>CM074723.1:475944544-476051784 GCA_037306005.1 Rhinophrynus dorsalis | reverse complement strand
ATACCCGTAATGTTCAGCTAAAAGGAAGTTCATCTATTCTGGTCGAGAAGGTATCCATTGTATCTGCCATCTCCACATCCTTGGCCAAAGAATTCACTATGCTTACATACTTCTGTAAAAACCTCTTCCTCTACTGAAATTGAAACCTCATTTCCTCTAATAGTCAGTGCGTAGTATCTGTCACTCAGTCTCAGTGGAGTCTCCAAAAGCTAGCTCAGGTAGGAAGATCACCTGCCTGGCTGTCTGTCAATCCAAAATGGTTACTTTTTAAAACTCTGTCCATTCCCTTCACACCTACAGGACAACTGGCAGTGACAGCTATGTACTACGAATGATGTTATCAAGCAACACAGCTCCCTCGCTTTGTCTGTATGCCTACACTATTTAACATCCAAATTTCAGATGCTTTCTATCTCTCTCTCCAAAGTTCAGTCTGACAACATGTGGGACACTGAGAAACCTTAGTAGCATGGTGGGAATACATGAGGGGAAACTCTCTATGTGTGCGGGGAGGATATATTTAGTATCATTGATTGCATACAAAAAAAAAGACAGACTAAAGCAGGCACTGGAATGTTTTGATGGAATTTCCTGTACAGTAGTGAGTGCTGTTTTTCACGTTTCTATTTTGAGGCAAAAAAATTACTCCTCCGTAGTCAATTATAGCAATAATTAAGTAAAGTAGTACTTAAGGAGCAACCAGAACGTAGTCTTGAGAAACATATTCAATTTATACTACATCAGCTAGTTCTAATGAAACTTGGACCCACATAGAAGGCCATAAGGCACTGTATAGAGTAATTGATACGTGTGATAGATAATAATACTTGTGTTTATACTGTGTATGTGCACGGCTTGAACTTTGAGACTGGGAAGGTTTACCTGGCCTCAGAAGCAAATTGGAGTAGATCTTTAGTTACCATTATTCAGTCCTCTTTGGTTGTGTTGTGACACTACAGGGTTTTCCTTTTTGTAGGAATTAACCATTTGTGGGAAGAAGAATTCCAGTGGGCCCTGTAAAAACAACAAGAACGCTGTTTACATATTAAGGATCCTTTTGAGGATGAAAGTGGAATCCAGTCATATCAGTCTGATTGCAAAACTTGAGTATGTCCTCATTTGACTTCAGTGTATGGATCTTTCCATTGTAAATTGTTATATGGCCAAATGGAAAACTTCAATTGTAGAGTATATGCTCTCTCTGAAGAATATCACTTATCATTTTAAGGGGCCTGTGTTGTAAATGTAAGGGCAGATAGACTTTCATAAGTCACCTGCTATAATTGTCTAACTTGATGTCAGCAAACTATATCTCTGGTTCTATCACCTTCTGAGATCTGGGCTTTAAGACATGGTGATCTCTTTCAATTTTAACTTTAAACTCAACAGGTTAGTTAAGGATTGAGACAAAAAATTTTGCAACATGAGGATTATAGCTCAGGATTGACTTGACTCAGGCAAGCCCCTTAAATGTAAGCTAGATCTCCTACCTCTGTTTTCAAGGACATTCAAATCCAAGCACATGGCATTAATTGTCTCCTCCTGTGAGTTGACTGGGGAGAATGTAGGTGAGAGACATTCATTATTTATTCAGTCTCCCCCTTGGTTTTTTTATTTAATCATTCTTACTTGATAAATGCATGTCCACAAACTTAAGACGTTCCTCCGCTAAAATATTATTCTACAGAAAAAGGAAAGATTCCTTAAAGAAAGCTGAGAAAGGAAGACCCTTCATTTACTGCCATATGTTCTGAATTGTTAAGACATTTAGAACTTGGCTCTGTCAGTATAGATTATGGCAAAAAGTAAATGTAGCCTTTTAACACTCAATAAAGCTTCAATAATTGAGAGAAGATGCTCTGTTTAAATTCACGTGTATTTTACAGACATTAGACACGTACAGTATCTTGTAAAAAGCAATTTTCTTTTTAAAAGTCATCTGGATAGTTGATGCCCAACAATTCATATGATTTAGTTCCTGCAAAATATAGATTTATTCTGTGCCCTAAACTTTCATTGTGAATCAAATTAGATTTTTCGGAGACCTGGGGCGGAATGCACGAAAGTGCGTATTCTATATTTTTTGAAAGCAATAACTGTATGTGCTACTTGCAATTTTGATGCAAGAAACATACTATCACCTTCATGGTGAATAGCATATATGCCTAAACTAACGGAAACATTATAGAATGCCCCTTAATTACTGGCAAAGTTAAGATAAAGGCAAAGTTACTCAGATGTATTAAAACTTATACTTAAAGAGATAGTAATGTTTCAAGATAAAAACAGCTCCAGTTAATCTTCATAGTATTTGGGCCATGAAGAGTGTTATTTCAATACTGTCAGAGTTGTAGTTCAAGAATAATTGAATGATAAAGTATCCCCCTCCCACCCCTTTTACCTAGTGTAAGCCACCTCCCCTCAGATGTAGAATCTGGTCACTTGACCAGACAGATCACAGCAAGGAACAATCTTCTTACTGTGAGAACAATGAAAATCCCGGCCCTCACTGACAGGTTTTTCCCTTATCTTAATTGAAGATTGTCCTTCTTTGCAATCCACCTGGACACCACCCTGCTGCTCTGAGCTGAGCAGTTACATCAGTAAAAGGGGCGGAAGGGGGATACTTTATCATTCAATTACTCTTGAACTACAGCTCTGGCAGTATTGAAATAACACTCTCCAAGGCTCAAATACTATGAAGATTAATTAGAGCTGCTTTTATTATGAAACATTTCTATCCCTTTAAATGCTTTGCTGAATTAGGTGCAATCGTTCATCCTTTCATAAAACAGTGGACATTTTAGCCACGCCCATCTTTTGAAACTCATTTGCAAAAACAGCTCAAACCGCAAATTCTGAAAAAACATTCGCGATTCAATAACATTTAGGTGCTGATCATTTTGCCATCAAAAGTCATTGTAAATAGTGACTACGAACATTTATTATATTCCGCCATTGGGGCCTAAATCACCAAATGAAAGTGGCGCAAATCTGAATCGAACCAACTGCACCACAGGGGACAAAGGAAATCCCATTTGAATTAAAAGAGTCATTTAACCCCTTGATAGATAAAAATGTCTTACACTGGAGACCTTTCTAGCATTATTTGATCTCCGCCTCACCTCTTGTTGCCTTTCTGGACTGTTGGGGGGTGCAACAACAGCGGTGCTTGATTTCTGTGGTTGGTGTTTGGCTTTAACATGTTTGACATAAATGTCATGGCGTCTGTGTTTCATGTGTGTTATCAGGGTGCTTGTGCCAAGTTGTGTTCCCTCCTTTTCCCTTCTCACTGAATTGTCACAAATTGTGTACAGTGACATTGGTGATTACTGCACTGTGCTTGCCCCAAGAGAAAAATAGTCCCACACCCATGACTTCAGGAGGAAGGGAAAAGTTGGAGAAGAATGGCCTCTTTCTTCTTGCCCTACGCATTCCCCTTCACTGGCTGGGGCAGAGGATGATGTTGTTGCTGTTCAGCAACTGCTTCAGAATCAGCACTGCAACTAGGACCAGGAGTATTTCTGTTGCTGGCAAGTGGAACCTGTCCTAGACCTGCATCACTTGTTGACCCCATTCTCACTGTCTGTGACTAGTCTACTTCTCAAGATTCTGCTGACTTTGCAAAGCAGCAGAAGCAGGAATTAGAGCAGTTGCAAACTAAGCAAATTACAAAAGCTCACTGGTGGTGGTTTGTACTTTGTTTTTTATGAATGTGCATCTGCCTTTTACTTGAGAAAGCAGTTGATCTGCGAAATGTTGTTTAAGTGGCAGTGAGAGTTTGTGTTGCAAGAGACCATTGTTCTTTTCATTTTTCATTTATGTGAGTTAAATATATTTTTTACAAAATTCTGGAGCAGCACCTTCTCTTCTTTCTGGATTTAGCTGTAGACTCCCAAACAGAGACAGGACAATTTCTCTGTATGCGTATATGTTGTGAGGTGGTATATGCCACATACAACCACTTCAAATTGTGAGTATTAACATTGAAGATTGTCTGCATATAATTTAGTTGTCATTTAAGACACTATTGGGTGCCCTCTTGCCTTTTTTTTGTTTTTCTGCATGTATATCATCCTGGAGGATGTGGTGAGGAGCAGCCAATAAGATTGAAATCGATACTGAGAAGGAGAAAGTATTTAAAAAAACCTGAAGTGATATTCCCAGAAAGCACTTTAGTGAGTACATTTCCTATGAAGGTTGGTTCTACCTGGGATAATACACTAGAAGCGCCTCCTGTCTTTTCTTTCTTTTTTAGAGTCACTGGTAGCGTTGTTGTTGGTGGTGATGTCCATCCATACACCTGTCTCCCATTCCTTCTTGAATTGGGCTAAAAAGGCCAATAATGTCTCTTTCACCCCAGCTTCCCCACCATCATAATTACCACCACCAGTCTCTCCTTGTTCCTGCTGCTCTATTACAGATGTCTGTTGGGTTGGAGTAGGTTAGGACAAATGTGACAGAGGGTCCCCTACTGTCACACTTGCCATTTCTTTTGACCTGAAGAAGGCAGACTGGCAGCACTAGCATCAGGCAAAGGGAGCTGATCTGTGTTCCTGGTGGTGGTGGTATTATTGCAGCTATGCAACAATTCTGCCTTCTTCAGGATCATGTTCCACATAGACAATTCAGTGAGGGGAAGGAGACTCCAGGGGTCAGAGGAATGGTGTGGGCTCCCTTGACTGCTAGTCTGGATGCTTGCATTGCTTTCTCTACCATTTCCCTAATGCTAGTCCCTCCAGCTGCTTCTCCAACACTGTTACTACCACTAACTCCAGCCAAATCAGTCTCAGCCCCTGAGTCTTCCTCCTCACAGTCACTAGTAATATGATGACTACCCCTCCTTCACTCCTAACACTAACAAGCTGCTGGACCTTCTTAGTAATAGTACTAGTACTGGTAGGGCTGCTTGGGGATGGCAAGTGTGACTTAGGGTCCCCTGCTGTCACATTTGGCATCATCCTCCCCCAGATACTTACAAGGCACACTGGCAGCAATTTCAGCACTGGCAGCAGGTTCATCACTGGCAGCAGGCACAGCACTGGTGGCAGCAGATGCAGCACGTCTGGTAGCAGGCACAAGCAGCTGACCTGTCCTGCTCTCACTATTACCCTGTTCTTCCTCCTTTGAGATTAATTTCCCCAAGATCCCTAGGGGTGATTTAGGGGGACTGGACAGCATTGGGTCTGTAGTGGTCACTTCCTTCTCCTCCTCAGACTCACTAAACACATAATGGTCCTTCCAGCTCCTCCTTTTATTATTCTTAAACTTGATCATGGTGATTGCAGTCACTATGGGCCGCTCATAGTTTAAAAAATCTGTACAGGTAAAGATATACATTAGTGTTGAGCGAGCATGCTTGGCCGATGCTCGGATCGGCTCGAGCATCGCTCTGCTCGGCACATGGCGGTACTCGTACGAGTACTGCATGTGCTCGCCCGCCATGTTCGGGTCTCCTCCCCGCACGTTTTGCGGCTGCTGCGCAGCCAATAAACGTGCAGGGAGGCTCTGACATCGGTGTAATGCCAGCAGCCATGTTGGCTGCTGGCATTACACTGATTGGCTGGCCAGAACCCGTGGTCAGGTGCTGTATAGCACCTGACCATCGAGTTCGGCTCAGTCTTAGCCAGGGAGAGCTGAGGATAGGAAGGGAAAGGCAGTGTAGGGAGGAAAAAAACCAAAATTGTGAAAAAAAAGAACCAAAAGTCCTTTTTAGGACTACTGTGTGTGGGGGCAGCAGGTTATTTTGTGTGGGGGGAAAAAAAAAAAAAAAAAAATATATTCTGTTTAGTGTGAAAAGTTGCAGATTAGAGCACATTCTGTTTAGTGTGCACAGTTGCAGATTAGAGCACATTCTGTTTAGTGTGCAAAGTTGCAGATTAGAGCACATTCTGTTTAGTGTGCAAAGTTGCAGATTAGAGCACATTCTGTTAAGTCTTCAAACTAAAATATCAAAGTCACATATTCCATTCAGTGTGCGTCGCCGCAGTTTAGCAGCACATTCTGTGTACTGTGCAGAGTTGCAGAATAGGAAGAAATACTGTTAAGTCTTCAAACTAAAATATCAAAGTCACATATTCCATTCAGTGTGCTTCGCCGCAGTTTAGCAGCACATTCTGTGTAGTGTGCAGAGTTGCAGAATAGGAAGAAATACTGTTAAGTTTTCAAACTCAAATATTAAAGTCACATATTCCATTCAGTGTGTGTCACCGCCGTTTAGCAGCCTATTCTGTGTACTCTGCACAGTTTCAGAATAGGAAGAAATACTGTTAAGTTTTCAAACTCAAATATTAAAGTCACATATTCCATTCAGTGTGTGTCACCGCCGTTTAGCAGCCTATTCTGTGTACTCTGCACAGTTGCAGAATAGGAAGAAATACTGTTAAGTTTTCAAACTCAAATATTAAAGTCACATATTCCATTCAGTGTGTGTCACCGCTGTTTAGCAGCCTATTCTGTGTACTCTGCACAGTTGCAGAATAGTAAGAAATACTGTTAAGTTTTCAAACTCAAATATTAAAGTCACATATTCCATTCAGTGTGTGTCACCGCCGTTTAGCAGCCTATTCTGTGTACTCTGCACAGTTGCAGAATAGTAAGAAATACTGTTAAGTTTTCAAACTCAAATATTAAAGTCACATATTCCATTCAGTGTGTGTCACCGCCGTTTAGCAGCCTATTCTGTGTACTCTGCACAGTTGCAGAATAGTAAGAAATACTGTTAAGTTTTCAAACTCAAATATTAAAGTCACTTATTCCATTCAGTGTGTGTCACCGCAGTTTAGCAGCCTATTCTGTGTACTCTGCAGAGTTGCAGAATAGTAAGAAATACTGTTAAGTTTTCAAACTCAAATATTAAAGTCACTTATTCCATTCAGTGTGTGTCACCGCAGTTTAGCAGCCTATTCTGTGTACTCTGCACAGTTGCAGAATAGTAAGAAATACTGTTAATTTTTCAAACTCAAATATTAAAGTCACTTATTCCATTCAGTGTGTGTCACCGCAGTTTAGCAGCCTATTCTGTGTACTCTGCAGAGTTGCAGAATAGTAAGAAATACTGTTAAGTTTTCAAACTCAAATATTAAAGTCACATATTCCATTCAGTGTGTGTCACCGCCGTTTAGCAGCCTATTCTGTGTACTCTGCACAGTTGCAGAATAGTAAGAAATACTGTTAAGTTTTCAAACTCAAATATTAAAGTCACATATTCCATTCAGTGTGTGTCACCGCCGTTTAGCAGCCTATTCTGTGTACTCTGCACAGTTGCAGAATAGTAAGAAATACTGTTAAGTTTTCAAACTCAAATATTAAAGTCACATATTCCATTCAGTGTGTGTCACCGCCGTTTAGCAGCCTATTCTGTGTACTCTGCACAGTTGCAGAATAGTAAGAAATACTGATAAGTTTTCAAACTCAAATATTAAAGTCACTTATTCCATTCAGTGTGTGTCACCGCAGTTTAGCAGCCTATTCTGTGTACTCTGCAGAGTTGCAGAATAGTAAGAAATACTGTTAAGTTTTCAAACTCAAATATTAAAGTCACTTATTCCATTCAGTGTGTGTCACCGCAGTTTAGCAGCCTATTCTGTGTACTCTGCAGAGTTGCAGAATAGTAAGAAATACTGTTAAGTTTTCAAACTCAAATATTAAAGTCACATATTCCATTCAGTGTGTGTCACCGCCGTTTAGCAGCCTATTCTGGGTACTCTGCACAGTTGCAGAATAGTAAGAAATACTGTTAATTTTTCAAACTCAAATATTAAAGTCACTTATTCCATTCAGTGTGTGTCACCGCAGTTTAGCAGCCTATTCTGTGTACTCTGCAGAGTTGCAGAATAGTAAGAAATACTGTTAAGTTTTCAAACTCAAATATTAAAGTCACATATTCCATTCAGTGTGTGTCACCGCCGTTTAGCAGCCTATTCTGTGTACTCTGCACAGTTGCAGAATAGTAAGAAATACTGTTAAGTTTTCAAACTCATATATATTAAAGTCATATATATCGTGTAAGATGAAGAAGGCGGGTAAAAAGGGACGGGGAAGTGGACGTGATCCTGATAGTTCAGGGCGCGGGTCAGGACGTGGAGAAACTGTGCCTGGTGCCAGAGCACAAGAAAGAAAGACATCCACCATACCTAGCTTCATGTGTAATTTTACAGGGCGTCGCAGGACATCACTCTCGAGGTCCGACCACTGCGAACAGGTGGTCGGTTGGATGACAGCTGATACTGCTTCCAGTCGGTTAAGCACCACCCTGTCTTCCACCAAGTCCACTCTCAGTAGCCAAGAGTCTGGTCAACATAATCCTCACTCTGATCATCCTTCCTCCCACCATACACGGTCTGGTCAAAGAAGTGATCCCACACTGGATATAGTGAGGAGCTCGTCTCATCACCAATCCTTCATTTGACCCTCTCTCCAAGCACGCTTGCAGAGGAACATGACATCTTGTGCCCTTATTCACAACCTCTAGAGGCTACCCAATCACAAGAAGATGACAGATGTGAACGGCATTTAAGGTCAAAGGAAGTAGTGGATGATGATGATGATGATGAGACACAGTTGCCATTAAATCAACCACTATTTCCGTCTCAAGACCTTGTTGAGGAGAATGTTATACAGTTGTCAATGACTGAGTATGTGGTGGGATCAAGACTTGAGGAGGATGATCAGAGTGAGGAAGTGGAGGAGGACTTGGTGGACGATGAGGTGACTGACCCCACCTGGGAAGGTGTAGAGCCGAGCGATGACAGCAGTCCTGAGGGTGAGCCATCTGCAGCACCGCAACAGGCTGGAAGAGGCAGTGGTGTGGCTACAGAAAGAAGGCGGACCGCACCAAACCGGCCCGCAAATGTTCCACGGAGCACCCCCTTGCGTAAATCTACCTTGCCAAAGGGTAGGTGTTCCGCGGTATGGCGTTTTTTTAAGGAAAGTGCGGACGACAAAAGAATTGTAGTTTGCAACCTGTGCCACACCAGAATGAGCCGAGGCATGAACACTAGAAACCTCACCACCACCAGCATGATCCGACACATGGCATCCAAGCACCGTAGTAAGTGGGAGGAACGCCTGGATCGCCCATCTGTGTCTGCAGGCCACACCACTGCCTCCTCTTCCCCTGTTTTCGGTGCCGGCCAATCGCCTGTCGAAGGCGCAGGCCCGCATACCTCCCGCCCTGCACCTGTACCATCTGAAGCACCATCAGCGACCACATCCACTTCCCTGTCCCAGCACAGCGTCCAAATGTCGTTACCCCAGGCATTTGAGCGCAAGAGAAAGTACCCAGCCACCCACCCACAGGCCATAGCACTAACCTCACACCTTTCAAAATTACTGGCCATCGAAATGCTGCCATTTAGGCTTGTGGACACTGAGTCCTTCCGCAGCCTGATGGCAGCAGCTGTCCCTCGGTACGCGGTCCCCAGCCGCCACTACTTTTCCCGGTGTGCCATCCCCGCATTACACCACCATGTGTCCCGTAACATCACCCGTGCCCTGACCAACGCAGTTACTGGGAAGGTCCACTTAACGACTGACACATGGACAAGTGCTTGTGGCCAGGGACGCTACATTTCCCTGACGGCACACTGGGTGAATGTCGTGGATGCTGGGAGCGACTCGGACCCTGGGATGGCACGGGTGCTACCCACGCCGAGGATTGCGGGCCCTACCTCCATCAGGGTTTCCGCCAGCACCTACGTTATTGGCTCCTCCTCCTCCGTTTCCACCTCCGAATTCTCTACACGCAGCGCCACTCCCCCATCAGCCAGTAGCTGGAAGCAGTGTAGCACTGCAGTGGGGAAGCGTCAACAGGCCGTGCTGAAGCTGATCTGCCTTGGGGACAAACAGCACACGGCCTCAGAGCTGTTGCAGGGGATTAGTCACCAGACCGAGCAGTGGCTCTCGCCACTCAACCTGCAACCAGGCATGGTTGTGTGTGATAATGGGCGTAACTTGGTGGCGGCTTTGGAGCTCGGCAAGCTCACACACGTACCATGCCTAGCGCATGTATTTAATTTAGTGGTGCAGCGATTTCTAAAAACCTACCCCAATGTGCATGATCTCTTGACCAAGGTGCGCCGCGTGTGTGCACATTTCCGTAAGTCATCTACAGCTTCGGCCGGCCTGTTGAAGCTGCAGCAGCGCTTACAATTGCCAGCTCACCGGCTGCTGTGTGACGTGAGCACGCGCTGGAACTCCACCTTCCACATGTTGGCCCGGCTTTGTGAGCAGCAGAGGGCAGTAGTGGAGTACCAGCTGTTACACGGTCGTCGCCTCTCCGTTCAACTTCCTGTAATCAGAAGTGAGGAGTGGGAATGGATGTCAGACCTCTGCGAGGTTTTACGCAATTTTGAGGAATCGACACAGATGGTGAGCGGCGATAACGCTATTATCAGTGTAACCATCCCACTTCTGTGTCTACTGAAACGCTCGCTGCTCACAATTAAAACCGACGCTTTGCATGTGGAAGAGGTGGAAATGGGGGAGGAAGAGCTTACACAAGGTGATAGCCAGAGCACCCTCACTTCGTCTTCTCAGCGACAACTGGAGGAGGCGGA
Source organism: Rhinophrynus dorsalis (assembly GCA_037306005.1). Classification (NCBI taxonomy): domain Eukaryota; kingdom Metazoa; phylum Chordata; class Amphibia; order Anura; family Rhinophrynidae; genus Rhinophrynus; species Rhinophrynus dorsalis. The sequence goes on along the minus strand of CM074723.1, from coordinate 476,041,225 downwards.
GGAGGAGGAGGAGGAGGAGGAAGACACGGTTGCCTCCGCTACAGAGGGTAGCCATGGAACTTTAGTTCCATCTCTTCAGCGTGGGTGGGCAGAAGAGGAGGAAGAGGATGAGGATATTGAGAGTCATCCTCCTGGTGAGGACAGCGAAATCTTGACTGTTGGTACTCTGGCACACATGGCTGACTTTATGTTAGGCTGCCTTTCCCGTGACCCACGCGTTATACGCATTTTAAACAACACGGATTACTGGGTGTTCACCCTTCTGGACCCCCGCTACAAAGAGAATTTCTCATCTCTCATTCCTCCGGTGGAGAGGACAAGCAAAATGGTGCAATACCAGAAGGTTCTTGTTGAAAAATTGCTCCAAAATTTTCCATCTGACAACGCTGGCGGAAGAGTACGTGCTACCTTGGCCAACCGAGAAGGGGAGAAAAGGGGAGCACACAGCAGTTCCGACAAAGGCAGGGCAACACTCTCCAAGGCGTGGGACACCTTCATGACACCCCGCCAGCACCCTCACCCTGATGCGCAGCCTAGTGTCACAAGGAGGGAAAAGTTTTGGAAGATGGTGAAGGAGTACGTAGCAGACCGTGTCAGCGTCCTCAATGATCCCTCTGTGCCTTACAACTACTGGGTGTCCAAGCTGGACACGTGGTATGAACTGGCACTCTACGCCTTGGAGGTGCTGGCCTGCCCTGCCGCCAGCGTTCTGTCTGAGCGGGTATTTAGTGCTGCTGGTGGCATCATAACAGATAAGCGTATCCGCCTTTCCACCGACAATGCTGATAGGTTGACACTTATAAAAATGAACAAGGCCTGGATTTCCCCTGACTTCTCCACTCCACTGGAGGAAAGCCCCGGGGGAACATAAACTCACTTTATATATGTTATTTACAATGATGGGAATACTCTGTATTCCCATTCACCCCTTCCACCCAAAAAACGGGTATATGGTTGACTCTTAATCTTCTCATCCTCCTCCTCCTCTTCCATATGCCCTGTGCTATAATTTTTATATAGGGCCAGCTCACCAGCGGGCCCTGTGATATAATTTTTATATAGGGCCAGCTCACCAGCGGGCCCTGTTTGCCAATTTTTATATAGGTCAGCTCACCAGCGGGCCTTCTCATATAATGTTTTATTGAGTCAGCTCTCTAGCGGGCCCTCTCATATAATGTTTTATAGCGTCAGCTCACTAGCGGGCCTTCGCATATAATGTTTAGGATGGTCAGCTCTGCAGCAGACCCTCACCCATAATGTTTTAGATGGTCAGCTCAGCGCACGTTTCCCTCTTAATCATGGCCTCAGTTCTGAAAATCAAGGAAATTTTTGGGAGAATTTGCCTCTGCGCACGTTTCCCTCTTAATCATGGCCTCAGTTCTGAAAATCAAGGAAATTTTTGGGAGAATTTGCCTCTGCGCACGTTTCCCTCTTAATCATGGCCTCAGTTCTGAAAATCAAGGAAATTTTTGGGAGAATTTGCCTCTGCGCACGTTTCCCTCTTAATCATGGCCTCAGTTCTGAAAATCAAGGAAATTTTTGGGAGAATTTGCCTCTGTGCACGTTTCCCTCTTAATCATGGCCTCACTTCCGAAAATCAAGGAAATTTTTGGGATAATTTGCAGATGATATACAAGTAAATATACAGCAAATATTGTTTGGTAACAATTTTTCGCCTAAAGTCGTTTTTATTTTCCTTTTTGTGTGTTTTATGGTCAGTCTGTAAAAATGGCGTACTACGGGCGAAAGATCGTTCCCAGCAGCGATGTTGGAGTCCAAGATGCATCCAGACATCCTCCCTATGCTGTCCCTGAACCATTTCTGTGGTGTTTCCATCCTTTTCTGCCCTTTTCCTATGGACCAGGCACCCTCCCCTCATCAGAGCAGGGGGTGCCTGGTGTAATGCTCGAGTCCTCCCATTGACTTCAATGGGGCTCGGGTGCTCGGCCGAGCACTCGAGCCTCAGGGGGTGCTCGGTCAGAGCACCCGAACACCCGAGCATTGGGGTGCTCGCTCATCACTAATATACATTAAATAATCTCACATCAACAGGAAATATTTGGGAATATATAAAGAACGCCCAATGCGTTTCTCAGCCTTATGCTTCTTCATCAGGGCATAAAGTCTTTTACAGGTGTAACTAGAGATGGGTGAAACTTTTTGCCTCAAACTAACACTTCCCATCGAATGGGAAATTATTCGTGAACAATGACTATTTTTCTCTTTTTAGACCGAGTTCATTGCATTGATATCAATGGTAGGACTGAATCCCCTTCCAAACACACAGACACAAACATGGCAAATTTTAGAATAAAAGGGTGTTTGGGGCGGGGATTCAGTCCTACCATTGATAGCAATGCAATGAACTAGGTCTAAAAAGAGAAAAATAGACATTGTTCACGAAAAATTTCCAATTCGATGGGAAGTGTTAGTTTAAGTTTCATACTGATACTGAGAACTACTGATCCTTATGCTATTCAGAAGAGGGCCAGTGATCAAACAAGTGGGGGACTAAAGGATTCAGTAGTAATGGCTGATACTGACACTGGAGATAATGACACTGGGGGTTGCCCAGTGAAGACTTAGGTTCCCACAGCATGTCATTCTATGTTTGTGAGAGACAGAGAAAGCAGCACAATGTTCAGCTAGTTATGATAGGAAAATAAATCAAAATTGGAGTGTAGTTTATGGAGTCTTGTGAGCAGGCAATTTGTTTTCTGTTTTTGGCGAGTTTACCCCAAATACCCCAAAACGTTGTGTAATTGTGAAGACAAAAGCAACTGTCATCCAAGTTCCTTTCTGCTGGCTGTTTTCTCAGTGTAGGGGAAGAAGCAGTTTCATGAGGAGTGTGGATGGTTTTTTCTTTGTCGATATTAAAAAAAAAAATAAAAAATAGTTTGACTGACAGGTGTCAGAGACTCTGATGGGAGCTGTGACTGAGCAGTCAGATAGAAGAAAAGACAAAGCATTTTGTAACGGTTGAGATATCCCACACAGTCAGTTCTGCTGTGTATTTCACTGTTTAATAACAACCAACAAAATTACAAGGGGCAGGGTTAGGGTGAAAGGAGTAATGGCAGTGCAGGGACATGTTAGTAAAGTGTTAGAACAAAAACTGACTGCCGCCATGGCTGCTGCAGCATGCACATTAAAGGGATAGTAATACTTAAGTTTTACTATCCCCCATCTTGTTTTCCTTAAAAAACTTAATTAAACGAGCCCAGCGGCATCTCTGAAACCTTTATGGTTTGAGAGATATCCGCTTTCAAAGTTTCCCCTCCCCTGACGTCAGTGTTCTAGCTGACAGCAGGGGAATCCGGTCCCTGAGCAGGCAGAGGCTCTTGATCAGAGCCGGGATTGCGTTATGGAAGAAGAAATCCTTCACTGAAATGGTCTTCTACGTGTGCTTGCAAACCAAGCACACATAGAAGACCATTTCAGTGAAGGATTTCTTCTTCCATAAGGCAATACCAGCTCTGCTGAAGAGCCTCCGCTTGCTCAGGGACCGGATGAGTGCAATTTAGGTGAGCCAACCCTGCTGTCCTGTGTGCCTTGCCCAATTCGCACCTACGTATTACAGGCTTCCTAGGAGTCTTCGTATATAGCCATATTTCCCAGTCAAGTCTGGCCACTTCTGACAGCTGGAGCCACAACAAGCCTTGCTTAATAAATAAGGTGCAAGGGAAGATCCCTTGTTCCTTGCTCAGACTGGGGTAACCAGGAGGGGAAGCATCCTCCAGGTGAGGTTCCCTGTCTGACCCCACAGTGATCTCTTGCCCTAAATACCCTCTTCACACATAAGAGCACTAACTGCCCACACCTCTGTAAACAGACTTGATTATAACACATTGTGAACAGACACTTCAGCCTTATTGTTTAGTTTTATCTCGTTGGACCAGTGAGGAAGCCCCAGGGGTCTATTTTCTGATTAATTGTAGGTCTTCTGGTGCTCAAAATGCAGCCCCACCTTCATCCACAGGTCTACACCCATGGAGACAGATGTGCCAACATGGCTCCATCCAAGTGACAGTTGCCCTTTAAGAAGAGGTTTTTAAAGGGACAATAAATATTTACAACAAGTTACTAATATGTGCAATCATATCTTGCTCCTTTAAGAAGCTTCATCTTAAAAGGAAAGTAATGTCCCATAAAAAATGCTTAGTTTTCTAGATCTTCAAAAAATAAACTCTGTGGCACAAATCCTATATCTCAAACTGCTATGGTTTGAGAGATATAAACATTCAAAGTTCCGCCCACCTCCCCTTCTCCTGACGTCAGCTGCAAAGATGACAGCAGGAGATTCAAGTTGTGTGACTCGAGGAGTCTCTTCAGCAGAGCCAAAATCTCATTATTTAAAAAGAATGATTTCATTGGCATGGTCTACAAAGTGTGCTTGCAAACCAGGCACCCTTTGTAGACCTTTCCAGTGAAGTAATTCTTTTCCAATACCACTATTTCGGCACTGCTGTAGAGCTGCCAGCTGATCCCAGGACCAGGTTCTCCAGCTGTCAGCACAGCACTGACATCAGGAGAAGGGGATGTGGGTGGGGGGAGCTTTGAATGCCTATATCTCTCAAACTATAGCGGTTTAAGAGATAGGATCTGTGCCATAGAGTTTATTTTTTAAGCTCTACAAAACTGTAAGCATTTTTTTCGGGACATTACTGACCCTTTTAAAATAAAATGCTAGCATACTAAATAACCCAATGGATGCTAATGATGTTTCCAGTGCATTGCAATGCATTGGAGTTCCCTTTAGCATTTAAGGGGTTAACATTTCTATAGACAGCATATCTAATTGGTTGCTGTAACACTAAATCTTCTTAATTTGTTTCTGCCTTGTTGATTTCTTCATGCATTCCCAGACTCCTTTGAAGTGAGGACACTGATCTTTATTCCCCATTACGCTCACTGTGCCACCTGCTGTGACTCATAGTGTAGGTCTCCTGTTGTTCCCTGCTCAGGACACAATACAAATTACTCACTATACCACAACAATTTTCCATGCGTGTCCACTCGCTCGCCCTTGATTATACGATATAGTCTACGCATTTCACAAAGTTTCCAAAACCAATTCACATGTAACATTAAAGCAGCTTTACTAGCTGGTGAAGGTTTGTTTGCCTCGTGGGGAATGTGAAACAGCTGAATTTATTATTTTGTTAACCATTTGAGTGCCGGAGAGGTACGCAACGTATTGCAAAGAAATGCGTTGCGTACCCCTCTGGCACTCAAAGGGTTAAAGAATATTTGAAGCAAAACGAAGATAGGCTTTCAGAAGATTGTGTTACAGGTACAATAGGCGGTCCTATTTCAGTCACAAAATATGACGAAAAGCAAGTGGCAATGCTTAAAGGAGAATTATCATCTCGTAATAATAACCTACTCACCTTACTGTGGCCAGAAAATTTCTAATGGCCCCTATGAATTTTGCACTTATGCCTTTGTTCAAGAGATAACATGGAAGTTATGTTCATGGAGGATGACATGACAGTTCCTGGCAGATGTTTAAAACTGAAGCATGCGCCTGTTTAACCCCGTAAGGACCAGAGGGCTGTGCAACGCAATGTGAAGCAATGCATTGTGAAGGATGACAAATGGCTACATTTCTAATTTTGTTAAAGGGATAGTAACACTTAACATGTAAAAAAATATATATTGTAGGGTTTATCCTCCTAAGTAAAATAAGAGAACACCCGCTTCTGAGAGGCATTTTATTCAAACGTTATTATAGTTCAAATCTGATTTTTTTTTTAGGTGTAATATCTCAGTGGCCTGAAATTGTACAGTGGCGCTGTTGATACATCATTCTATGTAAAGCTCTGATCAGTTGACCATAAATCTCCTTTGGATGATGTGGCAACAGCGCCTCTGTACTGTTTGAGTAGCAATCCCTTTTGAATAGAATGCCTCTCCAACCTCTCTTAGGAGGCTAAGCCCTAATATATATATATCATATCATATTTAGTGTTACAGTGCAATTAACCCCTTCGCGACACAGGACGTACATGTACGTCCTGTGTGGCTGTCACTTAGTGACAGAGGACGTACATGTACGTCCCGGAAATCCGGCTCCCCGCGCGGCTGCACGCCGTTCGGGGACGCCGGATTCTTTTAGAAAAAAAAAAAAAAGTTAGACGGACGTTAAGTGACGGCCGCGTCTGCACGCGGCCGTCACTAAGGGGTTAATCTTCATAGTATTTGGGCCGTGGAGAGTGTTATTTCAGTTCTGTCAGAGTTGTAGTACAAGAGTGATTGAATGATAAAGTTTCCCTTCCCGCCCCTTTTACCTAGTGTAAGCCACCTCCCCTCAGATGTGGAATCTGGTCTCTTGCTCGGACAGGTCACAGCAAGGGACAATCTTCTTACTGTGATTGTAAGGAAATCCCTGCCCCCCTTAACAGGTTTTTCAGGTTTTTCCTTATGATCACTGAAGATTGTCCATCTCTGTGATCCATCCGGACAGTCTTGCTGCTCTGAGGTGAGCAGTGTTACATCAGTAAAAGGGGCTGGAGGGGAATACTTTATCATTCAATTACTCTTGAACTACAACTCTGACAATATTGAAATAACACTCTCCATGGCCCAAATACTATGAAGATTAATTGAATCTGCTTTCATTGTGAAACATTACTATCCCTTTAAAGGCATAGTAATATTTCATAATAAAAGCAGCTCTAATTAATCATCATAGTATTTGAACTTTGGAGAGTGTTATTTCAATTCTGTCAGAGTTATAGTTCAAGAGTAATGCAATGACAAAGTATCCCCCTCCCTCCCCTTTCTCTAATGTAAAACTGTTCAGCCAGATCAGAAGGGAGGTGCCCAGGTAGACTACAGAGAGGGACAATCTTCAATTAAGATAAGGGAAAAACCTGAAAAACTTGTCAAGGGGAGCAGGGCTTTCATTGTTCTCATATGAAGATGATTGCCCCCTGCTGTTATCTGTCTGGTCTATTGACTGCATTCCACATCTGAGAAAAGATGGCTTACACTAGGTAAAAGGGGCAGGGGGGGAAACTTTGCTTGTGAATATCTCTTAAACCATAAAGGTTTGAGAGATAAGACTTATATCGTTCTTCATGTTTTTTTAATGCCTACAAAATAAAATAAAGATAAAATAAAGTATTACTATCCCTTTAAAGAATGTTTGAACTGAAACGAGGAAAGATTTTCAGAAGAGTATGTTGCATGAAAAATGCTTTGCACACACACACTCAAAGGGTTAAGGCTTAACAGTGCATTTTTAGCTTCAAGTATTATGCAAGTACAATTATATTTACTTTAGATAATGCTAATAGGGCCAAATTGTAAACTGCATACTGCAAAGGCCAGAGAGAAGCAAAACTGAGATTAACCAACTGCATCATTAGAAACTATTATAAACTTCCAAAATGCTCATTAATTGAGATTTTTTATTTCCTGTTAGTGTTGGGGAAGTCACAAGAATATTGTGCAGAATCTATAACTTATTCCTTGGAATTTCCATGGAAAAGGAGATATATCCTTCTTTCTACTGAAGCTGTAATGTGTAAGTAACCCCTGCACATGTTCCTTTGTCAAATTCCACATTCCTGTGTCAAGATATGATGTTCTTATGTCATGCTTCCATCATTCCCTTGATGACATCACAACTCATGTATGACACACACATCATAACTCACTCCTTGTGTAGTGGTGGTGCCATGCTCACTGACAGGACAAAAGTAAGACCCTTAAAGTAATGGAGTGAAAGTAGGCACTTAAGTGACAGTGGTGGTACTGGATTGCTGGAGAACCGCTTGTTAGCAGACCAAGCAGGCGCCAAGAGCTGCTACAGATTGAAATGTTGTAGACTGCAAGTGTGACCTTACTGTGAATCAGGACAGGAGGCAAACAAAGTTGAAACAAAGGGAACACAGGCACTATAAACAGGAAACAAAGTTCTTGGATGCTAGTTACTATCAATACCTTGTCACTTTTGAAACAGATGTCAGGTACGAATACTCACCCCTAAATAAGATGCAACTTAAGAGAAAGTTAGTTGTTGAGACTGGAAATGATAAAACTAGATGTGCTATTTAAAAAAGCTAAACAGTTTGGACTGAGCCTAAATTGTGCCTCAGCATATTGACAAGAACTACAACTGCAATATGATTGAGCTGGAGATCTCGGACCACTTGAGTCGAAAGGACTCACCCCTTTATGATGTTGTTTTTTTCCCCGTTCCCCCAGGCTCCATATTACTTTCCCTCTACCAAGTCAACAAACGTCCATACTCACATCCTTTTAGGATACCCCATTGTGCATCAAGAGCTTGACTTCTGACTCCAAACTGCTCCTGTTTCAAGGTAGCTCATATATTGAAATTTTGTCTTCATATTACTGTCTGATATATCAAACGAGAAGAAAAAGAAAAAGGGGGCACTCCATTCAACTTCAAATGATGTCATTCACCTCCCCATCACCACTGGAATTTTACTCACAAGAAAAGTAGCAGAATATGACACTTATATGTCAATCAGCATAAACAGCTTTGGGGATTTTCATAGTTGCTTACCTACAATAACAATTTCCTCCTTCTTTGAAGCTCCAATGGGTGTAAAGGCAACTCTTCTCCAAACGACCACCACAACGGTAGAAGAATGTGATATATGCACCAAAAAAAAACAAAGAGAGGGCACCAATAGTGCCTTATCCGAGTATCAATCAAGTTCTTAATTTTATGCACTCACATTTATATATTGTTGGTAACCAAGCATACGCTTGTAACCAACTTTTAAAATATACAGGGTACTTTCCCCATCCCTCTTTGGGTTCTTGTCCTCTAAAGCTACAACCACTGGATGGTTCATTGGAAAATCAAAGATAATCCACTGGAGAATCAAGGAGTAGAATGGATAATCCAAATAATAAAACCATACATTATGAAAATGAAAATATAAAAATAAAATAAAAAAAAATAAAAAAAAATTGGAACTAACCACTGTATTTTTTAAAAGTTGGTCACTGGTTACCAACAACACATAAATATGAGTGCATAAAATTAAGAATTTGATTGAGTTTAATTTATACTCAGATAAGGAGCTATAGGCATCCCCTCTCATTGTTTTTTGTACATATACTGTCTGATGTATGTCTCTCCAAGGGCTTGTATTTTGTCTCATGACTTTACCAGTGTGCCCAATGTGTAAACAATGCTCATACATACCACATTGCTTTGTAGTTTGTTATGATCTTATTTTGTATGTGTAAAAGTTTGATTTAAAATTAATAAAATAAAATAAAAAAAAAAAAGTAAAGAGATGCAGTTATACAGCAATCTAAATTCACCACAGGGTCATATATAAAGCCTTCAAACTGCCATTGGAGACCTCTATAGCAGTTTTTTGGGGAGTTTGTTTACTGGGATTGGGGGGTCAGTTAATAAATAAATACTAAATAATATTAAAAAAAAAACATAAGACATGGTATAAAAGGGGTCCGAGAAGGGTGCCAGTGTTGGTGGGTGGAGTCTGGGGGGACAGTTAATTAAAAAATAAATCAATAAAATAAAATAAGAAATTTATATGTAACGTGACAAAGACAGGAACCCCCTGACATAAGCTGTCACTGGGGTGGACTGATACTTGACTTGATAAAGTATTTTGTAGAGTATGATTTGTTAGATTTGTGGTTGAGACCCAAGCCCTGAGGAAACATTGATTTGTAGGACTTAGGCTTGTTAGAAAAAACCCTAAAAACTGTTTTTTCTAGGACTATGTTTTTTTATTATTATTATTTTGTATTTTTTTAAAGCACAAGCCCTGAGAAAAAAAATGCCCTACTGGCCTAGTTCCAGCTGGTCATGTTGGCCAGTGGCCATTGTCAAATGTCCTCCTGAGTCTATAATTGTGGAATTTGCAACTGCTGTTCTTGCTGCTGTTGCTGCTGAGTTGTTTAAGCAGCAGGATGATTAGGCAGTTGAAAGGGAATGGGATCAACAATAGCAGTAACATGGGAGATGGATGATGAAGGTTCCACTTGCCACGACTATCTCCAGTGATGTGCCTGAGGCAGTAGCAGCACAATAAGTAGCCCCCAGTCTATCTGGAGAAAAGAAGAAGTTGACCATTAATTCTCCTCCTCTCCTCCAAAATCATGAGTGTGTTGTTATTAGAATATACATTTTTCCCTTGAGAGCAGCAACTGCAAAGTGCACAGTGTGTGTGGTAAATAAAATATGGGGGCACCACTGAATACAAACACCATGACACCAGAACCCAAATACTGCCAATGTCACTGTACCCCTTGTCCAGACCCTGCTAAGGACACATGACAACTTGCTGACAGTTTAATAGTAATGATGAACCCTCCCTGCCAGTATTTTAGCATATTCTGTAGTATGGAATCTCCTCAGATGCCTCTTGATGCCCTGCTTGCTATTCTCCTCTACCACACTGCCATGTGCGGTCAGTGCACCACACAGTGTGCACTGAGTAGAAACAAACTGACACATCCTAACATCAACAGAGTGGCTATTATTTGGTGGGGGAGGTAACAATGAACGAGGTGGATTGGAAGAAGATGTAGTTACTCTAGAGGAAGAAGGTGATGGTGATGGTGATCTAGTTGTTTCACTCATCATAGAACTTCCAGTCTCTGCCTGGATTTCTCTACTTTTCCTCCTCTTTGATCTTTGCCTCACCTTTTGTTGCCTTTCTGGAGAGTCAGGGGAGTACAGCAACAGTGGTGCTTGATTTTTGTGGTGGGTGTTTGGTTTTAACATGTTTGACATAAATGTCATGGTATCTGTTTTTCATGTGTGATATCAGGGAGCTTGTGCCAAGGTGTTTTCCCTCCTTTCCTCTTCTCTCTGACTTGTCACAAATTGCGCACAGTGCCATTGCTGATGACTGCACTGTGCCTGTCCCAAGAGAAACATAATCCCACACCCATGATGACTTCAGGAGGGAATGATAGGGAACAGGTGGAGAAAAATGTCCTCTTTCTTCTTGTCCTCCACATTCCCCTTCATTGGCTGTGGCAGTGGATAATGTTGCTGCTGTTGCTGCTACTGCCTCAGATTCAGCACTGCAGCTAGGACCAGGAGTATTTCTGGTACTGGCAAGTGGAACCTGTCCTAGTCCTGCATTACTTGTTGACCCCATTCCCACTGTGTCCACGGTGGTCTATGGCACACTAGCCTGCTCCTCAGCACCCTGCTGCCCTTTCATCTCAGCAGCAGCAGAAGATAGAGCAGTTGCAATTTCCGCTAATTCCAAAAGCTGACTGCTAGTGGTGGTGGTGATGCCCATCATCATCCCTGTCTCCCATTCCTTTTCAGTTTTTGCTAAAAAGGCCATCAATGTCTCTTCCACCCCAGCTTCTCCAACATCATCATCACCACCACCACTAGTTCCTACGTGCTGCTGTTGCTCTATTACAGACATCTAACTGCTGCTTGGAGGAGGTGATGAGCAATGTGACAGAGGGTCCCCTAACATCACACTTGCCATTTCTTGGTGACGTGAGGAAGGCAGACTGGCAGCAGGGACAGGCTGCTGATCTGTGCTCCTGCTGGTGACAGTGGTATTAATTGTGCACCTACTCTCCCCAGCAACAGTTCTGGCCTCTTAGTCTTCAGATTCCTGTTCCACTTGGACACTTTAGTTAAGGGACGGGGAGGACTCCCAGGGTCAGAGGAATGGCGAGGGCTCCCTTGACCACTAGTCTGCATGCTCTCAAATGTTTCTCCTACCACTCCGGCTGCTTCACCATTCCTGCTGTTACTAACACCAACCACATCAAGTTCTGCCACAGAGTCTTCCTCCTCAGTCTCACAGTCACTAGTAATATGAGGATATTGTTGTTGATTACCCCCTGCTTCACTCCTAACACTAACAGGCTGCTGGACCTTAGTAGTAGTAGTACTAGCACTGGCAGGACTGCTTGAGGATGGCAAGCGTGATTTAGGGTCCCTTGCTGTCACACTTGGCATCATCTTCTCCTTCCCCACTCCTGAGTATTACAAGACACACTAGCAGCAGGTTCAGCACTGATGGCAGCAGGGGTAGCATGTCTGACAGCAGGCACAGCACTAGTGGCAGCAGGGGTAGCATATCTGACAGCAGGCACAGTACTGGTGGCAGTAGGTGCAGCACATCTGACAGCAGACACAACAATGGTGGTAGCAGTAGCATGGGCATCACATCTGACAGCAGGCACAGCACGTCTGGCAGCAGTTACAGCACTAGTGGCAGCAGGGGCAGCATGTCTGGCAGCAGGTACAGCACTTGTGGCAGGAAGGGCAGCACGTCTGGCAGCATGTATAGCAATGCTGGCAGCAGGTATAGCAATGGTGGCATCAGGGGCAGCACATCTTTCAACAGGCACAGGCAGCTGACCTGTCCTTCTCTTCTTCCCTTGCCAATAATTTCCCCAAGATCCCTAGGTATGATTTAGGAGTACTGGACAGTATTGGTTCTGTAGTGCTCACTTCCTCCTCCTCCTCAGACTCAGTGGACACATAATGGTCCTTCCAGTTCCTCCTTTTATTACTTTTAAACTTGCTCATAGTGATAGCTGTAACTATGACCCTCTCCTGCCTCAATTTTCAAAACAAATAACAGCAGAACAACACAGCACATCTATCTTGCTCTGTAGCTGCTTCTGTTGTGTTTTACTTCTGCAAATATGTCACATTTTTATAGGGAAAAGGCGAAAACCATGTAAATCATTGGGTGGAAACTTTCTAGCCACTGAAAAATTGGCGGGGAATTTTGGACAACGGGCAAAAAATGCAAAACTTTAATCACCGTTTTAAAAGAGGATTTTACCACGAAAAAGCAGAGAATAACAGGGTTTTTGCGGGCTTTATTGCGGAAACGTGCAAACTACTTTTACCCACCCCTACTCAGCAGCAGGAATTACTGCAGCAGTAAACTCCACAATGTCACTGGAGGTGGTGATGGTGGTGATGTCCATCCTCATTTGCCTCTTTTTCTCTCAGTCTTTATCACTTTCCTCCAAAATCAATCACATATGTTCCTCCACGTGAGCTACTCCACTATCACTCTCTCACTCATCACCACCACCAGGCTCTTGCTGCTCTATAGGACAAGTATGGCAGAGGGTTCCCTGCTGTCACACTCTACATCTCCTCAGAAGAAGGCACAATGGAAGCAGTAGCAGCAAGCATAGGCAGCTGATGTGTGATACTATTCATACTGTTAGTTCCTCCTTCTTCAGAATACTTCCCCAAATGGACAATGCCGGCAGGGGGCCGGGAATCATTGGGTTAGGGGTACTTGTGCTCCCCTTTACTGCTAGTGCTGCTGACTTCCTTCTCCACTTCTGTATCAACAGCATCAGCAGAATTGGTGTCCATCCAGATTCTTAAGCTGGTCATAGTGCTAGCTAGCACTTAAAACATTTTTTTTTTAATTTTAACTTTAGTTTTATGTTTGTTTCTCTCTCCCTCTCTCTGCCTGCTTCCACTCCCATTGCCTCCTAAACGACACTATTCTGCATGGTGAGAAATTCTTGATTTTTATAGGATGGAGGAAGGATGTTTTGACACCATTCGAAACCATAGGCAGGAAATAGAACTGCTCTCATGGGAAATTTTGTGTTGTTACCAAAATGGCTGCAAATATGTGCATTTCTCTATGGGTGGGAATTCCAATGGGCGAAGCAGAAAATCATGCTTTTTTTCATAAACATTCCCGTGGGAATAAAATAGGACTTTTTGCTAGTGATAGCACTAGAGAGGACCTGTTGCATGCTTCCCTTTGATTGAAAACATTCCCAGTGAGCTGTGACACTCATATAGATTGTGGTCTGTCCATTTATTCGCATATATGTAGCCAAGTGACTTTTTCTACCATAGAATTTCTGCATCCCTTTTGCAACTACACCAAGCACAGGTTTGTAAAACTCTGACAAAGCTGTTCTAGAGATAAAAACTGCAGTTTGGAATCTGCCACCAGGGTGCAAAACATGACATTAATTCTTTGAAAACTTTGTTTTCAACAAATGAAAATGGCTGCATGTCACCCACCAACATTTTTGCAAGTCTGCTATTCCACTGGCTTATGTTTGGGATGACTTTTTGGAATTTTTTTTAAGTTCTTTGAAAGCCGTCAGTAATTGTGGGTTGAGGGAAACTGACTGTGTAACAACTTTATCTGTCTATGCACATTATCATGATTACCACTAGTTTTTGAGGTACTAGTGGTAATAAACAGGTGAGGGTGAGGGTGCTGTTCTCAACAGTTGTGGTGGGGATGAATTGAGGCTGATCACCTACACAGATCTCTCAACAGGACACCCCATAAGAAGCTTAATTAGTCATAACACATGTTGGGAGATGGTATTTTACTAATGTAGCATTGTATATATTCAGAGAATTTTACATATCCAAATCATTATTTTAATATTTGATTACATATTGACCACTGGCCATGTTTTATTCTACCTTACCCTACTTTACTACATCTGGTAGCAGCCATTATTACCTATACTCCTTAAAATCCAACCAGTCTGCGAAAGCATCTAGACAGTGGATAAGAAGTAGAGGAAAGAAATCTAAAGGCGAAGAGAGGAATATATGGAGATGCTTGACCCAGAATGGGAGTTTGATCCAATAAAGTACAACACGAAGGGCTTGACAAAGCAGACAGTTAATCTGCGAAAAACGTTCGGGTCAATTCCGAGATTAGTTCAATAAATCTCCCTCGGGTCTTATTCACTCCTCCTGTGAGTTTCCCCGTTCCACCCCATCTCTCCTTATCCAATCGGACTAAGGTGTATTGAACTTGCCTCTTCAAGAGGCTGAGCAACCCCATCTTGTCTCCATAGTGTCAACGAGAGACCGTAAGTATATCCAGCACAATTAACTGTAAAAGGATGCTTATCAATGGCATCTTCAAAGCGAACTTTGCACCATCATCACTGGAATACAAGCCAAGAAAACAGGAGACACGGGATTGTTTTGGCCCGGCAAGAGGACGCAGTACGTTTGGCTATCAGGAACATAAGACCCGAGTTACATGCTTAAAGCCCAAGAAGGGCTATTGTAAGTGCATTACTTTCCCTTATTATATATATATATATATATATATATATATATATATATATATATACATATACTACACTTAGATTCAGATCTCTAATACATACTCATCATTAGTTAGAACTGTAGGAGGATAAATAATTGACTGGAATAATACTGTAGATGAAAATGATTCTCCTCCTTGCAGACACATCTCAAACAATAGCACTACTAACACTATGCCTGCTATGGGCACTTATTAGAATCCTTATTCCTACACTACTCATTCTAATTCTTACTATTGATTTCAATGCAATGAGAGTCTGAAAAAGCAGAAAATATGCACTTTTCATGGAAAATTTCCCACTCAGTTGGAAGTTCCATTTTTCACTTACTTGAGGCAAAAAATTTTACCTATATTTACCCATAATATTGACTTGTTTTGCTGCTTAGTCTGACATACCGTAAAATCTCAGGTATAATACGCACAATTTTACCCCACTTCACCTTATGTGAAGTGGGGGGTGCGTATTATACCCGAGAGTTTTTGATGAGGAAAAAAAATAAAACCTGGTAGATGCCTTCCCTCCCTGGCGCTATCTGTTGCTACAATAAGACTTACTAGGTGAAAAGTAAGTCCCCATTGAAGTCTTCATCTTTCGCAGAGCAGCCAACATAAAAGCTACAGGTGTGTAAAGCATAAGTGCGGGTGGCATGCTTCCATTCACCGCCCACTTTCTTCAATGGCTTTCAGGTCCTTCCGCTTCCAACCAATGGCTTGTGAGGTCCTCACAGGGCATTGGCTAGAGGCAGAAGGACCTGAAAGCCACTGAAGGAAACGGGCGGGAAATGGAAACATGCCGCCCGCACTTATGCTTTACACACCAGTAGCTTTTATTTTGGCTGCTCTGCGAAAGATGAACACTTCAACGGGGACTTACTTTTAACCTAGTAAGTCTTATTGTAGCAACGGATAGCGCCGGGGCGGGAGGGAAGGGATCTACCAGCCTGCAAAACCTTTTTAGTAAAGGGGAAAACAAGGGTGCGTATTATACATAGACACTCTTGTTTTCCCCTAAATCTTGGGTATAATATACACCTGCTTATTATACACAGGTGTGTATTATACCTGAGATTTTACAGTAATTTGTATGACTGGGAGGGCACCCGACTTGGAAGTAGTGACTTTGATGATGATGACCGCTATAATGATTCTATATTTTTAGGCATGTTTACTTGTCCAGAGTCATGAATTCCATTTGATCTCTGAAAGAGTTTATAAACTACCATATTGTTCTTTTTTTAGTGGCTGAAGAGCTTTTTCACTTCAGCTAATTTTTTGGCCATGCCATCATCACTCCCACTCTGTATTTCATCTGTATCGGAAAATGGAAGGACATATTCTAATCACTATCATCATCATCAATAATGAGGTCAGCATCAGGAACATCATCTGCTTCCTCACCACGTATGTATATTGTCTTCTTTTTTTAAGGTCTGAAAAATGTTCCTTTTACATTTCCCCTTAGAACATTTACCAGTCGATTGTGGTGGATTGCTGTGAGCTTCCGAATGAGTAGTTGATCTCACTGTCAAATCCTCCTCCGCTTTGAATACAACACTAGAATGTGACTCGTTGTTGTCCTTTGTGTTATACAACTGTTTTATACTACTATTGGTTCACCTTTTCAAATCACTTTTATAAATGGCCTCCTCATGATGGTAAGGACTTACTGCACAAGCTGATGCAACCATGGCCACAGTTAGTTTCTGCAGTATGACTTTACTGTCACCAGTAAGGCCATGCACTATTCCTAATCCTTTCCCCTTAATCCTGACCCTAACAAATTTTTGGACATGATGATAGAGTCTTGATTTTTTGAGTACAAGACTGAGATGTTAGCAAGTATCATGTGGTGTGATATTATGCTGGTGTAAAATTAATGCATGATGTATGGCCTCATAAACCTAAAAATGTACAGTTACTTAGTAAATATCTTCTGGGACGTGGAATTTATTGTTTCCTCTCCCTTTTTTAAACTTCCCACTGATGTTGAAACTTCAAAAAATATGAAGGAAAAGCACGAGTCCAAAGTAGGAGAAATTGAGAGCAAAGAATCTTCCCATTTGCATAGCAACATAAGAAGTTTGTTAAATTATTTTTTAATAATTTATGTGCATAAGAGAAGTGAGAAGAAAAATAAAAGCACATATCTGTTTTTATTTGTTCTCTTTAAAGGGATAGTAACACTTCGTTTTATCTTTATTTTATTTTGTAGGCATTAAAAAAACATGAAGAATGATATAAGTCTTATCTCTCAAACCTTTATGGTTTGAGAGAGATTCACAAGCAAAGTTTCCCCTCCCGCCCCTTTTACCTAGTGTAAGCCATCTCTTCTCAGATGTGGAATGCAGTACATAGACCAGACAGATAACAGCAGGGGACAATCTTCTTCCTATGAGAACAATGAAAGCTCTGCCCCCCTTGACAAGTTTTTCAGGTTTTTCCCTTATCTTAATTGAAGATTGTCCCTCTCTGCAATCTACCTGGGCACCTCCCTTCTTCTCTGGCTGAACAGTGTTACATCAGTAAAAGGAGCGGGAGGGGCATACTGTGTCATTGAATTACTCTTGAACTACAACTCTAACAGAATTGAAATAACACTCTCCAAAGTCCAAATACTATGATGATTAATTAGAGCTGCTTTTATTATGAAACATTACATAGTAACATAGTAAATTAGGCTGAAAAAAGACACAAGTCCATCAAGTTCAACCTTCACCTCATACCTCAGTAACTGAGAATTTTATAGCTTTCCTGCTACCAATTAAATTAGTCTTTATCAGACCTTCCTGATCAGCCTACTGATAAACAGTATAACTCTGTGTGTTCCCTTTTGAAAGAAATGTATCTAATCTTCTCTTAAATGTGTCCATTGTATCTGCCATAACTACCTCCCTGGGCAATGAATTCCACAATTTGACAGACCTTACCGTAAAAAAAACCCTTCCTCTGCTGAAGTCTAAACCTCCTTTCCTCTAATCTCAAGGGGTGTCCCCTGGTCACCTGATCAGACCTTGGAATAAATAGCTCACCGCAGAGATCCTTGTATTGACCTCTCATATACTTGTACAATGTGATAAGGTCTCCTCTTAGTCGTCTTTTCTCTAGAGTAAATAAACCAAGTTTGTTTAGTCGTTCTTCATATGTCAACTCCTCTATTCCCTTAATTAATTTTGTTGCTAACCGCTGTACTCTCTCTAGTTCTAGTATATCCTTTTTCAGAACCGGTAGCCAAAATTGCACTGCATACTCAAGGTGAGGTCTTACCAATGATTTGTATAATGGCAAAATAATGTTATCCACTTTTGCTTTGATTCCTCTTTTTATGCAAGACAGGATTTTATTTGCCTTTGCTACTGCTGTTTGACACTGGTTACTGTTTCCAAGTTTGTAGTTGACAAGAATACCCAGGTCTTTCTCTAGCAATGAGTCCCCTAAAATGATTCCATTAAGTTTATAAGTAGCCTTGGGATTGTTTCCTCCCAAATGCATGACTTTACACTTCCCCACATTAAACTTCATATTCCACATGTTTGCCCAATCTGACATTGTATGTAAGTCCCTCTGTAGAGAGAAAATATCCTGTTCTGAATTAGTGACTTTGCATAATTTAGTATCGTCTGCAAATATTGATATTTTGCTTTCTATATCTATTTCCAGGTCATTTATAAACATTACTATCCCTTTAATATGTTAATACTTTTCTAAATGTTGTCTTAGGATGCCCTACCACTAGCATTATAAAACATTCAAAAAATAACACGTGTAGTTCATAAGTAAAACATATTCCGCATTGGAACAAAGGAAACGTCTTGGCCCTATTAAAGACAATTATCTCTTTGTCCACACCTAGTTTTCAGAAGCATTATCAACTATGCACATCCAGCTATCCCTTTTGTTTGAGTAACAAAATGCTGTTTAATCTTCTTCACCTTTTTCTAATCCCTGCAAAAATGTATGTGGTCAAAATGTCTAAAAAAAATAAGATCCTCAGATAGAATGTATTGTATTTGATGTTACAGATGGCGTGAGGATTCTAACCCAAACAAGAGGGTGAATGCGTTACTGCATGCAAGAATTACAAGCTGAGACTTTGGGGAGATTTCTGAGGCAAACTGGAATCCTTAACTTTGTAATCTTTATTACCAAATAAGAGTTTATGAAGCAATTAAAATGTGCATACCATGTCAGGCAGGAGATCTGTGGGAAATAATGGTTTGTTATTACATTCTAGCTCTTTTTTCCATTGCTCTTGGTCTTTTTCTGGAACACTTTTTTGGGAAAAGCCCTTTCCTGCAATTGATTAATTTCTGCATAGCTGAACATAGTTTCCACAATTCTGAATAAAACAATGAAAATGTTACAGTGTGTTGCTCTTACCCTTGAAGGGAGACTCATGATACAGACAGTACCTTTCTACCAAGGTTTAAAGTTCACAAAGCCACGACCAGACCATGTGCTGATCTTGTTCTCTATAAATAAGATTAGCGTATAGGTTATTTTAGGCCAGTATTTAGGTGGGAAAATGCCCAAATTTAGGCAATGAATGAGAAATAAACCAGACAAGCAATTGTTATTAAAAATGAGGTAATTTAAGTTTCTCACATTACTTTTTAGGCTTGTTCAGATATTAATTAAAAAGTGTTGTCTAGACAAAGCATAAATAATATCAGTCTACAAAAATCTACTGCAGAGTTGGTCATTCTTTGGACCTCTGTCTTTTCGAAGAAGGTATATTGATTCAATGTAGAAAAAATATCTTTATTAAAGGGATAGTAATACTTAAAATGTAAAAGAAAATATGTTGTAAGGTTTATCCCCCTGAGTAAAACAAGAGTACTCCCACTGCTGAAAGGTGTTTCATTCAAAAGTTATTAATTTTCAAAGTTGAATTTTTTAGGAGCAATATCACAGTGGCCTGAAATTGTACAGTGGCGCTGTTGCTTCACGATCCGATGGACAGCTCTGGTCCCGGGACCATAAATCTCCATAGGATGGTGTAGCAACAGCACCACTGTACAATTTCAGGCCACTGTGATATTGCACCTAAAAATTCAACTTTGAAAATTAATAACTTTTGAATTAAACACCTTTCAGTAGTGGGAGTACTCTTGTTTTACTCAGGGGGATAAACCCTACAACATTTTTTTTTTTTACATTTTAAGTATCACTATCCCTTTAAATTTCAATAGTGCAAGTTAATTACAGATCTCCAGTCCCAATAGCCAAAAAGGCATTGTCCATTGTTTCCTTAATGGAAACAACCTTCTCTTCTGCCTCCCTTCATTCTATTTAGTGTTGTGCAATGTTCCTGTCTCTTGCACTTCACCATTACTTCAATTGTCTTTCAGTACTATGTCCTTGAGCCAGACTTAACCAACCAGTTAGAAAGCCAGGCAATGTTGGGTTTGGGCATGCAACAGACTTTTATAGATGTAGGGATTCACATGGGTACACAATGCCTACTTGGCATGCAGCTGGTAAACAAGTCCAACAACCAGAATTACGCCAACTCCAGGGAAGGGCTGACAACATACAGCCCAGAGAGCAAATACAATCAAGTGGCCCATTTCTACTATCGGCCGAGCCCACTGTCCCATCCCACACCTGCTTCATTAATTTTAAAATTGTCCTTAATGTTGTGAAGTAAGACAAGTGATACCACAGAGCTTACAGTTGAAATGGGGCTACATTAGTGATATTAGAGTGCTTACAATTTAAGTAAAGCTACACTGTTGATGCCATAGAGCTTACAAGGGAAATGGGCTATACTACTAGTGTAGCTTTATTTGGGCTATACTACTAGTGTAGCTCTATTTGGATTATAGCTCTGCGTTATCATTTGTATTTAGATTAATTTCAAATGTAAGCTGTGTGGTATCACTAATTTAGCTCCATTTACAAGTGGGAGATTGAGTGAGGCAGTGGCCCACCAGCCCAGACACATGACCAGCCCAGGGGGCAATT
This sequence comes from Rhinophrynus dorsalis, assembly GCA_037306005.1. Lineage (NCBI taxonomy): Eukaryota > Metazoa > Chordata > Amphibia > Anura > Rhinophrynidae > Rhinophrynus > Rhinophrynus dorsalis. The sequence continues at coordinate 476,020,181 of CM074723.1, read as the reverse complement.
GCCCTACTGCCCCCCAGGCCAGCCCTCCCATGACTGGGACTGACTGATGGTAAGCAGAGTGTTGAATGCCCAAGCCCTGACGTGGATCTTTACTATCCACTTCCTAAAGGGTATATTGCACTAAGAGTACTAAGTGCTGCAAGGATAGTGTTGAATTGTTTAACTGTCCTACTTTGATAATAGACTTATAAGAAAACTACCTACAAACAGAGATTCATGAAGCTTACTGTCAGGGACTTAAACGTTGAAAAGGTAGGTGCTGAAAAAAAGAATGGGCAATTTTACTTTATATAGTATTCAATGGCAAAAAAGTTTGTTAAAATCAGAATTAAGTTCTCACTAAAGTGTACAAAATCTGGGAAATACAGGTTATGTTCTTCTACCTTTACTCCATGCCTCCATGTGCTTTGCTGATGACATCAGACATGACATCACAAACAATGTTATCATTGACATAATGAGGGCATCACATATCACATCACAAAAGACATAATCAATTGCATTACAAATGACCACGAATTGCATCACTGATGACATCAAAAATATTGGTGGCATCACAAATGATCTCATCATGGCATTCATGCTTACAGTATGAGATATAATATCTTTAAGATGTGTGATGTTGTGCAATGGTCTTACTGAGTTAGAACATTTTATGCTGTCTAGTTTTGCTACTGGGTGACAAGCTGTTTTGTTGTAGTGTGTATCATTCTTGTGCAGGCTTTAAATGTTTTATCCTCACTCTCCCCTTCATTTCCTGAATTCCTCACAAATTACCCTTGCCTCTTGTATCTCTTATGGCCATCTCCCATCCCCCCTTCTCTTGTGCCCCTCCCTAGTCCATGTCTCTTGTATCCATTTCTTGTTCCTTGTAACTCTTCCCTGTCTATGTACATCACAAATGACCTTATCATTGACATCAATGTTAAAGGAATAGTAATACTTCATTTTAACTTTATTTTATTTTGTAGGCATTAAAAAAACATGAAGAATGATATAAGTCTTATCTCTGAAACCTTTATGGTTTAAGAGATATTCACAAACAAAGTATCCCCCCCTGTTCAACCAGATCAGAAGGGAGGTGCCCAGGTAGACTGCAGAGAGGGACAATCTTCAATTAAGATAATGGAAAAACCTGAAAAACTTGTCCGGGGGGTAGGGCTTTCATTGTTCTCATAGGAAGAAGAATGTCCCCTTCTGTTATCTGTCCTGTCATACAACCAGATTCCACATCTGAGAAGAGATGGCTTACACTAGGAAAAAGGGGCGGGAGGGGAACTTTGCTTGTGAATATCTCATAAACCATAAAGGTTTGAGAGATAAGACTTATATCGTTCTTCATGTTTTTTTAATGCCTACAAAATAAAATAAAGTTAAAACAAAGTATTACTATCCCTTTAACATCACCAAACACTACCCAATCAATGCTGCAAATCATCAACCAGCAGCAACAGTAAACTACAACACTGCAACCCGACAACACTGACCTAATTCCACTGCAAATCATCAATCAGCAGCACCAACACTGCCCTAAAATGTTGTTTTTCCATTACCAAAGGTCTTCGAGCGTCACTGACAGTGAGTCATAAGAAACATCTCTAACAGCCCTACACAACATCCTCACCCAGCACCCACATGCATTACTACTACACTCCCAGTGACAGTACATCAAAACCAATAACCACTATAACAAAGTACCATTTTACTGCTTAAATTACACATGTATTATTATGAAGCAGCATGGACTGTGTGCGGTGCTAGTAGGGTTGTGTTTTATGCCAGGTGGGTGCAGAATGAGAACATACATTCTCATACATTCTCACTTTAACAGTCATTGTTAAAGTTTAGTGTTGCTGCTGTCTCATGATGTGAGTTGACGGTAGGGTAGCGTTGTAGCAATGTAGTACTTGTAGAGCAGTGTTGCAGTGTAGTATTGCTACTCACAATAATAAATTCCTCATCAGTGACTGATTTAAACGTGCTGGATTTAGGATTTATATATGGACATTTTGGGCATTTCTCCCTGTTACCCGTATAGGATCCCTTTAAGGAGTTCCATTCCCAATGCTAATGATGCATGATTTCCAATAGACAACCAGGCAGCAGCTCTATTATTTTTTATAGTTCTCGAACTCCTATGCACAAAATTTGGCTTAGATTTAATATCACACAAACAATTACAAAAATAAAGTCTGCTGACAATGGTCATGTATTTGTTAAGACTCCAGAAATGATTATGGAACTCACCAAGGCTCAAAGGCTGATGCTGGTCCGGAGCTACTCCCCACAGCCTTGGCCACGGGCTCCAACAAACTTGACAACAAGGGATGAGAGTGCTTTGACGGACCAGCTAATCTAAACAGCCAACTCAGTTACAGAATCTTCCATAAGAAATGTATTTTAAATTTCAAAAACAACACCATATTGCAAGGCATACAACACTCGTAGATAAAGATGGTAGTTAGCGCATGAATTGCCAAATGCATTTCATGCTAGTTGCATAGGTCAGAAGCACTCCCTTCCTGTGTTGTTTAGATCTAATATCAGTTTGAAGTAGTGGCTCATCTGTAAAAATGGACAACCTTATTACAACGTTAACAATTTTAATTGCCAGAGGGGTATCCAATACATTGCAAAGGGTTGAATACCCCTCTGGCAGTCAAAGGTTAAACCATATTTGACAATTAAAGAAATAGATCTCAATCCAGAATGAGAGAAATGGTTCAATAAGGTAAACCACTTTTATAGGTGACAAACTGTTAACTTCTTTCAATTACATAAGAAAATTAACAATGGCAAACAGTTAACATTTTTATCCTTATGACTATATTTGAATTTTTAAGTATTATGAGAAAATCAAAATCTGAGATTTCGCATCCTGTGTTCGACAGAAAAACAAAGAAATTCTGACACAATCCAATTAAAATTGTCCATATTTCCATTCATTTAAATGGGTCTCTTAAAGGGATAGTAATGTTTCATAATAAAAGCAGCTCTAATTAATCATCATAGTATTTGGGCCATGGAGAGTGTTGTTTCAATTCTGTCAGAGTTGTAGTTCAAGAGTAATTCAATGACAAAGTATCCCCCTCCCGCCCCTTTTACTGATCTAACACTACTCACCTCAGAGCAGAAGGGAGGTGCCCAGGTAGATTGCAGAGAGGGACAATCTTCAATTAAGACAAGGGAAAAACCTGAAAAACTTGTCAAGGGGGGCAGGGCTTTAATTGTTCTCATAGGAAGAAGGTTGTTCCCTGCTGTTATCTGTCTGGTCTTACAACCAGATTTCACATCTGAGAAGAGATGGCTTACACTAGGTAAAAGGGGCGGGAGGGGCAACTTTGCTTGTGAATATCTCTCAAACCTTATATTGTTCTTTATGTTTTTTTAATGCCTACAAAATAAAATAAAAAAACGAAGTATTACTATCCCATTAACCATTCAAATGTAACTGAAGGGGTTAAAAGTAGGGATGGGCGAAACTTTCCACCTCAAACTGAAATCGGCGAAAAATGGCACTTTCCGCTTGGTCGAAAAATTTCCTGAGAAAAGTGCAGATTGCTTTTTTCCACTTTTCTCGCCCATTTAAATCAATGGGAACATAGAAGTTACACACACCACATTACAAATAATATTTTAGTTCCCAAAGGCATTGTATGAAAGGGGCATGAAGGTGCCTGTGTTGGTGGAGTGTGGGGAAAGAATCAGTTGAACAGAGAATGTTTTGGGGGGTTGTTTACTGGGATTGGGGGGAACTTAAGAAAAAAAGAAATCCTAAATAAATAAAATAAAATAAAAACCTAAGACATGGTATAAAGGGGTCTGAGGAGGGTGCCTGTGTTGGTGAATGAATTAATCATTTGAACAGGGAATTTGTTTTGGGGGGCTTTCTTGACTGCTTTTGGGGGGACAGTTAATAAAAAAATAAATCAAAAAAATAAAATAAGACATTTGTATTTAAAGTGACAGAGACAGGAACCCCCTGACATAAGCTGTCACTGGGGTGGACTGATACTTGACTTGATAGAGTATTTTGTAGAGGATGATTTGTTTGAGTTGTTGTTAGAGGCCTTTATAGGACTTAGACTTATTAGATGCCCAAGTCCTGAACAAACATTGATTTGTAGGACTTAAGCTAGTTTGGCACAAGCCCTAAGGAAACATTGATATGTAGGACTTAGGCTTGTTAGAAACAAACCCCCCAAAAATTGTTTATTTTTTTGTAGGACTAGTATTTGTTTATTTATTTTTTATTTATTTATTTATTTATTTTAAAACACAAGCCCTGAGAAAAAAATAAAAATGCCCTACTGGCCTAATGCCAGGAGGTCATGTTGGCCAGTGGCCACTGTCAAATGTCCTCCTGAGTCTTGAGTTGCAACTGCTGTTCGCACTGCTGCTGCTGAGTTGTTTAAGCGGCAGGATGATTAGGCAGCTGAAAGGGAATAGAATCAACAATAGCAGTAACATGGAAGATGGATGATGAAGGATTAACATGCCACGACTGGCTCCAGTGATGAGCCTGAGGCAGTAGCAGAAGAATAAGTAGCCCCCAATATATATAGAGAAAAGAACAAGTTGACCATTAAATCTTCTCCACCTGCCCCTCCTCCAAAATCTTCATGGGTGTGTTGTTATTAGAATATGTTTTCCCTTGAGAACAGAAACTGCAACTGCAATGTGACAGTGTGTGTGTGGTAAATAACATCTGGGGGCACAACTGTATCCAAACACCATGACACCCGAAACCAGGTACTGCTGCTGTCACTATACCCCTTATCCAGACTCCGCTAAGGACACATGACAACTTGCTGACATTAGTAATGATGAACCCTCCCTGCCAGAATCTTAGCATATTCTGTGGGATGGAATCTCCTCAGATGCCACCTGATGACCTGGTATTGATTATCCTCTGCCATGCTGGCATGTGTGGTCAGTGCACCACACAGTGTGCAATTGGTAGAGATGAACTGTCATTTCCTAACATTAACAGAGTGGCTATCATTTGGCGGGGGAGGTAACGATGAATGAGGTGGATTGGCAGGAGATGTACTTGTTACCCTAGAGGAAGAAGGTGATGTTGATGGCGAGCTAGTTGTTTAGCTTGTTATGGAACTTCCAGGTTCTGTCTGCATTTCTTTATTCTTCCTCCTCTTTGATCTCCACCTTTCTGGAGAGTCAGGGGGTACAGTAACAGCGGTGCTAGATTTCTGTAACGGGTGTTTGACTTTAACATGTTTGAAGTAAATGTCATGGTGTCTGTGTTTCATGTGTGTTATCAGGGAGGTTGTACCAAGGTGTGTTCCCTCCTTTCCCCTTCTCACTAACTTGTCACAAATTCTGCACTGTACCATTGTTGATGATGACTGCACTGTGCCTGCCGGAAGAGAATAATAGTCCCACACCCATGATTTCTAGGGGGAGGGATAGGGAATATGTGGAGAAGAATGACCTCTTTCTACTTGTCCTCCACATTCCCCTTCACTTTCTGTGGCAGAGGATAATTTTGCTGCTGTTGCTGGTACTGCCTCAGATTTAGCACTGCAACTAGGACTAGGAGTATTGCTACTGCTGACACATGGAACCTGTCCTAGTCCTGCATTACTTTTGACCTCATTCCCACTGTGTACTCGGTGGCCTGTGGCACACTAGCCTGCTCCTCAGCACCCTGCTGCCCTTTCATCTCAGCAGCAGCAGCAGAAGTTAGAGCAGTTGCAATTTCCGCTAATTTCAAAAGCTGACTGCTAGTGGTGGTGGTGATGCCCATCCTCATCCCTGTTTCCCATTCCTTCTCAGTTTCTGATAAAAAGGCCATAAATGTCTCTTCCACCCCAGCTTCACCAACACCACCACCACCACTAGTCCCTCCATTCTGCTGCTCTATTCCAGACATCTCACTGCTGCTGGGCATAATTTTGTCCTTCCCCCCTGAGTACTACAGCAGCAGGCAAAGTATTGGTGACAGCAGGTTCAGCACTGGCAGCAGGTTCAGTACTAGCAACAGGTACAACACTAGTGGCTGCAGTATCAGAAATGGTGGCACTGGCAGCAGGGGCAGCACATCTGGCAACAGGTACAACACTAGTGGCTGCAGTTACAGAAATGGTGGCACTGGCAGCAAGGGCAGAATGTCTAGCAACAGGTACAACACTAGTGGCTGCAGGTACAGCAATGGTGGCAAAGGCAGCAGGGGCAGCACATCTTGCAGCAGGCACAGGCAGCTGACCTGTCCTGCTCTCACAAGTACTACCCTTTTCTCCCTCCCTTCCCATTCCCTTTTCTCCCTCCCTTCCCATTACATTTCCCGAGATCCCTTGGGGTGATTTAGGGGGACTGGACAGCATTGGTACAGTAGTGGTCCCTTCCTCCTCAGACTCAGTGGACACATAATGGTCCTTCCAGCTCCTCCATTGATCATTTTTTACCCTGCTCATAGGGATAGGAGTCACTATGAGCCTCTCCTGCCTCACTGTTTGCAAAATATCACAAGAGAACAGCACAGCGCGTCTATCTCACTCTGTAGCTGCTTCTATTGTGTCTGCCTTCAGCAAAAAGTCATGTTTTGATAGCGGAAGTGGCGAAAGATTTTGGCCAATGGGCGAAAGATGAAAAAATTTTAACTGCTAGTTTTAAAGGGGAACATTCACCTGAAAAAAAAATTGGAGCGCTGGTTATAAGTCCTAAAACAATACCAGCGCTGGGTTGTATTTTAAATCTACTGACCTGTGAGCCGAGATGTTAAGGTTTGAAAAGTGCCACTTCCGCATACTGCGGCACCCTGTACCTGCGGCACGGAGCAGCAGGACTTCCCACTTCGCTCCCAGAAGCCCCAGCGAGCGCGTTCTCGCTTGACCTCGGAGCTCAATTGTGTTGGGCTAACGTTACATCCGCCTCAGTTTGAGATGCTACGGAGGTTGCAACCTCCGTAGCATCTCAAACTGAGGCGGATGTAACGTTAGCCCAACACAATTGAGCTCCGAGGTCAAGCGAGAACGCGTTCGCTGGGGCTTCTGGGAGCGAAGTGGGAAGTCCTGCTGCTCCGTGCCGCAGGTACAGGGTGCCGCAGTATGCGGAAGTGGCACTTTTCAAACCTTAACATCTCGGCTCACAGGTCAGTAGATTTAAAATACAACCCAGCGCTGGTATTGTTTTAGGACTTATAACCAGCGCTCCAATTTTTTTTTCAGGTGAATGTTCCCCTTTAAACCAGATTTCCCCGCAAAAAAGTGGATAACAACGTGTTTTTTGCGAAATTTCCCGCAGGAACACGGCGACAACTTTTGTCCACCCCTACTTAAAAGCCCCATTGAAATGAATGGACTGTTTTATTTGTTTCTAATTGGTGTTGATGGCTTGTTCCAGTTATTAACCCTTTCAGTGCTAGAGTAGTACGCAACGTATTGCTTTTACAATGTGTTGCATACCTCTCTGGAACTGAAAGGGTTACTATTTAATCCTCTTCATGAAATTCCAGTGATCTACTTTATTTACTGCACAGATAATTGGGGTTTATTATTAGGAAAACTTAACCCACTGAGTGCCAGACAGTTATCCAACGCATTGCAATGCAATGCTTTGGATATCTCTTTGGTATACAAATGGTTAATAGCCCTTTTGGAGGAAAAACTATCATCCAGCGTTAAGACATCATAACTATTAACCTTTTAAGCACCACAAATCTGTGCTCACAAATGAAATGTTGACAGTATCGGAATGATTTTCCTTTCACCATATTCACAATCTTCCAAACAAACAAAAGAGAAAAAAAGCGATATCTGTGCTACTTCATCCAGTGACTTCATTCATGTGGAATTCATTCAAGTGAAAATATACATCAACTCCATACAATGCGCAGCCATTGTTTGTTTTCTCAAGTTGTGGTTTTAGTTCCAAAGGGAAGCCAAAGTGTGATTAATTTTCCTTTCCTAGTCAGACTCAGGAGGACACTTAAGTTCAGGCAAGTTCCAACAGATAAAGGGGGGAGATTCACTAAGAGGTAATAAAGAGAAGATAAAATGAGATGACTTCTCCAGTGATATCATTTCTCCAGTTCCTATGTTATTCTATGGAGCCTATAGGCTCCATAGAATAACATAGGAACTGGGCAAGCGATAAACTGGAGAAGTCATCTACACCTCATCACCTCTTTAGCACCATATAGTGAATCTTCCACAAGACTGGCCCTTATTTATTGTTAGAAGCAGGGGCAGATTGTGTCGGGGGATCGGGCATCCCCAGGTGGGCCGCCCCAGTTGTGGGCCAGTAGGGAGATCATGTGATCTCACCTCTCCAGTCCACACCACTGCGAATGTGAGGCACAACTCACCAGAGCTGAGCAGAAGTGAAGACCGGGTCCTGTCCTCTTTATCTGTCCCTCCCCCAAGGCTGACTTAGCTGTCCCTGCTCTGCCTGCAGTGTGTGTCCTGGTACAGTGAATGATTAGCAGGCAGAGCTTCTGGGTCACAGTTTGAAATGGTGTTATCTAATTCTTCTTAACTGTCTTGAAGTCTGCATACATGGCATCATACCTCCCAACATTTCAAATTGCCAAAGAGGGACACTTGTGTTTTAGGGGGCTGTTGCTGTGGGTGTGGCTGGTGGGTGGGGCATTACCAATAATTTTTAGGCTATTTCACGACCTATTGACACCTCCATTTGTGTATCCTAATAAATGATTTATAAAAAGACCAAAGTGTTTTATTTATACAGACAAATTTATAAACACAGATACTGACATTTAAACAAACATTAAAGTGAGTTTTATTGCTGTAGAGCAATGTGATACACTTATATACACACACCATGCAATCTGATATCCTAAAAAGAGGGACAGCAGGGTGCGAAAGAGGGACACAGCGATTTGGTTCTAAAAGAGGGACTGTCCCTCCTAAAGAGGGACACTTGGGAGGTATGTGGCATGTTAATGAAAAAAGTAACAAATAAAATGTTTATTTTTAATTCAAGTATGGTGCCTGATGATCTTAACCCCTTACTACTAAGTGATATACAAGAATTAGAGAGGGAGTCAGATCTCAGTTTTGGTAGTTATTAAGAAACTTAATTTATCATCTGTTAACTCTTTAACCCCCTGTATGCTTTAGAGAGGTATAAATCATCAGTTATTAACTATTTGCATACCAGTGAGGATTACAGCAATGTTTTATTCTGTTATTAACCCATTGAATTCCTCATAGGTGCAGTACTTCACTGCTTAACCCCTTGTATGCTCAAGAGGCATAATTCATGAGTAACCGACCCCTTATATGCCAGAAAGGTTCATAAAGATGTTAGTTACTGATTAATTATGCCTCTTGAGCACACAAGGGTTTAATCATTGAGGCAATCAATGGGTTAATCGCAGAACACATTGCTGTACACCTCTCTGACACACAAGAGGTTAATATCTGATAATGTGTTGCATACAGTAGGTCAAGGGGTTAAGAGATAAGCATCTACGCCTCTTTAGCAAATCTGAGCAATGTACTATGTACCCCCCCAGCACGCGAATACCAGCTAGTGGGCCAATAGAAGTGCTGCTATTCTGGAGCAAACCAACTTGACGTAGAAGACAAATAAGAATGCTCAGATGTACAATCATTTATTGGTGATATTAACCTCTTGAATGCTAGAGATGCCCAATGCATTAACTCCATAGCTGGGAACTCTGCGGGTTTGCCCCACAGACACTGTTTTTGCTGCTGATTACCGGGTCTCTGGAAGCAGAGGCTGAGACTCCGGATGTGGTGAGTTTCTACCGAACTTTTGCCCACTTCTGCTCCTTCCCTGTCTGTTCTCCCAACTCCCCACCCACTTCTCCTCCTTCCCCAACCTATTTCTCCTACTTTTGCTATGTTTGTTAAGCCCCACCCCCACTCATGTTTAAGCTCCACCCTTTTTTGACACAAATCACATAATTTATCTTCCCCTGCAGCACCAAAGTACTCCCCCATGTGGAGTCCACAAGAAAAAGTTCCCATATGTGATTACCGCTATCATTCTAACTCTATGTCTATCGTTCAATGGGAATTTCGGAAGGTTTTACTTGTTCCCTAAAACTTACTGGTTTACTCCAGAATTTCTCATCTCATACGTCCCAACATTTCAAATTGCCAAAGAGGGACACTTGTGTTTTAGGGGGTGTTGCTGGGGGTGTAGCTGGTGGGCGCAGTATTACTGATAATTTTTAAGCTATTTCATGACCTATTAAAGGGATAGTAATACTTAAAATGTAAAAAAAAATATGTTGTAGGGTTTATCCCCCTGAGTAAAACAAGGGCACTCCCACTGCTGAAAGGTGTTTCATTCAAAAGATATTAATTTTCAAAGTTGAATTTTTTAGGTGCAATATCACAGTGGCCTGAAATTGTACAGTGGCGCTGTTGCTACACCATCCTATGGAGATTTATGGTCAACTGACCAGAGTTGTCCATAGGATCGTGTAGCAACAGCGCCACTGTACAATTTCAGGCCACTGTGATATTGCACCTAAAAAATTCAACTTTGAAAATTAATAACTTTTGAATGAAAGACCTTTCAGCAGTGGGAGTACTCTTGTTTTACTCAGGGGGATAAACCCTACAACATATTTTTTTTTACATTTTAAGTATTACTATCCCTTTAACACCTCCTTGTGTAACCTAATAAATGACTTATAACAAGACCAAAGTATTTTATTTACACAGACTAATATAAACACATATACTGATGTTTAACCCTTTAAGGACCGGCTGCTCACGCACGCGATGGTCACTTAAGGACCACGGAGCATTTTTTGTTGTTGTTGTTTCCGGTTCCCGACTCCCCGAACGGCGTGCAACCGCTGGGGGAGCCCGGAATTCCATGACGGTCATAGTACGTCATGGGTCTTTAACTCAGATCTACCCATGATGTACTATGACCGTCAAAGGTCGTTAAGGGGTTAAACAGTCGTTAATATGAGTTTTATTGCTGTAGTGCAACATTATACACATATACACAATCTGATCTCCTAAAAAGAGGGACATCAGGGTGAGAAAGAGGGACAAAGGGATTTGGGTCTAAAAGAGGTACTGTCCTTCCTAAAGAGGGATACATGGGAGGTATGTCATCTTTTTGTTTTCTGCATACAGTCCAATAAATCATTGATGCCATATATCATTTTCAATTTAAAGGGATAGTAATGATTCATTTTAAGTTGATTTAATATTGTAGACATTAAAAAAAGATTGACATCAATGTAAGTCTTATCTCTCAAACCTTTATGGTTTGAGAGATATAACTTGCTAAAATTACATCTTCCTGTCTGTTTTACTCAAGTCTGCCATCTAGCTGACAGCTGCAGATTCCAGTCATTTGACCAGACAGAGGCTCTTCAGCAGAGCTGAAATCACACTATTTAGAAATAAATACTTCATTGGAACGGTCTACAAAGTGTGCTTGCAAGCCAGGCACACTTTGTAGACCGTTCCAAATTAAGTATTTATCTTTAGATATCATTATATCGGCGCTCCTGAAGAGCCACATCTGGTCAAGTGACCAGAATCTGCTTCTGACAGCTTTACAGCTCATCAAGCAGAAAGGGGAGGGACCAGAGACCTTTTTTTTCCTATATCTCTCAAGCCATAATGGTTTGAGAGATACGAATAAGTGCAAGTATTCTCTTTTAATTGTTTATACCATATAGTTAATACTTTTTTTCTGACATTACTATCACTTTAATAAATAATAAAATTACAAATAATTTATGCCATGCATCCTTTTCAGTTTGAATACATTATAAATAACACATGATTTATGTATGCCATGTATTCTTTTCAATTGAAAGATGATATTGAACGACAGTACAGTGCAGATTTCTAATTACACATCATTAGTAGCACCGGCCCTGCCACCGATATAATTAAAATCATATTGTTAACAAAATGAATAGTAAACACTCGAATAGGGGACGTTCAAAAGAAGTCATTTTGAAACAACAGCAGAAATTACTCAATTGATTGTGTCATAAGGCAACCAGATGTTCATATTTTTGATGGGATATATTTGTTGAAAGACCTACATGTTTAAAAAAAATGCAACAGCCAAATCACTTTTTTTCGTCTATTATGTAGACCACAGTGTGATACATTTGCTCAAGTCTCCAATCATCAGGTACAGACTTTCCAAGTAATCAGTGCACGGAAAAATGGGCAGCGCTGTCTTTTCAATGTGTAAACTTGCATTCTTTTCTAATAGATTTAACCTTCACTGTGTAGTTTCTGGAATCCCTTCCCTGTGCCTTGATGTTTTCCAAAATGCGAATGAGGATCTTATGTTTTAAGCACGTACCGTTTCCTTTCCAAAGAATGATTGTGGGAAATAATTTCTTTGTTGAAATTTACTGAATTTGCAAGGATTCTCTTTGGCTTAAATAATAGCTCAATATTTTAAAAGGATTTAGAGACTGGAATTGTTCCATGTAACATAATAAAATAATTGTCGAGGTTAAAACAAAAAAAATATATATATGTCTATCAAGTTCATCCTTTGTAAATCTTCACTCCGTTTAGACAGAAGGAAAAAAGGCAGCCAACTGTTTTTCAAAGGAGAAACAAAGGATGGCTTCCAGACCTCAAAATGTAGGCCCAGATTTACATTTCAAACACCACTAGGAAAGGGCTATAGGTGCCTTTAGCTCCACCCATGACAGCAGCCCTATTTCTCTCATGATCCTATCTGCAGTTGCATACTCTGTTCTCTGGCAGAAAAAAATGCCCTTATATACACTGGAGCTGAAACACTATGATTTGTCTGGCCATCTCTACAAGTCAGAATGTAGGTGTGACCACCATTGTTTAGGCTCCTCCGCTCTAGGCAAAGGGAAATCTGTTCCTGCCAAGACGGCAGTAATATCATACCTCCCAACATTTCAAATTGCCAAAGAGGGACACTTGTGTTTTAGGGGGTATTGCTGGGGGCGTGACTGGTGGACGGGACATTACCAAGAAGTTTTAGGCTATTTCATGACCTACTGACACCTCTTTGTGTAACCTAATAAATGACTTATAACAAGATCAAAGTATTGTATTTACACAGACTAATTTATAAACACATATACTGACATTTAAACAAACAATAATGTGAGTTTTATTGCTGTAGAGCAATATGATACACTTATATACACATCATGCAATCTGATCTCCTAAAAAGAGGGACATCAGAGTGGGAAAGAGGGACAGAGGGATTTGGGTCCAAAAGAGGGACTGTCCCTCCTAAAGAGGGACACTTGGGAGGTATGTAATATTACTTTTTGAATCAACCGTCCACAGACATCTACTAACTGAAATACTTCTGCAAAATTCACATTTAAACCATCTTTGCATTACATGCAAGAGAGCTATCCAAAGTATTGATTCTCAAAATGTTGCAGGCCTCTCTAGCATCCAAGAGTTTAAAAGTATCTAGTATATCTGCCATCACAACCTCCCTTCATTGTGTAGTCCATAACTTTACTGTTCCGTGAGGTAGATTTAATAAAATGAACTGTGGCATTTTAATACCAAACAAAATATTTTGGCTCAGCTGCAGCTCCCATTGTACCAGTCATCAATCCCAGATGAGAAGTAGAGGCTAATTCTCCCTAGTCTTAGGGGGACACGGCTGGATACTATGGTGTGTAATACTACAAACAGTTAAAACTCTAATGTTTGAATGATAGTTTCTCCTGCAATAATATACCTCTTTAATTTATCCTTGTTCTGTGCAGAGCAGGACCGGCCTCTTTACCTCACCGGACCTTGGCCCGTGTAGTTGGGCTTTTACACTAGTTTATTATAATGCATTTGAAAGCAGCAATACCCTCTAACCTCTAATGTGAGTAAAACCCTTGTGAGGGGAATAAGAGAAGTATGTATCCCTTCCCTATTTAATGCTACCATCCGAATATAAAGGGAGCTACCACCCAAGAGGGGAGGAGCCAAAGCATCCCAAAATAAATAGAAAAATAATATAATATGCAGGTTCCTGGGAGCTCAAAATAACATTCTCAATAGTATTCAATTAGTTATTTATGTGTGTAGTCAAGAGAGCTGCAAGAACAATATATGGGCTATGTATACAGTGTAAAAGGGATAGTAATGTTTGAATTTAAGTATGGACAACTCTGGTCAGTTGACCATAAATCTCCATAGGATGGTGTAGAAACAGCACCACTGTACAATTTCAGGCCACTGTGATGTTGCACCCAAAAAATTCAACTTTGAAAATTAATAACTTTTGAATGAAACACCTCTCAGCAGCAGGAGTACTCTTGTTTTACTCAGGGGGATAAACCCTACAATATATATTTTTTTACATTTTAAGTATTACTATCCCTTTAACCCCTTAAGGACTGGAGGTTATGGGACATTTCCGTCCCATAACGACCGCATAGGGGCACTTTGACGCACCGGTACACGTGACCTGTCACGTGTATCGGCGCGTCACTATGGGGCTTGAAAGAGATCGCTCTGATCTTGGAGCGGTCTATTTCATGCCCTATTTTTACTTACAGCGCTCCCGGTAGAGCGATGTAAGTAAAAAGTACGTGACGTACCATGACCGTCATCGGTCCTTGAACTACTCCTGGTACGTCAAGGGTCCCTAAGGGGTTAAAAAAAAAGTACATCTGTGTAAGTCTTATGTCTCAAACCTTTATGGCTAAAGTCCCCCGCCTCCAGGCTGTTTCAGACAAGTCAGCCCTCTACGGAACAGCAGCAGATGATGAAATCACGTTTTTTTGGAAATAAATACTTTATTGGAACGGTCTACAAAATGTGTCTGGTTTGCAAGCACACTTTGTAGACTGTTCCAGTTAAAGGGATAGTAATACTTCGTTTTAACTTTATTTTATTTTGTAGGCATTAAAAAAACATGAAGAATGATATACGTCTTATCTCTCAAACCTTTATGGTTTAAGATATATTCACAAGCAAAGTTTCCCCTCCCGCCCCTTTTACCTAGTGTAAGCCATCTCTTCTCAGATGTGGATCTGGTTGTAAGACCAGACAGATAACAGAAGGGGACAATCTTCTTTGTATGAAAACAATGAAAGCCCTTCCCCCCTTGACAAGTTTTTCAGCTTTTTCCCTTATCTTAATTGAAGATTGTCCCTTTCTGCAGTCTACCTGGGCACCTCCCTTCTGATCTGGCTGAACGGGGGGGATACTTTGTTTGTGAATATCTCTTAAACCATAAAGGTTTGAGAGATAAGACTTATATCATTCTTCATGTTTTTTTAATGCCTACAAAATAAAATAAAGTTAAAACGAAGTATTACTATCCCTTTAAGTATTTATTTCTAAATAGCATGATTTTGGCTCTGCTGAAAAGCAGCTGGCTCATCCTGGGACCAGAATCTGCTGCTGTCAACTAGATGACAGACTTGTCTGAAGCAGCCTGTAGGGGGGAAATTTAGTTACTTATATCTCTCAAACCATAAAGGTTTGAGAGATAAGACTTACATCGTTGTACTTATTTATTTAATGCCTACAATATTAAATAAACTCAGATTTAAACATTACTATCCCTTTAAAGGGATAGTAATGTTTCATAATAAAAGCAGCTCTAATTAATCATCATAGTATTTGGACTGTGGAGAGTGTTATTTCAATTCTGTCAGAGCTGTAGTTCAAGAATAATTAAATGACAAAGTTTCCCCTCCCGCCCCTTTTACTGATGTAATACTGTTCAGCCAGATCAGAAGGGAGGTGCCCAGATAGACTGCAGAGAGGGACAATCTTCAGTTAAGATAAGGGAATAACCTGAAAAACTTGTCAAGGGGGGCAGGGCTTTCATTGTTCTCATAGGAAGAAGATTGTCCCTTGCTGTTATCTGTCTGGTCTATGGACTGCATTCCACATCTGAGAAGAGATGGCTTACACTAGGTAAAAGGGGCGGGAGGGGAAACTTTGCTTGTGAATATCTCTCAAACCATAAAGCTTTGAGAGATAAGACTTATATCGTTCTACATGTATTTTTAATGCCTACAAAATAAAATAAAGATATCCCTTTAACAAAAATGAAGCCTGAGCATCAAATCCTGACCTTTACAAATACATAACCTGTAACTTACTATATAAGAAACAGACTATTTTAGTTACATGTTTCTGCCCAAAACCATGATCGGCTTGCCTGCCCCATCAAGGCACCGCAGATTTAAGCAAATCCGTATCTGCCTGAAATCCAAGTGGACATGTAGTTAGTATTATGCAATTAACATAGTAACATAGTTGGAAACTCCATCAAGTCCATTCCATGCCAAATCACCTCTGATGATCCAGAGTAAGGCACAAAAAAACATTAAAGCCATTTTTGTGATACCATCTTACCTCTACTTTGAGCAAAATCCTTGTGAGGAGAACAAGAGAGGTATTTCTACCTTCCTGATTTTAATTTGCATTATAATAAATACATGTTCACTTCCATTTGAGGCTGATAGGGACTTGCTTAAATCTGGGGTGCCTTGATGGGGCATGGAAGCTTATCAGTCTGATAATTAGTTAACCCTTTAAGAGAGGGTGTGCAGCACAGTGTTTCTGTTACTTTTAATAAAATTGGAGATTATGCTAACGTAGTGTACAGATCATCTTAATTTTAGTAATGACAGGAGGCGAATATTTTGCTTTACTTCCTTTACTGACAAACTCCAATAGCAGTACAGTAACTCACAAA
Organism: Rhinophrynus dorsalis; assembly: GCA_037306005.1. NCBI lineage: Eukaryota > Metazoa > Chordata > Amphibia > Anura > Rhinophrynidae > Rhinophrynus > Rhinophrynus dorsalis. The sequence goes on along the minus strand of CM074723.1, from coordinate 476,003,513 downwards.
GTAACAACCAATCAGAACAAAGGAACCAGCTAATATAAGCCTTGGAGTAGATAAGCCACTCCTCTTTCTTTGCTGCTCCAACAAGCTGCACAGGTCAGAGTGTTTCTCCCTTCTATTCTTATTTGCATGGTTTGTTTGATAAATGCTATGCTTGTGCTGTAATGTTATTATTGCCTAATGGGGTTTATGTTTGGGGGTTTTCCCCTCTAGGTCTGTTTAGACTTTTGCTGCTTTTCATGTATGGACGGTTTGGGGTTTGCTCCTTACTAATTGTGCTGTGCTGGGTATGACTGCTTGCTGCCCTGTCTCCCTGGCGTGGTTGTGAAATGCTGTTTTTTTTTTTTTTTTTACTGGGGCCTCTTTTGATTTTGGTGCTCTGCGCGCTGCTTCTGCTGTTGTAGAGGCAGTGCGGGAGTTCCCCTGTGCTGGCCTGGCGTTATTATATAGAACATGGATTCTCAGCCAATGTGTCATAGACATAGACTTAGAGTGACCCCTTGATTTCTATAAAGACGTTAATGAATTTGTGAATGTTGTGTTCCAAATGTACATTTATATAACTGGTTCTGGTTCGCTGTCTGCCCCTCCCTGTGGCAGCAGAGAGGCAGAGTGTGCCCTCACCCAGCAAATCACCACGGGGCAGTGCATTTTGCCACTCCTGGCAAAATCTCTGCAGTGAGAGTCACAGGGGCACTGATTTTGAAAGGAACGGCCAGGGGGGAAAAGTCCTTCTGTCCACTCCTGTGAAAATCACTTTCATCGATGTACAATGGTTCCCTGACAATCTATCTATCTATCTATCTATCTATCTATCTATCTATCTATCTATCTATCTATCTCATATCTATCTATCTATTTCTCTATAAATATATGTAACAGAGGAGCAGCACCCGTGGGCTATAAGGAAAATAACATTTTTATTTGAAGAAATGGAAGTTGACATTTTGATCCACACACGAAACTTTCTCAAGACCAATAAGTGACACAGATAACTCCTGTCTGTCGGAGTTCAGAATCACTCGGCAATGCAGACAGAGTTTAAAACACTTGTTAACTGTATCAACTATTGGTCTTGAGAAAGGAGTCTGTATGGACTAAAACACTGACGTCCATTTTTTCAAATAAAATTTGATTTTCCTAAAGTTCCACTGGTGCTGACACTCTGTTACATGCACTTAGTTCCTTTATTGGGAATGTACACCCGTACATCTTCTAGTTTTAGACTGAGTGCTCTCACCCTTCATACAGATATATTTGCCATTCGTGGTGTGCATTTATTGATCAAGGTATAGCCGCCTTTCCATCAGCAAGGTTCAGGCTGGTGAATGGCATTGAGCTCTGTGGGGAAGACAAATTCATAAACAGGGATAGAATGGCACTCACTTTTGAATATTAGGGGTATATATGAACAATCATTAAAGGGATAGTAATACTTCGTTTTATCTGTATTTTATTTTGTAGGCATTAAAAAAACATGAAGAACGATATAAGTCTTATCTCTCATACCTTTATGGTTTAAGAGATATTCACAAGCAAAATATTCCCCCCCCTTCAGCCAGATCAGAAGGGAGGTGCCCAGGTAGACTGCAGAGAGGGACAATCTTCAATTAAGATGAGGGAAAAACCTGAAAAACTTGTCAAGGGGGGAAGGGCTTTCATTGTTTTCATACAAAGAAGATTGTCCCCTTCTGTTATCTGTCTGGTCTTACAACCAGATTCACATCTGAGAAGAGATGGCTTACCCTAGGAAAAAGGGGCGGGAGGGGGACACTTTGTGAATATCTCTTAAACCATAAAGGTTTGAGAGATAAGACTTATATCGTTCTTCATGTTTTTTTAATGCCTACAAAATAAAATAAAGTTAAAACAAAGTATTACTATCCCTTTAAGTCAATAAAGCTCTAATATTATACAATAACCACTGTTTGAGTCATTCTGTGGAGACGGACATGACAGTTGCTAGCAGGACCTCAAGCTGTGCTCATTGTACATGGTAACCTTAACCCTTTAAAGACCATTTAATTGCATAGCAACGTTTTGCACACTCCTCTGATCCTAATACTCTGCCTGATTCAGTTTGGAAAAAAATGGCAGCAACTGTCATGTCCACTTCCTTGACATGCAGGACTGGTTAACCCTTTAGTGACAGCCGCGTGCGCACGCGGCTGTCACCTTAACGCCCATCATACAAAAAAATGTTTTTACTATATTATTCCAGAGTCTCCGAATGGCGTGCATCTGCTACCGGTACTACTTCCGGGACTTACCAGGTACGTCCTCTGTCACTAATAGTGCGATGCAAGAAACGTGCACATCGGATAAAGGCATTTTTGTGTACAGATAGATTTTGAGCATATTCTAATCCAGGAAGCTAAATACCGAACGCTTCTTGAATTGCACATAAAAAATTCCATTTTACGACAACAGTACACAGACGTATAAATTCATTCTCAATAGCAGTTCTTGCATTAGGCGCATTCGCTATTCCACTCACACAGATTCGTTAATCTTAGCCACGCCCACAAAAAAATAAATATACGCAGCCATTTGCTAATCTTGAATTTTCATGAGCAATTCAACGAAGTCATGTGCAATCCTATTCCCTAGTGGTTTTCACGCGGGAAATAGCGATTGTGCACGTTTCCTGCATCGCGCCATAAGTGACAGTTTTTGTGGGACGTACCTGGTAAGTCCTTTGTCAGTAAGGGGTTAAAGATTTGGGGAGAGATGCACTAAGGAGTGATAAAGAGGTGATAAAGCAGAGTTGACTTCTCCAGTGATATCACTTCTCCAATTCCTATGTTATTCTACGGAGCCTATATATAGATACATATCCTATATAATAATTCGCTAAATCATGTGTAACACCGCGACATGTGCAGTAGACACTGCTGCGCGTGCTGCAGTCATGCGCAGTAGAGACTACCCGCACCGCGGCTGATACAGAGCTGGGTGCTCCGAAGGAGTGTCCAGCACTGTATCAGCCATGGTGCTGGCAGTCTCTACTGCACGTGACTGCCCCGCGACCGGGTGTCAGTGGCACTGTGGCCCGTGTAACGGGCTGTTCAACTAGTACATATATAATATATATATATATATATATATATATATATACATATATATATATATATATATATATATTCATATGCATATATAATATATATACACACACACTATTCTATATAATATTTATTTTTTGTGCCCTTCATAACTCCTGTGACAAATGACATATACAATTTTAGAGATGCCCCACCATGGAAATCCAAATTGCGTATAAGAGTTATCCTGAACAAAACAAAAAACAAAAAAACAAGATTGAGAACTGCTGTTCTAGAGAAAAGGATTTCCACATAACTGGACCCCTTGGCCATCAAGTAAATAACTAATGTATTCCCTATTGTATCACTATATGAAATATTTCATTTCGGCAATAAAACTGATTCGTGATCTCCAGTAGCATGCAAAATCACAGCACTGACATTTTTATATTTATAACATGTGACTGCAGCATTCTGGAAATATATAGAACAGCTTTGACAATTTACTACCCTGTGTCAATATAATTTAAAAGGTATCTCGACAGATCAAGAGCACAGTTGGATTTATAATATAAAATACTCTGGAGATGATAAAAGGGGTTTATTAGAGGATTAAATCCAGGGACATGTGTGCTGTCTGGGAGGTAGACCTGCAATAGCTTTCTTATTAGTCACTCGTCTTATTTCAAAATACAAGTCCTTCAGACCCCAGGAAAAATGTGCATGTGTGTCATATATGAAATAAATGTTTCACACGTGTTACATATGTTGCAGTGTCTTGGTGGTTCCCAACATTAATTCTCCGGACACCAACAGATCAGGTTTTCAGGATATCCCTGCTCGGTCACAGAAGAGAAAGCCGTGTCTCAGTAATTGGGATTGATCTACCTGTGATTAAGCAGAATACAGAAAAGGACTATGGGGGTGCTTTCAATGGCTCTTCTTAGATGTAAATGATCTATATTTATTGCATTCTTATAATCAAAAGTGTGATAAATAACTAAATAGTGTACTCACACTGGATTTTGTGCCGGCTGGGAGAAATACAACCGGTAATTAGCCACAGGGGTTAACCTGACCCTTTACAGGTGCTCCGGAGTCAGCTACAGTCATCTTCCAAGAACAGCTTCAGAACAAGCTGCAGAGTATACATCCTATATAATAATTCGCTAGGATGTTTGTCAGAGGCCGTCATGCGCAGTAGAGACTGCCTGAATGTACAGAATGCTAGTAGCATGGAATGCTGGGATAACAGAATGCTGGGAGTTCTGTACTTGTAGTATTCCATGTTTTCGGCCAGTCTCTACAGCGCATGACTGCGTTGGCGGCAGGAAGCGGAGCAGGACCGGCCTCTTAACTCTTTGAGTGCCAGAGGGGTATGCAATGCATTGCAAAGCAATGCATTGCATACCCCTCTGGCACTCAAAGGGTTAACATCACCCGGACCTTGGCCCATGTACACGGCCTTTTACACTAGTATCCTCATAAAGTGATCAGTAAAGGTTAAAATATAACACCTAATTTATTAAAAACGTAGAAAATATTGTCAAAAAAACAATGCTCAACAATTTAAAGATGTATTTTTCAACTATTATATATGTAAACCTTCTACACTCTTTTTATTGGGTGTAACTATTGATGTTTTCTCAATAACCGTCGCATAAAAAAAAAACACACTTAGAAAACAAAATAATTACAAAGTCTAAAAATGAATCACCAACGCATTTCTGGATCAGAGATCCCATCATCAGGATGTCTGATCTCACTACTTACTGGATGCGTTTCTACCAACTGGTGCATAATCCAGTGTGAGTACACTATTTATCACACTTTTGATTGGCAGAATGAAATGAATATATTGTCATGTATATCTAAGAAAAGTATTGAATGCGCCCCATGGTCATTTTCTGTTTTCTGCTGTTGTTTCCTTCTCTTTTGAAGGTTTTCATTTTGGGGAGCAGCTAACTGTGGCATATCTGTGTGTGTGGACAGTGTAATATACCCCACATGCTCTTACTGCCACCATTTATATAGAAGTGGCCATCCGTTAAAGTTAGTGCAATAGTGTCTCTATTTACTTCTATATACATATTACATATTACTTCTATGTACATATTAACCCTATGAGTGCCTCCTTTTCTCTGTTTTCTTCTACTTGTGAGTAAGGATATATTGAAAACCTGACATGTTCATGTGCTCCAAGGATTGTCTCGGAACATGGGTTATGAACCCTTTGGGTCATATGTTCAAAAGTAAAGCATTCCCATTGATTTAAATGTAAATTTTAACCCCTTGAATCTTAGAGAGGACTCCAACTCATTGCAAAGAAATGCAATGGCGACCTCTCTAACATTCAAGGTCTTAAAATCCAAATTTAAATCAATAGGGATTTTTAGTTCATACGGCCCTTTGAGGACAAGACTGGTGTGCACTGTGCACCCCCTCTGGCACTCAGATGGTTAAAATTATCCCACATGTACTGTGTTGCAAGTACAGCTGAATAGATCATTTTTTTTAATAAATTTGAGATCTGTCCAAATATATTGTTATTTTGTTTACCGTTAAAGAGTTTGTGAATTTAGCCAACGCGTTTTGAGTTATTTGCTCACCAGTGATGTGATGTTAGAAATATCCCCAGGACACTGCGTTGCATTCGTAGAACCAGACCACCTTAAAGGGATATACTAGGCCAAATGCACAAAAGAAATAAGGAGCAATTCTTTAGCAAACCAATTGCACTATAGAAGACAATGACCCGCAATGTGTTGTGGACCCCCCGGCACTCAAAGTGTTAAATGCAGTGGAAAACTCTTAAGCATTCAAGGGGGTTAGACTCATGTCAGTGGTAGTTTGGAGAAATGGCCCCAAAAAAATTGAAACCATTAGCAATTAAGCCCACAATAGTAAAAAAAATAAAAATTCCAGACTCCATAAAGGCAACTGGATATTTCCCAGTATCAACATTCTGTCTGCATAAGATTCTCTATACCGTGCAGTGATAAAAAGCTATCTGATTCTTTTTGAAAGTAGCTACAGTATGTATGTATGTATGTATATCTTTATTTGGCGCTACACAGTGTACACAGTGCCATACAATAGATGTATGGTACAATAAATAAGAGGGGATAAAATAAGTGTCACATTCATAGAAACAATAGGAGAGAGGTCCCTGCCCCAAGGAGCTTACAGTCTAAATGGGTAATAGGAGACAGGCAACAGGGTATGAGGGTGTCTAGTGCTGAAATTACAGGTGCTAAGTTTGGCCAAAAGTAGTGTATGGTACTAGTGTTCCAGAAGGTAGTATTTCAGGGTAGACTTAAAGACAGAGGGAGATTGTCTTAGTTCATCACCCAAGACACTAGTAAAATACTAATCCAAACACTCATCATGTCCCGTCATGACTACTGTAACTCACTACTAACTGGCCTTCCTCTCACCCGACTAACCTCACTACAATCCATAATGAACTCTGCTGCACGACTAATCCACCACAACCACCAATTCTCTAATACCAGCCCCCTCTGCCAATCCCTACACTGGCTCCCACTAGCACATAGAATTAAAGTCAAAATTCTGCTGCTAGCTCATAGAGCCCTTACTAACACATCACCCCCCTATATATCACCTCTCATTTCCAAATACACTCCCACTCGCCATCTTCGTTCTGCACACGACCTTCTCCTCTTCACAGCTCTTATTACCTTATTGCATCCTCCCACTCCCGCCTACAGGACTTCTCCTGTGCTGCACCTCAACTCTGGAATTCCCTCCCCCGCCCCATCAGACTCTCCCCAGCCTTCAGATCTTCAGATACTCCCTGAAAACTCACCTCTTCAGGGAAGCCTATCAACTACCTCCATAAACATTATCATCAAGAACCACCCCTTGCCTCGACCACTGCACTCAATGGCACTTCTCTCTCCCACCCACTGACCTGCAGCTCATGTGGCAGGAGACACTTACACTCAATAGCACTTACTCCTGTGCCCAACCTACCTTCCTCTAGACTGCAAGCTCTCATGAGCGGGACCCTCTGATCCTTCTATTCTTCACATATGATTTAATATTTAATATCCCTGTATGTCTATTCCCTATTGTACAGCACAGCGGATTAAGTTGGCACTATATAAATAAAAATAAAGAATAAATTGTCCAAGACGTAGAGAGAGGGGTATGGAGTTCCAGAGGTAGGGAGCAGAAAGCGATAAAGGTTTGAGACAGGAGAGGGCAGAGGGTGTGGATGGTACAACAAGAAGTGCATTGTGTGCTGAGCGAAGGAGGCGGCCAGGAACATAAGAGGAGATGAGGGAAGAGATGTAAGGCGGGGTAGCAGTGTAGAGAGTATTAAAGGTTAGAAGAAGGACTTTGTAAGTGATGCGTTGCTGAAAACACTCTCACTAGGCAAAGACATGCAAAATTCCCTACCTTTGTCTTAGTTAAAATAGTCTTTCTTCAGACTTAATGGAGGACTTCTTGTTCTTTACTCAGCTCTTTGATTAACTAGTCCCCAGAGAGCTATTTGTATTGGCCTCAGATATATTTTGTAAATGGTAATCATACCACTAGAGATGAGCAAATAGTCAATTTTTTTCCTGCAGGAATTTTCACAGAAAATCAGCAATTTGTACATTTTTCCACAAATACTCCAAAATATAGATACCTAAATTTTCTCCTTTTCTCTAACAACCATGAAATTTTCCCATTCATTTTTTTCCAGTTTCCCAGTTCCACTGGGACAAGGCTGTAGGTCAGTATGTGTGGTTCCACAGCTTCCAGTCAGGTAGGCAATGGCTGCAGGTCTTTATGTGTAGTTCTATGGTCACCAGTGTAGTGGGACCAGGCTGGTGGGTCATTATATGTGGTTTTTAGTGTTGAGCGAGCGTGCTCGGCCGATGCTCGGATCGGCTCGAGCATCGCTCTGCTCGGCACATGGCGGTACTCGTACGAGTACCGCCATGTGCTCGCCCGACATGTTCGGGTGAAGAGGATCTGTGCCGGAAGAGGCACAGATCCGAAGACGCTCCGCTGGACCACCAGGGAATGGAGGTACGGGGGCATTGCGGAGATGAAGGGGGCATTGCGGAGATGAAGGGGGACATTGTGGAAGAGGGGCATAGACTCTATGCCCCTCTTCCACAATGTCCCCCTTCATCTCCGCTATGCCCGTCTTCCACAATGTGCCCCTTCATCTCCGCTATGCCCCTCTTCCACAATGTCCCCCTTCATCTCCTATGCCATAGAGGAGATGAAGGGGGACATTGTGGAAGAGGGGCATAGCGGAGATGAAGGGGGACATTGTGGAAGAGGGGCATAGCGGAGATGAAGGGGGACATTGTGGAAGAGGGGCATAGCGGAGATGAAGGAGGACATTGTGGAAGAGGGGCATAGACTCTATGCCCCTCTTCCACAATGTCCCCCTTCATCTCCGCTATGCCCGTCTTCCACAATGTGCCCCTTCATCTCCGCTATGCCCCTCTTCCACAATGTCCCCCTTCATCTCCTATGCCATAGAGGAGATGAAGGGGGACATTGTGGAAGAGGGGCATAGCGGAGATGAAGGGGGACATTGTGGAAGAGGGGCATAGACTCTATGCCCCTCTTCCACAATGTCCCCCTTCATCTCCGCTATGCCCCTCTTCCACAATGTCCCCCTTCATCTCCGCTATGGCATAGGAGATGAAGGGGGACATTGTGGAAGAGGGGCATAGCGGAGATGAAGGGGGACATTGACCAGGCACCCTCCGCTCATCAGAGCAGGGGGTGCCTGGTTTAATGCTCGAGTGCTCCCATTCATTTGAATGGGGCTCGGGTGCTCGGCCGAGCACTCGAGCATCAGGGGGTGCTCGGTCAGAGCACCCGAGCACCCGAGCATCGGGGTGCTCGCTCATCCCTAGTGGTTTTATGTAAAGAAAAAGAGCAAACTCAAGGAACGCTCAATTCATATAATTCCACATTGGTATCAGAGCAACAGATGGAGAACAGAAATGGGCAAAGGCCTTCCCTGGTGCGATATTTATCAGTAACACCAGTAGGAGCTACGATAACAATTGTAAACTCGGTCCCAGTTGGGTAACTGACATGTACACAGCGTTGTTCTAATGTGATGTATATGTGATTAAAAAATATAGAGAGCTAATTTGTATAGCAGTACATTTAATGATTAAAAATATTTATGCATATAGTTACATTAAAAGAACAATTAAAACCATGGGTTAACTCATTTCTCAATGTGATACTGCCCCATCAGGAGGTAAAATGACATAAAAAGATGTCATTTTATGTCCTTTTACCTCCTGTCGATACTGTATCAGACCAAAAAACATGTTGAGGTTTTTGGGATCCATATCTGCCCATGGTTTTACTTGTTCTATTAATAGAACTATATGCTTATATATCATTTTTAATCATTAAAGGGATAGTAATACTTGAAAATAATTTTATTTTATATTGTAGCCCTTAAAAAAACACGAACAATTATATAAGTCTTATCTCCCAAAGCTTTATGGTTTGGGAGATATTCATATGTAAAATATAGTATAGTTCACTTTTCCTTGCTGTTTCAGCCAAGTCTGCCATATAGTGGACAGATTTGGAATTCGGTCCACAGAGCAACCGGCAGCTCTTTAGCAGTGCCGAGATCACGATCTTTGAAAAGAACTACTTCATTGGAACTGTGTACAAAGTGTGACTGGATTGAAAGCACACTTTGTAGACCATTCCAGTTAAGAAATTCTTCTTAAAGATCATGATCTCAGCACTTCTGGAGAGGCACTGCCGGTCGGGAGACCGAATTCCAAATCTGAAGGGTGGAGCAATGACTTCACTCCAGGGGAAACTTTACTTCTGAATATCTCCCAAACCATAAAGGTTTGGGAGATAAGACATATCATTTTTCATGTTTTTGTAAGGGCTACAATATAAAATAAACTTATTTTCAGGTATTACTATCCCTTTAAAAGTGCTACTATGTATATATGTATTTTTTTTCTTTTTATTTATTTTTTATCACATACACATCACATACATAAAAATGCTGTACGAATGTCAGTTATCTGATCGGGCCGAATCTATAACTGTCCCTGTAGATCCTACAGGTGTTACTAAATTATAATACACCTGGGACGGCCTTTGGTAAGTTTGTCCATTTTCGTTCTCGTATGTTGCTCTGTCACCAGTGTGGAATTATTCAGACTGAGTGCCTCCTGAGCTTGCTTTTTTTGTTTATATCTATTATACCAAATGACAGCAAGACAAAAAACAGGAAGGCGCTCCTGGTGTATTATCACCAATGCTTTCTGATCCACCACCACACCACTGGTGTAAGAAATGTACTCACAAATTGGTATGTTCAGCTTAACACATATGTGAAATTATGAAATTTACACTTTTGGGGTTTTTATTAGTGAAGAGCGAGCATGCTCGGCCGAAGCTCGGTTCGGCTCGAGCATCGCTCTGCTCGGCACATGGCGGTACTCGTACGAGTACCGCATGTGCTCGCCCGCCATGTTCGGGTCTCCTCCCCGCACGTTTCGCGGCTGCTGCGCAGCCAATAAACGTGCAGGGAGGCTCTGACATCAGTGTAATGCCAGCAGCCATGTTGGCTGCTGGCATTACACTGATTGGCTGGCCAGAACCCGTGATCGGGTGCTGTATAGCACCCGACGCACGAGTTCGGCTCATTCTTAGCCAGGGAGAGATGCGCTTAGGCAGGGAAAGTCAGTGTAGGGAGAATAAAATTGTTGAAACTCTTTCAAGACCCAAAAGTCCTTTTTAGGACTGTTGTGTGTGGGGGCAGCATTTATATTTTGTTTGGGGGGGGCACAATTTCCTTTTTTTTGTGGGGGGGATATGTGTAAGGTGACATATAATACTAGATGCACAGGAAGTCAGTGTAGGGAGAATAAAATTGTTGAAACTCTTTCAAGACCCAAAAGTCCTTTTTAGGACTGTTGTGTGTGGGGGCAGCATTTAATTTTTTTTGGGGGTGGCAGAATTTCATTTTTTTGTGGGGGGGGACATGTTCTAAGGTGACATTGTACTAGGTGCACAGGGACAAATATTTCACAGTGCAGTGACAAGCTGACATATTCTGTTAGGTGCACAGGGCCAATTATTTTACAACGCAGCGACAAAAAGGGCCATTTTAAACGTGTGCCTAGCCATAGATTATTGTCACATTCTGTTTAGTGTGCAAATTCACAAATTAACGTCACATATTCCGTTCACTGTGCCTAGCCGCAGATTAGCGTCACATTCTGTTTCGTGTGCCTAGCCGCAGATTAGCGTCACATTCTGTTTCGTGTGCCTAGCCGCAGATTAGCGTCACATATTGTTTAGTGTGCCTAGCCGCAGATTAACGTCACATATTGTTTAGTGTGCCTAGCCGCAGATTAGCGTCACATATTGTTTAGTGTGCCTAGCCGCAGATCAGCGTCACATTCTGTTTCGTGTGCCTAGCCGCAGATTAGCGTCACATTCTGTTTCGTGTGCCTAGCCGCAGATTAGCGTCACATTCTGTTTCGTGTGCCTAGCCGCAGATTACCGGCATATATTCCGTTTAATATGAAGAAGGCGGGTAAAAAGGGACGGGGAAGTGGACGTGATCCTGATAGTTCAGGGCGCGGGTCAGGACGCGTAGAAACTGTGCCTGGTGCCAGAGCACAAGAAAGAAAGACATCCACCATACCTAGCTTCATGTCTCAGTTTACAGGGCGTCGCAGGACATCACTCTAGAGGTCAGACCACTGCGAACAGGTGGTCGGTTGGATTTCAGCTGATACTGCTTCCAGTCGGTTAAGCACCACCCTGTCTTCCACCAAGTCCACTCTCACTAGCCAAGAGTCTGGTCAACATAATCCTCACCCTGATCATCCTTCCTCCCACCATAGAGGGTCTGGCCAAAGAAGTGAACCCACACTGGGATATAGTGAGGAGCTCTTCTCATCACCAATCCTTGATTTGAACCTCTCTCCAAGCACGCTTGCAGAGGAACATGAGATCTTGTGCCCTGATGCACAACCTCTAGAGGGTACCCAATCACAAGAAGATGACAGAGGGGAACGGCATTTAAGGTCAAAGGAAGTGGATGATGATGATGAGACACAGTTGCCATCAAATCAACCACAATTACTGTCTCAAGACCTTGATGAGGAGGATGATACACAGTTGTCAATGACTGAGGATGTGGTGGGATCAAGAAATGAGGAGGATGATCAGAGTGAGGAAGTGGAGGAGGACTTGGTGGACGATGAGGTCACTGACCCCACCTGGGAAGGTGGAAAGCCGAGCGATGACAGCAGTCCTGAGGGTGAGCCATCTGCAGCACCGCAACAGGCTGGAAGAGGCAGTGGTGTGGCTAAAGAAAGAAGGCGGACCGCACCAAACCGGCCTGCAAATGTTCCACGGAGCACCCCCTTGCATAAATCTCCCTTGCCAAGGGCTAGGTGTTCCGCGGTATGGCGTTTTTTTAAGGAAAGTACGGACGACAAAAGAATTGTAGTTTGCAACCTGTGCCACACCAGAATGAGCCGAGGCATGAACACTAGCAACCTCACCACCACCAGCATGATCCGACACATGGCATCCAAGCACCGTAATAAGTGGGAGGAACGCCCGGATCGCCAATCTGTGTCTGCAGGCCACACCACTGCCTCCTCTTCCCCTGTTTTCGGTGCCGGCCAATCGCCTGTCGAAGGCGCAGGCCCGCATACCTCCCGCCCTGCACCTGTACCATCTGAAGCACCATCAGCGACCACATCCACTTCCCTGTCCCAGCGCAGCGTCCAAATGTCGTTACCCCAGGCATTTGAGCGCAAGCGAAAATACCCAGCCACCCACCCACAGGCCATAGCACTAACCTCACACCTTTCCAAATTACTGGCCATCGAAATGCTGCCATTTAGGCTTGTGGACACTGAGTCCTTCCGCAGCCTGATGGCAGCAGCTGTCTCTCGGTACGCAGTCCCCAGCCGCCACTACTTTTCCCGGTGTGCCGTCCCCGCCTTACACCACCATGTGTCCCTTAACATCACCCGTGCCCTGACCAACGCAGTTACTGGGAAGGTCCACTTAACGACTGACACATGGACAAGTGCTTGTGGCCAGGGTCGCTACATTTCCCTGACGGCACACTGGGTGAATGTCGTGGAGGCTGGGAGCGACTCGGACCCTGGGATGGCACAGGTGCTACCCACGCCGAGGATTGCGGGCCCTACCTCCATCAGGGTTTCCGCCAGCACCTACGTTATTGGCTCCTCCTCCTCCTCCTCCTCCGTTTCCACCTCCGAATTCTCTGCGCGCAGCGCCACTCACCCATCAGCCGGTAGCTGGAAGCAGTGTAGCACTGCAGTGGGGAAGCGTCAACAGGCCGTGCTGAAGCTGATCTGCCTTGGGGACAAACAGCACACGGCCTCAGAGCTGTTGCAGGGGATTAGTCACCAGACCGAGCAGTGGCTCTCGCCACTCAACCTGCAACCAGGCATGGTTGTGTGTGATAATGGGCGTAACTTGGTGGCGGCTTTGGAGCTCGGCAAGCTCACACACGTACCATGCCTAGCGCATGTATTTAATTTAGTGGTTCAGCGATTTCTAAAAACCTACCCCAATTTGCATGATCTCTTGACGAAGGTGCGCCGCATGTGTGCACATTTCCGTAAGTCATCTACAGCTTCAGCCGGCCTGTTGACGCTGCAGCAGCGCTTACAATTGCCAGCTCACCGGCTGCTGTGTGACGTGAGCACGCGCTGGAACTCCACCTTCCACATGTTGGCCCGGCTTTGTGAGCAGCAGAGGGCAGTAGTGGAGTACCAGCTGTTACACGGTCGTCGCCTCTCCGTTCAACTTCCTCTAATCAGAAGTGAGGAGTGGGAATGGATGTCAGACCTCTGTGAGGTTTTACGCAATTTTGAGTAATCGACACAGATGGTGAGCGGCGATAACGCTATTATCAGTGTAACCATCCCACTTCTGTGTCTACTGAAACGCTCGCTGCTCACAATTAAAACCGACGCTTTGCATGTGGAAGAGGTGGAAATGGGGGAGGAAGAGCTTACACAAGGTGATAGCCAGAGCACCCTCACTTCGTCTTCTCAGCGACAATTGGAGGAGGAGGAGGAAGACACGGTTGCCTCCGCTACAGAGGGTAGCCATGGAACTTTATTTCCATCTCTTCAGCGTGGGTGGGCAGAAGAGGAGGAAGAGGATGAGGAGATTGAGAGTCATCCTCCTGGTGAGGACAGCGAAATCTTGCCTGTTGGTACTCTGGCACACATGGCTGACTTTATGTTAGGCTGCCTTTCCCGTGACCCACGCGTTATACGCATTTTAGACAACACGGATTACTGGGTGTTCACCCTTCTGGACCCCCTCTACAAAGAGAATTTCTCATCTCTCATTCCTCCGGTGGAGAGGACAAGCAAAATGGTGCAATACCAGAAGGTTCTTGTCGAAAAATTGCTCCAAAATTTTCCATCTGACAATGCTGGCGGCAGAGTACGTGCTACCTTGGCCAACCGAGAAGGGGAGAATAGGGGAGCACACAGCAGTTCTGACAAAGGCAGGGCAACACTCTCCAAGGCGTGGGACACCTTCATGACACCCCGCCAGCACCCTCACCCTGATGCGCGGCCTAGTGTCACAAGGAGGGAAAAGTTTTGGAAGATGGTGAAGGAGTACGTAGCAGACCGTGTCAGCGTCCTCACTGATCCCTCTGTGCCTTACAACTACTGGGTGTCCAAGCTGGACACGTGGTATGAACTGGCACTCTACGCCTTGGAGGTGCTGGCCTGCCCTGCCGCCAGCGTTCTGTCTGAGCGGGTATTTAGTGCTGCTGGTGGCATCATAACAGATAAGCGTATCCGCCTTTCCACCGAAAATGCTGATAGGTTGACACTTATAAAAATGAACAAGGCCTGGATTTCCCCTGACTTCTCCACTCCACTGGAGGAAAGCCCCGGGTGAACATAAAGTCACTTTAGATATGTTATTTACAATGATGGGAATACTCTGTATTCCCATTCACCCCTTCCACCCAAAAAACGGGTATATGGTTGACTCTTAATCTTCTCATCCTCCTCCTCCTCTTCCATATGCCCTGTGATATAATTTTTATATAGGGCCAGCTCACCAGCGGGCCCTGTGATATAATTTTTATATAGGGCCAGCTCACCAGCGGGCCCTGTTTGACAATTTTTGTATAGGTCAGCTCACCAGCGGGCCTTCTCATATAATGTTTTATTGGGTCAGCTCTCTAGCGGGCCCTCTCATATAATGTTTTATAGCGTCAGCTCACTAGCGGGCCTTCGCATATAATGTTTAGGATGGTCAGCTCCGCAGCAGACCCTCACCCATAATGTTTTAGATGGTCGGCTCAGCAGCAGACCCTCATTCCTAATGTTTTAGATGGTCAGCTTAGCGGCATGCCCTCGCCCCTAATGTTTTAGAGGGTCACCAGCAGGCCATTAATCCTAATTTTTCAAGGGTGTGTATGATGCCCTCCTTTATGTGTAATAAAGGGTGTATTGGAGTGACATTTCAGTCTAATTTTTGGCAGCCCTTTCACTTAGTGCATAGGCTTTATGAGTGTTGGACCACTACCTGAACTATTGTACCACAATGTGAATGAGGCCCTCCATTTTGTGATATACAGGTTGTATCGGAGTGCCTCAGGTCCTCCCATTGAATTAAATAGGGCTGGGGTGTTCGACAGAGCAGAAGGTAGTTCTTGGCTTCATCCACTAAGTCACTTCGTCACTTTTACTCAATGGATCAGACCCCACTGTTCCGACTATAAATTTTGGACTTAACAAGGGCAAACGGACATGTTGTAAAACCTGTGGTAGCTGCGGCCTCCGTTCCTGAATGCTGTACCTTACCCGGGCCATAACCACGTTGAACACCTGCTTTACGCTGCGCACATTTCCCTCTTAATCATGGCCCCAGTTCCGAAAAATCGATGAAATTTTTTGCAGAATTTGCAGATGATATACAAGTAAATATACAGCAAATACTGTTTGGTAACAATTTTTCGCTTAAAATCATTTTTTATCTTCCTTTTTGTGTGTTTTACGGTCAGTCTGTAAAAATGGCGTACTACGGGCAAAACATCGTTCCCAGCAGCGACGTTGGAGTCCAAGATGCATCCAGACATCCTCCCTATGCTGTCCCTGAACCATTTCTGTGGTGTTTCCATCCTTTTCTGCCCTTTTCCTATGGACCAGGCACCCTCCCCTCATCAGAGCAGGGGGTGCCTGGTGTAATACTCGAGTCCTCCCATTGACTTCAATGGGGCTCGGGTGCTCGGCCGAGCACTCGAGCCTCCGGGGGCGCTCAGCCAGAGCACCCGAACACCCGAGCATCGGGGTGCTCGATCATCACTAGTTTTTATAACCCAATCCTCTGCAGATATTGATGGCTTAATCCAGCCGGTCGCTCCTCACCAACAGCCTCAGGAAGTGTAGAACATGCAAACAAAACAGATACACAGAGAGGGCTCCCAGTAGTGCCTGTTATCTTTCAAGACGCAATCAATATAAGTTTTCAAAATACACTCACAAATGTGATGGTTGTGAAAAATAAAAAAACAAAACAATTTTGAAGAAAGCAGCAACGTGTGGATCCCTTTTCTCCTTTTGAGATCACCTGAACAGAGACAGGTTAAACTCTCTGTAGGCTTATCTTGTTGTGTTTGGGCATATGTCTTTTCACAACCATCACATTTGTGAGTATATTTTGAAGACTTATATTGATTGTGTCTTGAAAGATAACAGGCACTATTGGGCGCCCTCTCTGTGTATCTGTTTTGTTTGCACATTATACCAAATGAGGATTTCTCAGAGTTGTCAGGGTGGATGCCACAGACTCATTCCCCATTTTGTTGGACTGACCAAGGGTTGTTTGAAGGCAGACGTATTGTTCACAAGCAAATTTTGTCTCAAACATCAAAGTGAACAATACCTACTGTGAGTAGGTCTCTGCAAACTGATTTATTCAGTTTTTTAATCTGAGTGGTTCACTCAAGGGTGCTCCTCATGTCTCTTTTTTTTGTCTTGTGGGGTTGTATGTCTACAGTACAGTAGGATAAGGCAGGGGGTTAGTATGTGTGGTTCTATGATTACCAGTGCAGTGGGACAGGGGGTTAGTACATGTGGTTCTATGATTATCAGTGCAGTGGGACAGGGGGTTAGTGCATGTGGTTCTATGATTACCAGTGCAGTGGGGCAAGACTGTGGGGTCAGCATGTGTGGTTCTATGATTACCAGTGCAGTCGGACAAGGCAGGGGGTTAGTATGAGTGATTCTATGATTACCAGTCCAGTGAGACAAGACTGGAGGGTCAGCATGTGTGGTTCTATGGCATCCATGGTACAAGGCTAGGGGGACAGTATGTGTGTGGTTCTATGTCTACCAGTGCGGTGGGACAAGGCTGAGGGGTTAGTGTATGTGTGGTTCTATGGCTAGCAGTGCAATGGGACAAGGCTGAGGGATCAGTATATGTGATTCTATGTTTACCAGTCAAAGGAACAAGACTGGAGGTCGGTATGTGTGGATCTATGGATACCAGTGTAGTGGGATAAGGCCAATGACGTGCACAGACATTTTGGGGGGCAGGGGCTCAAATTAAAAAAAGGGCACTTCTCATAATTATTATTATTATTTTTTTTTTTTGTTAAAAGGGCACAAGGGCACTTTGGACAAAAAGGGCAGGTGCTCAAGCCCCCCTTGGTGTCTATGTGTGCACGTGCCTGGACAAGGCCGGGGGGACACACAGGTGAAATGCAGGACAAGGAGTCCATAAACAATCAAGGTTGCGGAATCCAAATCGGCAAAGAGAGTCAGGTCTGGAATGAAGCAGAGTTCAGCACTCATAGCAAACAAGTGTGGTTAGAATTTAAAGACAAGGTCATACACTGGACATATGAATCTCAGAACTAGAAAACTAGTCAGTTAGACACTATACATGTGCACTAAAGTGTCTGTGAGGCTGCTTGACATAGGCCTCAGCAGGTGTGTCCCGGAAACAGAACAGAAGATAGGAAATAGCAGAGGCAGAGTGAATGGAACAGGTGTGTTCAGGTAAATAGGGAAAGCTGAAGATAACAGCCGAGCAGGACTGTCTGGACCAGATTCTTACAATTTCCCAATGATGCAGTTGTTTTAGTCGACAATTATTAGTTTTCTTTTGAAGATACAAGCCATCTGGTCTTGCTTGTTTCATCTGTATATGTTACGATTTGCATTTTTTGCTAGCAGGAATTTGTGCATATTTTGTAAAAATGTTGTGCATTTTTCAAAAATTCTCACTTTGCAAAAAAGGAAAATATATTTGTCGAAGTTTTAGAGAAAACTCGTAAACCAAGTTCTTTGCATGATACAATCCATATCAGTAGCTGGAGAGCAAAAATTAGCCTACACAAGGGCTAGGATACGTCCGTGAGGATTTCAACAAATTGTGAAAGTTTTGTTTTTCTCTTGCATTGCTTCTGCCATGGGAAGGATCACCTAGGGGAATTTCTATGCTCGATTTGTGTCTCAGGTTTCTAACTGTGAGCTTCCATAGATCCCATGTATTGGGCAAAGTATCAATTTAAAACCTTGGTGACAAGGCTTTTTTTTCACTAGAGGACAAACACTATTTTGGCCTTTCAATTATTTCTTTGTTCAACCATATTTTCCCTCTAATTCATTTAGTACAGCTACACAAATGATATACAATTTTTTAAGGTTAAGTATGGCTTTCTTTTTATGCCATATTTATAGGTATAAGCCCTCATTTTGTTTGAGAATATACAAAAAGTGTGTGTGGGGGAAATACATTTTAATAGGTTTTCCTGTGATGAATAGTATTAAATTAGTACATTTTTTACAGGGACTGGATACAAAATATGAACATTTTTTTCATAACTCCCAAGTGTCCCATTTTAGGGGAGACGAAAGAAACAAAGGAAGGCATCAGTGTTAATAAGTAAATAAACTATTGAAAAAGAAAATACATACTCTTACTCATATTTGATAATGACCACTATTAGAATTTTCAAATTATGGTTAAATTCACCAGTGGGGGATATAACACTGCCCACCACACAGATATCATTTGAATCCCCTGCTCCCCAAATATCACTCCTCAAAAAGAAGAGGAAAAAACAGCAGACAAACAAAAACAATAGGGGAACTTACTGATCAATATACAGATTTCTCCTTTAAATGTTGTAAGACAAAAATATACTCACATATAATGTTTGACTGGTTGTCCAAGATTCAACCGGTATAGAGCCACAGGGGATTAACCTGCTGCTGTACAGGTGATCCGGTGAGAACAGGATCAGACCAACCAAAGTGATCAGCTCCACTAAAGAATATGTGTAAATATTGATACAATGTAGTAAATAAAATAATTTAAAAACACTAAAAATCTAGACCAACAAGTTTCTGGATCTCACAATCCTTTGTTCTGGGTCTCCTAATCTTAATAAGCTGGCCGCCCCTATGGCTGCTTTTTTAAATGACTAAGCTGACAAAGGAACTGATCAATTTATATATCCTGAATGACTCAAAGGAACTGGGCCATGAAACGATCACAAATCCCAGACATCATCTTATTGGGTGTGTGTGTGTGTGTGTGTATATATATATATATATATATATATATAGCAATGTGGGACGGTGTTGCCCATCATGTTATGACCGTTGGGTGTACGTGTGTGAAATGTAGACACACTGATGAACACAGACATATGCAACACATAGACACATAGACATAGTGAGCGGCAGAAACA
Organism: Rhinophrynus dorsalis; assembly: GCA_037306005.1. NCBI lineage: Eukaryota > Metazoa > Chordata > Amphibia > Anura > Rhinophrynidae > Rhinophrynus > Rhinophrynus dorsalis. Next base: position 475,983,704 of record CM074723.1, on the reverse strand, counting down.
TGCAAAAGACATGCAGACACACAGGCACACCGTAGATGCACAAATGGACACACATATGTAACAGAGATGTACACGCACACACACAACATATATGCGCAGAAACACATGCGCGCATGAGTTGTGCACCCCCTCTGGCACTCAAAGGATTAAGGTATGGAGAGGCATATCAGAGTTAAATAGCAGTGGGAAGTGTACTCATATCTTGGAACTTTGACTTGTGGAGTCCCTGGAGGGGACTGATGTGGTGAGGCATGTGGGGCAATTTGGATTAAAAGTGGGTGGGGCTTAATCGAGAGTAGGGGTGGGGCTTAAGAGAAATGTGGAAAAGTGTTAGTAATAGGCTGGGGAAGGAAGAAAAGTGGGAGGGAAATACAAGTTTACAGTGCGAGGGGTTTGAACATACTCCCTGAGGGGTAAAACTTGATACATAACCCTGTGGCAGTCAGTGGGTTAAGTGTGAATCTGATGGCTGCCTGTCCTGTGTCTTGCATGGCAAATAATGACAGTCAAGAAATAATTCAGCAATGAGGGCCTACCTTAACCCTTTGAGTGCCATTTTTTCCCCTGGTGCTGCAGCTTCCCTTCAGTGGCTGTACTACAGGTCCTGCTGAGGCCACTGGAAGTCAGAGTGAGTGACTGTGTATGTGAGCATGAGTTGTGCACCCCTTTGGCACTCAAAGAGTTAAGGTATAGAGAGGCATGTCAGAGTTACATAGCAGTGGGAAATGTATTCATACCTGGGAACTTTGACTTGTGGAGTCCCTGGAGGGGACTAATGTGGTGCTGATGTAGAGAGGGCAATGGGGCAATTTGGTTTAAAAGTAGGTGGGCCTTAATTGCGAGTAGGGGTGGGGCTTAACATAAATGTGGGAAAAGTGTTAGTAATAGGCTGGGGAAGGAGGAGAAGTGGGAGGGAAATACAAGTTTACAGTGTGAGGGGTTTGAACACACTCCCTGAGGGGTAAAACTTGATACACAACCCTGTGGCAATCAGTGAGTTAAGTGTGTACCTGATGGCTGCGTGTCCTCTGTCTTGCATGGAAAATGATGACAGTCAAGAAATAATTCAGCAATGAGGGCCTTCCTTAACCCTTTGAGTGCCATTTTGTTCCCCTGGTGCGTGTACTACAGGTCCTGCTGAGGCAGTGTTACATCAGTAAAAGGAGTGGGAGGGGGATACTTTATCATTCAATTACTCTTGTACTACAACTCTGACAGTATTGAAATAACACTCTCCATGGCCCAAATACTATGAAGATTAATTGGAGCTGCTTTTATTATGAAACATTACTATCCCTTTAAAGTCTGCAGAGAGTATGACTTCTCTCTGCTCAGGTAAACAGCTGAAATACGGGAAAAAAATTAGGTGCTGTTCCAAGTCTTTGATTGTAGAAAATTATTTTAAGCTAAAAAAATGTTTTGTTTAAAACAATTAATAAAATGTGCAAACAATCAATATATGTGCCAAAAAGACGTTTCACAGAACAGCTGCTTTCACAAGTACCAATGGCAATTACACACTACAAAAGATAAAGACAGAAAAAAGAAAGCTCACAGCGCTAACTCATCATAAAATATCCATATAATAAATATAAATTAAATATAAGTATATAGATGAAAGATATAGATAGCAGTGAAGAATGAGAGGGTTCTCCAGTCCCCCTGACATTAAGCCTAGACCCAAATAGTGGAAACACATACAAACAGACAGACCTGCGTCCTCTATATGCTATGAGCAATGTGTGCCCTGTAATGGGCATATATAATAATCCTTAATAAAGCTAAGCAAAATAAGTGAGAATTTAGTCCTACAGATTGGCCAGTCCATGTGTAAGCTTACCACCACACCAAGGTATCTCACTTTACGGATTTTTTTTACCCAATTGGAACTTAAAGGGATAGTTATGTTTCAGCTCCAATTAATCTTCATAGTGTTTGGGCCATGGTGTGTTATTTCAATACTGTCAGAGTTGTAGTTCAAGAGTAATTCAATGATAAAGTATCCCCCTCCCGCCCTTTTTACCTAGTGTAAGTCACCTCCCCTCAGATGTGGAATCTGGTCTCTTGACTGGACAGCTCACAACAAGGGACAATCTTCTTACTGTGAGCATAACGAAAACCTTGCCCCCCTTGACAGGTTTTTCAGGTTTTTCCTTATGCTCACTGAAGATTGTCCTTCTCTGTCTTGCTGCACTGAGCTGAGCAGTGTTACATCAGTAAAAGGGGTGGGAGGGGGATACTTTATCATTCAATTACTCTTGAACTACAACTCTGACAGTATTGAAATAACCCTCTCCATGGCCCAAATACTATAAAGATTAATTGGAGCTGCTTTTATTGTGAAACATTACTATCCCTTTAACAAATGAGTTCAGTGAGTTTTTTTTTGCCTTCCTCTGCATCAACATGTGTGATTTGGCATGGGCTGGACCTGAAGGACACATGCCTTTTTCCAGCCTCATCAATGATGTTACTATGTTTCTATGTAGATTTACCTGACTGGTGTATGTAGGACAACTTCCAAGGTATGTCTTTCTGTTAAACAAATTAACAGCCATATATTCTAATTTCTTACATAATTATGTATTTTTTTTCCTCATGGTTATGAAATGATATAGAGATCTGGCACTTTGAGTTTAAAAAGTTATTTTTCTATAAATAAATATATAGTAAAAGGCACAGTTCCTAATTTTCTGTAAATATAGCGCTGTATGTAGTTCCTATAACTCCCCATTAAGTTGGTCATACAAGCAGTATAATCTTTTACAAGAAGCTTGTTCTTCTACGCAACCAACACAGCAATAAATATTTTGTAGATTTACAGAAAAGACTGCAAGGTACAGAAATATAGTATGTGTTCCACAAGCAAGAATAAATATAAAGGTATAAGTTTAGAATCTAGTTATAGATAAGTTATATGATCTTGTCATATTTTATTACAAAGAACCAGCTTCCACTTCGTCTCCATGAAACTGTCCATATTATCAAATAGACCTTTTTATATTACAAAACAGGTCTCTAATACACACACTAGAGACAAGTACCTAAAACACTCTGTTCTACTTTCATAGAACAAGATATCTTGGCTGCCAAATAGACAGAGAAATGAAAAAAGCCAGAAAAGCTCTGAAACCAGGAATTATAGAAAACAAACCTAAAAATAAAACCAAATGTATACTTGTGGATGCACCTACGCTCCTGTTCACACTAAAATCACTGATCTTCAGCCTGCTACTGAAAATGAAAACCAGAAAGCTTTATTCCCTGAAGAAACCAGGATAGCCTACAAGCAACATTACAAACTATCCAACAAAATTGTAGGCCAGGGCTAGTCATTTTGCCACTATATGAGATGGACATTTTTTGTAGTATCTTGACAGCCTTGATTGCTGTTAAAGGAGTGGATGCAGTTTGTCATGGTCCCACCAATCACACCGCTCTATTCCCCCACCACCACTACCATACACATCTGCCACATTGTAAGTTTTACTTTATTTTTTTATCACTTGACATCATCATGAATATGTGCCAGTGTCACTTAAGTAGGAAGTTAGTGTTGTGAGCAAAGGGCAAAGGCATTCTGCATGCTAACACATTTTTCAAGGTATATGTTGCTGTAGGACTCACAACTTTGACTTCCAGCTACTTATTTCTCCACTACAGACCTCAGAAGAAGGCATATTGTGCTGGGAAATATTGCATCAAAGGAAACATAGGAGAAACATTTGTCAGAATAGGAGAAAAATGTGTTGGAATAGGAAAAAAATGTTTCGTAATAGGAGAAAAATGTATTCGAATATAAAAAAAATTTCTGGAACAGGGGAAAAGGAGGAAAATTTTGCATTGGAGAACGAGAGAAAACCTTAACGAAAAAAGAGAAAAATCATCAGTTTTTTGCGAAAAGTCATGCAGGAAATGTTTCTCACATTTCAGCCAACCCTATTTGGGATAGGAAGAGAAAGCAGCTAAATTTTGAATTAGAGAAGACAGGCTAATAAAGTGGAGTTGAAGCTTAAAGGGATAGTAATGATTCATAATAAAAACAGCTCTAATTAAGCATCATAGTATTTGGACTTTGGAGAGTGTTATTTCAGTTCTGTCAGAGCTGTAGTTCAAGAGTAATTCAATGACAAAGTATCCCCCTCCCACCCCTTTTACTGATGTAACATTGTTCAGCCAGATCAGAAGGGAGGTGCCCAGGTAGACTGCAGAGAGGGACAATCTTCAATTAAGATAAGGGAAAAACCTGAAAAACTTGTCAAGGGGGGGCAGGGTTTTCAATGTTCTCATAGGAAGAAGATTGTCCCCTGCTGTTATCTGTCTGGTCTATGGACTGGATTCCACATCTGAGAAGAGCTGGCTTACACTAGGTAAAAGGGGTGGGAGGGGAAACTTTGCTTGTGAATATCTCTCAAACCATAAAGGTTTGAGAGATAAGACATATATAGTTTTTCATGTTTTTTAATGCCTACAAAATAAAATAAAGTTAAAACGAAGTATTACTATCCCTTTAATTTAGAGAGTCTGGTAGGCAGGACATTTGTTCTCCGTATTAGAGGAGTATGAGGAATAAGGAGGTTGATCCCAAATACCCCAACATTCTGTCTGACTGATTTGATAGACACAGGCAGCTGCAGTCCAAGTTCCTTGCAGATCTTGCTGTTATTATCTCTGTGGTGGTGGAGTCTGGGGAAGAAGGTTGTTGAATAGGTTTTGTGTTTTTTTATTGCTTGTTTTCTTTTTTTGACAGTGATATGGCAGACAAATGGTTAAAACAATAATAAAAAAGAGAGAGAGAGAGGATGGGTGGTTGGAAGCACTCACTCTTCTAGCAAGGTCCCTGGTGCACAATCCCCAATGTAAATTGATGGATTCAGAAAATTAAGGATGGCAGCCCGTGTTTCAAAGTTCCACTGGTGCCGCCCTCCTCCATTTTATAAATATAAATATATATATATATTAACAAAAGCATCATGTGACCAAAAAACTGGTCCGAAGCCTAACACACCCAGGGGTGGCAGTAAGGAGGGGATATTCATGTCTCCTCCCTGCTGCCAGTCCAGGAAATACAGGGGAACGTGACTTTCACAGGAGTGGGCAGGGCTCTGCAAGGAGTTTAGCTCTCCCTCAACTTTCTCCTCAACAACTAAAAAAAACACATACACACACACTGTGAAACACATATATACATAAACATACACACATACATACATACATACATACATGTAGCCCCCTGGATAAGCTTATTAAGCTGTTTAGAACTGTGTAGTTGTGCTCAGGATGTGAAAAGGAGGCTTAGATTTCAAGGAACTGCATGAGCATGCTGACAACATGAAAAAGAGGCTTGAAATACAAGGAACTGAATGAACACGCTCAGAACATGAAAAAGATGCTTGGAAAACAAGAAACTTACTGACTAGATGCACAAGAGACACAGGTATACACACACAGCCCTCCTCTGAGCCTATTCTATTCCAAAATATATGCCTACTTCACACACACCCTTTCAGTGCCAGAGGGGTACGCAATGCATTCTTTGCAATGTGGTGCAAATCAATCTGACGCTCAAAGGGTAAAAGCTTTATAGACTCTTAATTTGCAGGGAAGTAATATACACAGGAGGGAGGGATGTCAGATGCCTATGCAACTCAAAAGGTTAAACCTTGGAGTGCCAGAGGGATATGCAAAACATTGCTTTGCAATGCGCTGAGAAACCCTCTGCCTCTCAAAGGGTTAAAGGGATAATAATACATCTATTAAAGTTTAGCTCCACGTTTTTTTTTTACATAAAGCGCTATATTTAATTACTTACAGTGTTGTAGTTCAAACACTATTCAAACAGAAAGGATCCCCCTCCCTCCCCTTTTCCCTGCATCACTTAGCCTGTCAGTCTGGTCTGGATGGAGCGCGGTGAGGGACAAAAGGAAAATCCTGGAAGGTGTGGGAGGGGGATTCTTTCAGCTTCAATAGCGTTTGAACTACAACACTGTATGTAATTAAATATAGTGTAATGTTAAAAAAAAAGATGCAGCGATAAGCTAAGTATAACTATCCCTTTAAAACATTATATATTTTAAACATTATATACTCTTGACTTTTTCCATTGTGACCATGTTGGGATTTTTTGGAGCCTTTTTTTTTTTTTACATTGACAGTGGATGCCCAGCATCCCAGGTCTTTCCTCAACTCACAGATGCCCAGCACTGCCTCTCATCAACTGATACCCCTGCCAGCCCCAAGGCTCAGGCCTGCTCCCTCAGAATCAACAGCAGCTTGTTCCTCCCACACTGGATCTGGACATTGTGAGGCACATTGTGGGGAGAGAGTGTTTCTGCTGTACCGGGGACAGTAACACGGGGTGCTGAATTTACATTATTTATGTCATCAGGACAACTTCTTTATACATTAACAGCACTCTATTTAACCATTTGAGTGCCAGAGATGTAACTAATGCATTGAACCACAACAAAGTGGATGCCTTTCCAGCACTCAAAGGGTTAACTGACATGACTCACCGCTGTATACTACATGGCACTCTATGGCTTAACATGCTGATATAAGTCTCTCTCACAAAATCTCCTTTTATTTTCTACTTTCCACTTCTTCACACTAAACACACAGAGGCATAATACTGAAATTCTTCCGAAAGTAAAGGAAGTAACAAATGCCACTGATTTACCGGTTTCAGGACCAGGCAGGGGATGGCAACACGTTGTGAAGCGATGTCCTCTGGTCCTTAGAGGGCTACACTTGACTTCTAACACTCTGAATACTGCAGATATTCACTTCAATACAAGATTGTTACCTATACAGCACTGTAAATCTCCTACACTAATCCCAGGGTGGACACAGTCCTCACTTCTACATTCAGAACCTACAGATCTGGAGGACCAACAAGAGCCGGTAACTCCACACATGGGGGCTGGCTATCACTGTGCCAGTGTCCCATCTGTGTTTGTGTACGCCTGTTGCGTGTGTGTATGTATTTTGTGTGTATATATCTGTTGCGTGTGTGTTTGTCTGTTGCGTGTGTATGTGTCTGTCTGTTGCCTAGGTGTTTGAGCATGTCTGTTGCACACATGTGTGTCTGCGAATGTCTGTTGTGTGTGTGTGTACATCTGTTACATGTGTCTCTACATGTGTGCATCTCCGCTGTCTGTGTGTCTGTCTGTATGTTGCATATGTCTGTGTTTATCACTGTGTCTACATTTCAGATGCATACTCCCAACAGTCATAACATGATGGGCAACACCGTCCCACATTGCTAGTATATATAAATATATATAATACAGTAACAGCTGTCAGAGTCCCTGCATGAGCTGTATGACTGTGGCAGACTCAATTGATATCAAACTAGAGTAAGAAGTTTATTGAAGGTCATGGCAAGACATCACACTCCATCAGTTCTGTTGTGTCCATTTTACAGTAAAAATAACAAACAGAAGCTGAGTAATGTTCAGCATATGCACAAGGGGAAGGGAGAAAGGAGAAGGAGCAGTGCAGGGACGTGGGAGTTAAGTGGTAGTCCAAAAACTCACTGCAACCATGGTATCTGCAGTGTGTGCAATAAATGATGGTGATCCTCTCAGGGATGATGTAGGTTGCAAGGTCCCACCAAAAGTTCCACCAACAGAATGTCACGGTGCCCATGATTCAGGTCTATGGCTTTACCTGTCCGTTCCCTTGTGTGTGCTTGCCGGCAGCATAATGGGTCAGTGACTTTCTGGTTACTTGCGCATCATTCTGTGCGCTCACTATTATTATAGCTTGTACTTCATTGACCTAGCTTGACCCCGCCTCTCCGATAGGCCTTATATGCTGCTTCCTGTCCTAACCTCAGTGCCCTTTCATGGTGTACCTGAGCGCTTCTAGTCTTCCGTTGTGATCCGTTTCTGGCTGCTGATTCCGATTTGTGTATCTGTGACCCTAACATTCTAGGGTATTGGGCCTCCAGTATTCTGCACCTCAGTACTGTGTCGCTTACCACTGCACGCTATCTCTACTGGTTCTGCTGATCTCATTGGTTCACTTCCTGTCTGTTCGCAGAGTCTGGACAAGTTCAGTGTCAGATCCTGGTAGTGGACTGCAGCACTGTCCTCACTCCTGACCCCGGGGAGGTTGGGGAAGTGCCTATTGCCATTCTCCTGTATTTGATCTAAAAAAGTGGTGTCAGAGTTGTTATTTATCTAAGTCTCCCATGACACAGTGATAGTACTCTAAAAAAAAACTCAGGCGCATCACTGGAGCTAGTGGTGGCAAGTGGAACCTTCATCATCCATCACCCATGTTACTGCTCTTGTTGATCCCATTCCCTTCCAGCTGCCTAATCATCCTGCTGCTTAAACAACTCAGCAGCAGCAGCAGAAAGAACAGCAGTTTCAAATTCCGCAATTATGGAGTCAGGACATTTGACGGTGGCCACTGGCCAACACAACATGACCTGCTGGCACTAGGCCAGTAGGGCATTTTTTTCTCAGGGCTTGTGCTTTAAAAAAAATTTAAAAAATTATAAAAACGTTCCTTAGGGCTTGTGCCAAACAAGTTTTAGTTCTACAAATCAATGTTTCTTCAGGGCCTGTGCCTCTAATAAGTTTTAGTTCTACAAATCAATGTTTCTTCAGGGCCTGTGCCTCTAATAAGTCTAAGTCCTACAAATCAATGTTTCTTCAGGGCCTGTGCCTCTAATAAGTCTAAGTCCTACAAATCAATGTTTCTTCATGGCCTGTGCCTCTAATAAGTCTAAGTCCTCCAAATCAATGTTTTGCTCAAAGCTTGGGCCTCTAACAACCATCCAAACAAATCATTCTCTACAAAATTCTCTAGGTCAAGTATTAGCTTATGTCACGGGGTTCTTATCTCTATCACTTTACATACAAATTTCTTATTTTTTTTTTTTTTTATTAACTGTCCTCCCAATAGCAGTCAAGAACAACCCCCAAAACAAATTCCCTGTTTAACTTATTGTCACGGGGTGACTAGGAAATTACACACTGACAAGTACAGATGAACTTTAGATAAAACTTTATTAAGTACAATAATGACAGGAAATGAATAGTGATGATCGAGCACCCCAATGCTCGGGTGTTCGGGTGCTCTGACCGAGCGCCCCCGGAGGCTCGAGTGCTCGGCCGAGCACCCGATCCCCATTGAAGTCAATGGGAGGACTCGAGCATTACACCAGGCACCCCCTGCTCTGATGAGGGGAGGGTGCCTGGACCATAGGAAAAGGGCAGAAAATGATGGAAACACCACAGAAATGGTTCAGGGACAGCATAGGGAGGATGTCTGGATGCATCTTGGACTCCAACGTCACTGCTGGGAACGATCTTTCGCCCGTAGTACGCCATTTTTACAGACTGACCGTAAAACACACAAAAAGGCAGATAAAAACGACTTTAGGCGAAAAATTGTTACCAAACAGTATTTGCTGTATATTTACTTGTATATCATCTGCAAATTCTGCAAAAAATTTCCTCGATTTTTCTGAACTGGGGCCATGATTAAGAGGGAAACGTGCGCAGAGGCAAATTCTCCCAAAAATTTCCTCGATTTTTCTGAACTGAGGCCATGATTAAGAGGGAAACGTGCGCAGAAACAAATTCTCCCAAAAATTTCCTCAATTTTTCTGAATTGAGGCCATGATTAAGAGGGAAACGTGCGCAGAGGCAAATTCTCCCAAAAATGTCCTCGATTTTTCTGAACTGGGGCCATGATTAAGAGGGAAACGTGCGCTGAGCCGACCATCTAAAACATTATGGGTGAGGGTCTGCTGCGGAGCTGACCATCCTAAAAATTATATGCGAAGGCCCGCTAGTGAGCTGACGCTATAAAACATTATATGAGAGGGCCCGCTAGAGAGCTGACCCAATAAAACATTATATGAGAAGGCCCGCTGGTGAGCTGACCTATACAAAAATTGTCAAACAGGGCCCGCTGGTGAGCTGGCCCTATATAAAAATTATATCACAGGGCCCGCTGGTGAGCTGGCCCTATATAAAAATTATATCACAGGGCATATGGAAGAGGAGGAGGAGGATGAGAAGATTAAGAGTCAACCATATACCCGTTTTTTGGGTGGAAGGGGTGAATGGGAATACAGAGTATTCCCATCATTGTAAATAACATATATAAAGTGAGTTCATGTTCCCCCGGGGCTTTCCTCCAGTGGAGTGGAGAAGTCAGGGGAAATCCAGGCCTTGTTCATTTTTATAAGTGTCAACCTATCAGCATTTTCGGTGGAAAGGCGGATACGCTTATCTGTTATGATGCCACCAGCAGCACTAAATACCCGCTCAGACAGAACGCTGGCGGCAGGGCAGGCCAGCACCTCCAAGGCGTAGAGTGCCAGTTCATACCACGTGTCCAGCTTGGACACCCAGTAGTTGTAAGGCACAGAGGGATCATTGAGGACGCTGACACGGTCTGCTACGTACTCCTTCACCATCTTCCAAAACTTTTCCCTCCTTGTGACACTAGGCTGCGCATCAGGGTGAGGGTGCTGGCGGGGTGTCATGAAGGTGTCCCACGCCTTGGAGAGTGTTGCCCTGCCTTTGTCGGAACTGCTGTGTGCTCCCCTTTTCTCCCCTTCTCGGTTGGCCAAGGTAGCACGTACTCTGCTGCCAGCGTTGTCAGATGGAAAATTTTGGAGCAATTTTTCAACAAGAACCTTCTGGTATTGCACCATTTTGCTTGTCCTCTCCACCGGAGGAATGAGAGATGAGAAATTCTCTTTGTAGCGGGGGTCCAGAAGGGTGAACACCCAGTAATCCGTTTTGTCTAAAATGCGTATAACGCGTGGGTCACGGGAAAGGCAGCCTAACATAAAGTCAGCCATGTGTGCCAGAGTACCAACAGGCAAGATTTCGCTGTCCTCACCAGGAGGATGACTCTCAATCTCCTCATCCTCTTCCTCCTCTTCTGCCCACCCACGCTGAAGAGATGGAACTAAAGTTCCATGGCTACCCTCTGTAGCGGAGGCAACCGTGTCTTCCTCCTCCTCCTCCTCCTCCTCCGCCTCCTCCAATTGTCGCTGAGAAGACGAAGTGAGGGTGCTCTGGCTATCACCTTGTGTAAGCTCTTCCTCCCGCATTTCCACCTCTTCCACATGCAAAGCGTCGGTTTTAATTGTGAGCAGCGAGCTTTTCAGTAGACACAGAAGTGGGATGGTTACACTGATAATAGCGTTATCGCCGCTCACCATCTGTGTCGATTCCTCAAAATTGCGTAAAACCTCGCAGAGGTCTGACATCCATTCCCACTCCTCACTTCTGATTACAGGAAGTTGAACGGAGAGGCGACGACCGTGTAACAGCTGGTACTCCACTACTGTCCTCTGCTGCTCACAAAGCCGGGCCAACATGTGGAAGGTGGAGTTCCAGCGCGTGCTCACGTCACACAGCAGCCGGTGAGCTGGCAATTGTAAGCGCTGCTGCAGCTTCAACAGGCCAGCTGAAGCTGTAGATGACTTACGGAAATGTGCACACACGCGGCGCACCTTGGTCAAGAGATCATGCAAATTGGGGTAGGTTTTTAGAAATCGCTGAACCACTAAATTAAATACATGCGCTAGGCATGGTACGTGTGTGAGCTTGCCGAGCTCCAAAGCCGCCACCAAGTTACGCCCATTATCACACACAACCATGCCTGGTTGCAGGTTGAGTGGCGAGAGCCACTGCTCGGTCTGGTGACTAATCCCCTGCAACAGCTCTGAGGCCGTGTGCTGTTTGTCCCCAAGGCAGATAAGCTTCAGCACGGCCTGTTGACGCTTCCCCACTGCAGTGCTACACTGCTTCCAGCTACCGGCTGATGGGTGAGTGGCGCTGCGCGCAGAGAATTCGGAGGTGGAAACGGAGGAGGAGGAGCCAATAACGTAGGTGCTGGTGGAAACCCTGATGGAGGTAGGTCCCGCAATCCTCGACGTGGGTAGCACCTGTGCCATCCCAGGGTCCGAGTCGCTCCCAGCCTCCACGACATTCACCCAGTGTGCCGTCAGGGAAATGTAGCGTCCCTGGCCACAAGCACTTGTCCATGTGTCAGTCGTTAAGTGGACCTTCCCAGTAACTGCGTTGGTCAGGGCACGGGTGATGTTACGGGACACATGGTGGTGTAAGGCGGGGACGGCACACCGGGAAAAGTAGTGGCGGCTGGGGACTGCGTACCGAGGGACAGCTGCTGCCATCAGGCTGCGGAAGGACTCAGTCTCCACAAGCCTAAATGGCAGCATTTTGATGGCCAGTAATTTGGAAAGGTGTGAGGTTAGTGCTATGGCCTGTGGGTGGGTGGCTGGGTATTTTCGCTTGCGCTCAAATGCCTGGGGTAACGACATTTGGACGCTGTGCTGGGACAGGGAAGTGGATGTGGTCGCTGATGGTGCTTCAGATGGTACAGGTGCAGGGCGGGAGGTATGCGGGCCTGCGCCTTCGACAGGCGATTGGCCGGCACCGAAAACAGGGGAAGAGGAGGCAGTGGTGTGGCCTGCAGACACAGAGTGGCGATCCGGGCGTTCCTCCCACTTATTACGGTGCTTGGATGCCATGTGTCGGATCATGCTGGTGGTGGTGAGGTTTCTAGTGTTCATGCCTCGGCTCATTCTGGTGTGGCACAGGTTGCAAACTACAATTCTTTTGTCGTCCGCACTTTCCTTAAAAAAACGCCATACCGCGGAACACCTAGCCCTTGGCAAGGGAGATTTACGCAAGGGGGTGCTCCGTGGAACATTTGCGGGCCGGTTTGGTGCGGTCCGCCTTCTTTCTGTAGCCACACCACTGCCTCTTCCAGCCTGTTGCGGTGCTGCAGATGGCTCACCCTCAGGACTGCTGTCATCGCTCGGCTCTCCACCTTCCCAGGTGGGGTCAGTCACCTCATCGTCCACCAAGTCCTCCTCCACTTCCTCACTCTGATCATCCTCCTCATGTCTTGATCCCACCACATACTCAGTCATTGACAACTGTATATCATCCTCCTCATCAAGGTCTTGAGACAGTAATAGTGATTGATTTAATGGCAACTGTGTCTCATCATCATCATCATCCACTTCCTTTGACCTTAAATGCCGTTCCCCTCTGTCATCTTCTTGTGATTGGGTACCCTCTAGAGGTTGTGAATCAGGGCACAAGATGTCATGTTCCTCTGCAAGCGTGCTTGGAGAGAGGTTCAAATTAAGGATTGGTGATGAGACGAGCTCCTCACTATATCCCAGTGTGGGATCACTTCTTTGACCAGATCCTCTATGGTGGGAGGAAGGATGATCAGGGTGAGGATTATGTTGACCAGACTCTTGGCTACTGAGAGTGGACTTGGTGGAAGACAGGGTGGTGCTTAACCGACTGGAAGCAGTATCAGCTGAAATCCAACCGACCACCTGTTCGCAGTGGTCTGACCTCGAGAGTGATGTCCTGCGACGCCCTGTAAACTGAGACATGAAGCTAGGTATGGTGGATGTCTTTCTGTCTTGTGCTCTGGCACCAGCACAGTTTCTACGCGTCCTGACCCGCGCCCTGAACTATCAGGATCACGTCCACTTCCCCGTCCCTTTTTACCCACCTTCTTCATATTACACGGAATATGTGCTGCAAATCTGCAACTTTGCACAGTAAACAGAATGTTCTCCTAATACGCAACTTTGCACACTAAACAGAATGTGCTTCTTATCTGCGGCTACGCACAGTGAATGGAATATGTGACTTTGATATTTTACACTTTGCACAGTAAACAGAATGTTCTCCTAATACGCAACTTTGCACACTAAACAGAATGTGCTTCTTATCTGCGGCTACGCACAGTGAATGGAATATGTGACTTTGATATTTTACAGTTTGCACAGTTAACAGAATGTTCTCCTAATACGCAACTTTGCACACTAAACAGAATGTGCTTCTTAACTGCGGCTAGGCACAGTGAATGGAATATGTGACTTTGATATTTTACAGTTTGCACAGTTAACAGAATGTTCTCCTAATATGCAACTTTGCACACTAAACAGAATGTGCTTCTTAACTGCGGCTCGGCACAGTGAATGGAATATGTGACTTTGATATTTTACAGTTTGCACAGTTAACAGAATGTTCTCCTAATCTGCAACTTTGCACACTAAACAGAATGTGCTTCTTATCTGCGGCTACGCACAGTGAATGGAATATGAGACTTTGATATTTTACAGTTTGCACAGTTAACAGAATGTTCTCCTAATATGCAACTTTGCACACTAAACAGAATGTGCTTCTTATCTGCGGCTAGGCACAGTGAATGGAATATGTGACTTTGATATTTTACAGTTTGCACAGTTAACAGAATGTTCTCCTAATATGCAACTTTGCACACTAAACAGAATGTGCTTCTTAACTGCGGCTACGCACAGTGAATGGAATATGTGACTTTGATATTTTACAGTTTGCACAGTTAACAGAATGTTCTCCTAATATGCAACTTTGCACACTAAACAGAATGTGCTTCTTATCTGCGGCTAGGCACAGTGAATGGAATATGTGACTTTGATATTTTACAGTTTGCACAGTTAACAGAATGTTCTCCTAATATGCAACTTTGCACACTAAACAGAATGTGCTTCTTATCTGCGGCTACGCACAGTGAATGGAATATGAGACTTTGATATTTTACAGTTTGCACAGTTAACAGAATGTTCTCCTAATATGCAACTTTGCACACTAAACAGAATGTGCTTCTTATCTGCGGCTAGGCACAGTGAATGGAATATGTGACTTTGATATTTTACAGTTTGCACAGTTAACAGAATGTTCTCCTAATATGCAACTTTGCACACTAAACAGAATGTGTTTCTTAACTGCGGCTACGCACAGTGAATGGAATATGTGACTTTGATATTTTACAGTTTGCACAGTTAACAGAATGTTCTCCTAATATGCAACTTTGCACACTAAACAGAATGTGCTTCTTATCTGCGGCTAGACACAGTGAATGGAATATGTGACTTTGATATTTTACAGTTTGCACAGTTAACAGAATGTTCTCCTAATATGCAACTTTGCACACTAAACAGAATGTGCTTCTTAACTGCGGCTCGGCACAGTGAATGGAATATGTGACTTTGATATTTTACAGTTTGCACAGTTAACAGAATGTTCTCCTAATACGCAACTTTGCACACTAAACAGAATGTGCTTCTTATCTGCGGCTACGCACAGTGAATGGAATATGTGACTTTGATATTTTACACTTTGCACACTAAACAGAATGTTCTGCTAATCTGAAACTTTGCACACTAAACAGAATGTGCTGCTAATCTGAAACTTTGCACACTAAAAAGAATGTGCTGCTAATCTGCAACTTTGCACACTGAACAGAATGTGCTCTAATCTGCAACTTTGCACACTAAAAAGAATGTGCTGCTAATCTGCAACTTTGCACACTGAACAGAATGTGCTCTAATCTGCAACTTTGCACACTAAACAGAATGTGCTGCTAATCTGCGGCTAGGCACAGTGAACAGAATATATGAAGTTTTTTTTTTTATATCTCTGCCCCCCCAAACAAAATAAACTGCTGCCCCCACACACAGTAGTCCTAAAAAGGACTTTTGGGTCTTTTTTTTTTACAAATTTGCTTTTCTTCTCCCTACACTGACTTTCCCTTCCTATCCTCATCTCTCCCTGGCTAAGACTGAGCCGAACTCGCTGGTCAGGTGCTATGCAGCACCCGATCACGGGTTCTGGCCAGCCAATCAGTGTAATGCCAGCAGCCAACATGGCTGCTGGCATTACACTGATGTCAGAGCTTTCCCGCACGTTTATTGGCTGCGCAGCAGCCGCGAAACGTGCGGGGAGGAGACCCGAACATGGCGGGCGAGCACATGCGGTACTCGTACGAGTACCGCCATGTACCGAGCAGAGCGATGCTCGAGCCGAACCGAGCTTCGGCCGAGCATGCTCGCTCATCACTAGAAATGAAGAAACAGGCTGGTGGCAACAAATGACACAACAGTAGCAATAGTAACGACACGAAGTTGCAGCAGATAGTGACACACCTTCACGAGACCAGGGAGGAACAGTGAACTCACTTTCCTCACCCTTCACTAGACAGATGAGCAGGATCTGAATGGCCCTGGGACTCACACAGGTAGATGTGAGGGCAATGCAGAGCACTCCCACACACACACAGTTGACAGGAATAAAGGAGCGCAACAATACCCTAGTGATAGGGTATACAATTGTCTGGTAACCGTTACTGAGGTTAGGTAAGCAACACACAAACCGGTACGGCCACGGGAGGTCAAACACACGGAATGACCAACAAGTGCCGCTAACAGAAGCGAGAGCAGAACGGAAGGTACAGGCAACAAGGAAACCAAACCGAGTCACGGAATGGCAAAGGAGCGCAACAACGGAGAGCGAACCAAGAGGCAGCCAATGGTCAGAACCGGAGCTGGGAAGTCAGACGTTACCAGTGATCGTAGCCGGATCGGGTAGTCAGACGTAGCCAGGAGTCAGCACCGGAACGGGTAGTCAGACGTAGCCAGGAGTCAGTACCGGAACAGATAGTCAGACGTAGCCAGGAGTAAGAGCCGGAACGGGTAGTCAGACGTAGCCAAGTAATACACAGGAACAGTAATGGACCAACACAGCAATAAGCTCAGGTACACCACGAAAAGGCAAAGGTAATGACACAGGCTGAGGTTTAAAAACCCTGTCAGGTGGGCAGAGAGATGACCTCACCAACATGGCGACCTATAAGAATAGCGACTCAGCAAGAGTGACAGCTAGGAAGTGAATAATGTCGCTGTATGGCAAATCTGCTAGAGGCAATCACTGGGTACCGTGATACTTATTCTTTACCCAGACTCCACGCACCAACACAGGCACCATCCTCAGATCCCTTTTATACCATGTCTTATGGGGTTTATTTATTGTATTTAGGATTTATTTTTTATTAACTGCCCCCAATCCCAGTAAACAACTTCCCCCAAAAAAAAATTCCCTATTTAACTGATTCTTTCTCCACACTCCACCAAAACAGGCACCCTCATGCCCTTTTTATACTATGACTTTGGTAAATAAAATAATATTTGCTATGCTTTGTGTGTAAATGTAATGCTCCAATTGATTTCAAGGGAATGAGCTAGGAGAGAAAAGTGGAAAAACCACACTTTTAGAGGGAAATTATTCACCAAGCGGGAAGTGCCATTATTAGCAGATTTCAGTTTGAGGCAAAATGTTTCACCCATCCCTAGTTTTTAGCATCCGCAGCCTTAGCTTTGATGATTGCCTCTGCTGCTCTTGGACGTTAAGCACCTGTGACACAACGTAGTAGTTCAATTTCAGCAACATCTAGCCCCAGTAGTACTAGTAATAGCAGCCTCTCTGGAACCCCACAGTCTATGAAGTCCACTCACTCAGGATCCAAAAACTAAGCATGTTGCTATTTGTTGTCTGTGTAAGAAGCATGTGAGCAAGGGGAAAGCAGGCTCACACCTATGCACCACCTCAATGAGTTACCCCCTGAGGTCTGATGGGGAGACACACTACCCACAGGTCAGATGTGCTACAGTTGCAGTAGCAAAAGTACTCCTAAACATTCCAGGGGTTCTGGGGTACATAACAGAAGTACTGTTGACGTGTACCAAGATTTTGTGCTCGTGATGCAGAGGAGTATAACTTTGAGTCTGTTTTTGGCGATGACAAGAGACACAGACGGCCTACACATACCATTCCCACCACCTCCACAAGTCATTAAATCAATACATTTACACAGTTCTTCTACTATGTACTGCCATCCCACACTTACTAACTTCTTAGAAAGAAGTAAAAACCTGTACACTAATAATGCAAATGTATGCCAATGGAATAGTAAACTTCCCAAAATGTTGGTGGTTGGTATGATGGCCTTTTCTTTTGTTGAAATCAGAGGCTTTAAAGAACTGATGTCATGTGTTGCATTGTTCTGCAATGCATTGCATACCATCTCTGGCACTCAAAGAGTTAATACATCTTCCCAGTTCCTCTTAGTACATCAGCTTCATTATTCTCAAGATCGTTCTCTGGTAGATCTGTATGTCAGACAGATGGGGTAGAATTCGGCATGCCATGCATGTGCTTTCTACTCTAATGACGTACGCACAGAACAAATGAAGGTCATTTAAGAATCTGATTGAAATTCTGTTTAGCATGGAACACGGGTGGGATTTCCTCTTCAGACTTTGCTCAGGTTTGGTCTGTTTTTTTTACGCTGAAATTAATTCTGATGAAATTCTGAGTATTATTTTCGGATGTTGGTTTGGCATCATGTTAAACACAGAGAGGAAATAATATTTAATTTGGTCCTCTTGCTATTTGTTGCTGAGAGAGCCTGTAAAGCATTAAAAAATAAAAGAAATTTTGGGTAAAACCCATCTAATTTAAAGTCCAAACTACTTACACGTTTGGCTTTGATCCTTTCCAGGTAAATATTACAAAGTCCATATGTTGACGTTATTGGTATACATGATTGTAATATAAGGAAAAAACAATCTCACTGCATACACAACACCACAATTACATATTTTAATTTAGTTGTTTACTTGAATGTTTACATCCTCCTCTGTTTAACCCTTAGTTGCTAAGTAGCAGACAAAAATAAGCAGCAGCGCTGGGCTATATCTAACAATTCTATGATACAATACAGTTCAAGATGGAAACGATGGCTTAAATCGCACCAGATTAATACTTGAATTATTCATTCCCTATATTCTAATATTTTTCCTTCAGCCCTGGAAGGTGTACTTTAATCAGACCCTTCATTGAGTCTAATACTACATCAGATCTTGCTCTTGCGGCTTTACATGCATTTTTTTTCTACATCAGGTTGTGCTTGTAGTACATGGGATGACAGCGACCCTTCCTATCCAACGAGGAACTCAATCTACGACATTGTAAAAAAAAATGTATATATTTTTTTCTTTTTGTGATGTTTCCCCTCTTTCCCCCTTCCACTCCTCTCCTTGTTCATTTTCTTATCCAACATTCCCTTCCTGTCGTCTCCTCTCGAAACTGGCATCCTTAAGTGCCTAATCCTGTGCTATACCTTAAGACATATTTACCAGATCCAAGTATTCCATTGCTTATTCATGTCTGTATGTACATGACAACTTTGCTATTGTAATTCTATTGCTTGCATCTTGTTTTCCATCTTCACCTTTACAATCTTTTTTATCATTCCTTTATTCCCTCATGCACATGTTGTTTATGCTATACATACTATACTTCCAAATGTAGTTTAAAATAAATATATACAGAGGCGTAACTAGAAATCACCGGGCCCTGGTACGAAAATTGCCATGCCCCCCCCCAACCTCATGCCCTCTCCTGTAGATAATTGTCCCCATTTGTATATTACTGCCCCCCATGCCCTCTCCTGTACATATCAGTGCCCCATGCCCTCTCCTGTACATCACTGCCCCCTCCTGTATACATTATTGCCCCCCACGGCCTCTCCCATACATCACTGCCCCTATGCCCTCTCACATAATAAATATGCTTGGCTACCTCTTTGGTAAATGATCTAGTGATTATTCTGCTTGCCAGGGTCTTCAGCTAGGATCTTCAGCAGATATTGGGGCAGACATGTCTTAAATAATTGAAAGGGGTAAGCAAAATATTACTGAGTGACCTGGCACTCACAGGGTTATCAGAGCCCTGTCTCCTATAGGATGTCTTCACTCCCTATGCACACTGCCTTGTTACATGCATCCATTCATCACAGTGCCCCCTCTGGCTGGAGGCCCACAGAGCCGACAATACGAAGAACGCTAAACAGGGCTCAGATAACCCTTTGAGTGCCTGGTCACTCAATAATATTTTGCTGACCCTTATCAATCATAAGACTTGTCTGCCCCAATATCTCAGGAAGATACTGTCTTAAGATCCTGGCAAGCAGAATAATCAATGGATCGTTTGAAAAACAGGTAGCCAAGCATATTTATTATTAGGCTCAGTCAGGCTGCATTACTGGGGTTGACTGGGCAGCCGAGCCCCCTGCAGTGACAGGTCTGGTCGCGGTTGTGACCACTGCAACCATGGTAGTTACGCCACTGAATATTTACATTAATAAACAACAGTGCAGAATATTCTTCTAAGAGTAGTATTTTCACTGAGGACACACCTTTACCCAATGCACTATAGGAAACATACTCACATGGCTTAGAGGTTCTTAATACTGCCTCTAGGTACTCCTGACATATACCCCAGTATGGTTATCACCTCTCCACTTCCACTGATTGTCCCATTAGGAGTACAGATTCACCAGGAATATGTCGGGCCACCTAGAGTCACAGAGACTACAAGAAACTGCCTGTATAGTATTAAATGGATGTCCACTGGTAATCACAGATCAAGAGGTAAAGGGCATTCATCCACAGTCTAGGTTCTCGCAGCAAAATTGGGGATGAAGACTTTAGTATAAAAAGTAATTTATTAGAATTAAACAGTATATATTGTATAGCAGTACCTGTAAAAACAGTGACCTGTGATCAAGGCACTGAGTGTAGCAGTGCTGCAATCATAAACTTTAGTGTTGAGCGAGCGTGCTCGGCCGATGCTCGGATCGGCTAGAGCATCGCTCTGCTCGGCACATGGCGGTACTCGTCGAGTACCGCCATGTGCTCGCCCGCCATGTTCGGGTGGCGGGGATCTGTGCCGGAAGAGGCACAGATCCGAAGACGCTCCGCTGGACCACCAGGGACTGGAGGTACGGGGGCATTGCGGAGATGAAGGGGGACATTGTGGAAGAGGGGCATAGACTCTATGCCCCTCTTCCACAATGTCCCCCTTCATCTCCGCTATGCCCGTCTTCCACAATGTCCCCCTTCATCTCCGCTATGCCCCTCTTCCACAATGTGCCCCTTCATCTCCGCTATGCCCCTCTTCCACAATGTCCCCCTTCATCTCCTCTATGGCATAGCATATGGCATATGGCGGAGATGAAGGGGGCATAGCGGAGATGAAGGGGGACATTGCGGAGATGAAGGGGGCATTTGGAGATGAAGGGGGCATAGCGGAGATGAAGGGGGGCATTGACCAGGCACCCTCCCCTCATCAGAGCAGGGGGTGCCTGGTGAAATGCTCGTGTCGCCCCATGCTTTTCAATGGGGCTCGGGTGCTCGGCCGAGCACTCGAGCCTCAGGGGGTGCTCGGTCAGAGCACCCGAGCACCCGAGCATCGGGGTGCTCGCTCAACACTAATAAACTTCCATGACATGCCAGTACTGTGACTGGTCCACAACGCCCTGACAGCCATGACGGTTCTGGCACGTCATTGGTCGTTACAGTGTTAAACTTCAGTATATGCATTTATAAATTAGTCTACGTAAAAAAACATATTGTGGTCTTGGTCCAAGTCATTTATTCAGCTACACAAAGAGGTGTCACTAGTAGGGTTGGGTGAAGATTTTCTCCTCAACACAGAAATAGGTGGAAAATGGCACTTCCCACCTGATGGGAAATTTGCCTGAAAAAGTGCAGTTTTTTCCATTTTTTATGAGGGGGTGGAGGTTGTTTACTAGAATAAGGGGCACAGTTACTAAAAAATAAATCATTGAAGTTAAGAAAAATAAAATTTAAAAAATTGCTACATAATGTGACCGAGACAGGGACCTCCCTGACGTAAGCTGATACATGATGGGATAGAGTATTTTGTAGAGAACCAAGGCAAGACATCACACACAATCAGTTCTATGATGTACTTTACAGTAAAATCACACACACAGTGGCTGAGTAATGTCCTGCAAACACACAAGGGTTAGGGTGATAGTGAAAGGATTTAGGAGCAGTGCAGGGACATATAAGTAAAGAGGTAGTCTAAAAACTGACTGCAGCATGTCCAATTAATGATGGTGATCCCTCTCCTCTTCCATATTTTTTTAATAATTTTTATTTTTCTATTTATAAACAATGTCTAGTAGGCAGCATAGCAGCAGGCTTAAAAAAAATGAAATACGTTTGTGTGTGTGTGCCGTGCACTCTGCAGGACTCGGGTTAGCCAAACACAAGCCCTAAAAGAAATTGGTTTTTAAGAATTAGACTTGTTAGGTATAAGTGTTGAGGAAACATCAATTTGTAGGATTTAGACTTGTTAGAGGTCTATGCCCTGATTTTTAGGACTTAAACTTGTTAGCAGCACAAGTGAGGAATCAGTGATTTATTGGACTCAGACTTGTTAGAGGTACAGGCTTTGAGGAATCAGTGATTAGTTGGATTCAGGTTTGTTAGAGGGACAAGCCCTGAGGAATCAGTGATTTGTTGGACTCAGGCTTGTTAGAGATATAAACCCTGAAGAATCAGGGATTTTTGGACTTAGGATTGTTAGAGGCACAAGACCTGAGGAATCAGTGATTTGTTGGACTTAAGCTTGTTAGAGACACAAGCCCTGAGCACCCAGTGATTTGCTGGACTCAGTCACTGTGTGGTAGTAGTGAAACTTCTTTCAGATGACAAGTTTGACTTAATGTCCTCTGCTGTCACATTTGCCATCATCTCCTCCTCCTCCATCTCCTCCTACTCATCCTCATCCTCTTCATGAGTATCATAAGGCACACTGTCAGCAGTAGTAGCAGGAGCAAGCAGCTGTCCTGTGCTGCGCACACTTCTACCCAGTTCTGTCTTGCTCACAATTTTCCCCCAGATCCCAAGGGACGATGTCCGGGAACTGGGCATCATTGGGTCTGGGAATCGGGCTCCAAGACCATTCCATGCTGACAGTGGTCACTTCCTTCTCCTCCTCTGACTCACTGGATCACAGTGCTCTGTTTCTTTTTTATTCTAGTGCTTATAGTGTTACTGTGTGATAAAACACAATATGAGCCTCTGCTGCTTTTATTTCACTAAATAAATATCTAGAAAATTGTGCAGCACCCTTTCTAGCTCTCTGTCTTCCTCTATTTCTGCTTCACTTCCTGGAAACATCACCCTTTTGACATGAAAACATGTAGGAAAACATTTTTGATTTAGTTAAAAAAGATAATTTTAATGGGTTTGTTGAGGACAGATTTTCAAACAAAAAAAGTAGACAGCTATGGGGGGTTTTCGTAGAATTTCTCACTGGAACACAATGGGAACTTTAACCCACACCTAGTCAATAATTCATGAAATAATGTAAAAATATTTTTAATGCTCTACCCACCAGTCGTGGCCCCAGCAACATCACTTAAAACAAAAGAGGCCCCTCTTTAACCATTTGAAGGTTTGGGAAGTATGTTCTCTTCCTCTAACTGCCTCACGATCACAGAGAACTATAACAAAAGCAACGATTATGAACATTGCCTTTGTCCTGTGAATCCACTTGTAACTAAAGTGACTGAGCTCTAATTATTTCACCTGTGCTCCAGCTGGGATACCCTGAAAACCATCTTGAAGACCAGGGTTGGCTACCCATACTCTGATACATATCCCAAATGTTGTTTGGGAATGATGGTAGTTATAGCCCTCCAGCAACTGAATGCATATTAGTCTCCCTACTTGAATATCTGCTTTCAGTAAAGATAAGCTCATTATCCAAAAGCAGTGATGGGCAACTTTGAACTTTCAATCTATTAGAGGTATAGATGCACTGGATGCTAATATAATTCTACATCTATATTTAAATAAAGCTGTAGGTAGTATTGCGCACCCTATCTATACCAGATATTAGATTTCTTTATTATGGGGTATTCTATGAATATTAATCATATAACCTTTAATATATTCCTATTAAAAAATATTTTATAGATTTTTCAAAATGAAGAGACCTATTTATAGAAGCTTATCCCTATAAATATAGTCTTTTGGCCCCGTAATACAAGTTCTTTGAGCAGCTTGTCCCTGTTAATAAGTTGCAATTCAATCCTGGGTAGGTTGTCTTGTAACAAAGAACAGAAAAGGGATGGGGTGGGACAGCTCATAAAATGGATCTAAGTGTAGTATTTTATTGGTAAAAAAACTTGCATATAAAATCGATAAAAACACAACAAATATGCATAGACAGAGAAATTCCCAAAATTACTCAAATAGAGATCGAAGATACCAAGGGAATAGATTAAATTCACATAAAACAGTAGTGTATAAATTTATACATCCTGAAAAAATAGATAAAAGAATACGAAAGTGGATATGGAGCAGTTAGTATAGATGTAGTATCAATACAGGTATCATGAATGGAGACTAATGAAGTGTCCGCATCTTGCATATATACTCAGGGGGAACTGCAATGTATCGAGTTTAGTCAGGAAGGAATGTAAGCAGTCAGTGTGATCATTTAAATCAGTGCACTTGTGATGCAAATCCCGGTTTCCCGGCCTCATCTATAATATGGAGTACAGTTTTGGGCACCGGTTCTATAAAAAGACATTACTGAACTGGAAAAGTGCAGAGACATGCAATAAAACTGATAGAGGGATTGGAGGATCTGAGTAATAAAGAGAGACTAGCCAAACAGAATAACCATGTAAGGGGTGATATGATTAACATTTACAAATATATTCAAGGTCATTACAAATAACTCTCAAATTAATTATTTACTCAAAGAATTTGAATGAGAGGTCATCCATTAAGTTTAGAGGAATGGCATTTTTGATTAAACAGAGACAGGGATTTTTTACAGTACGGGCAATAATGTTATGGAATTCTTTACAATGGGATGCTATGTTTGCAGATACTGTAACTGCTTTCAAAAAAGTAATGGATACTTATCTAGCACAGAGGAATACTGAGAATTATGACAGTTGGCTTCAATGCAGATAGGATGTTGATGCAGGGAAATATCTGACTACCATTTGGAGTCAGGAAGGAATTTTTTTCCCACTTGGGGCTTAATTGGAAATATCTTCAATTTTTTTTGCCTTCCTCTGGATCAACAGGGGTGATCTAGCATGAGCTTGACTTAATGGATACACGCCTCGTCAACAATGTTACTGTGTTACTATGTTGCATCTCCTTTCATTCCCTGTCATCAAACAATAAAATTACATGACTCAATTTGATTATTAAATGTTAGTTTCCCTTTAACTATAATTATGTTTACCATTACATTTTTATTTTATATTTTTAGATTTTAATTTCGGGCATTGGTATTAAAGATTTTGGCAGATCCTTGTATTTTCTCATAATTATAAAACAAGGTTCAATACGAAAGAATTTAAAGACTTGACCGAAATCCAAACATATGACTTTCATGCCTTGTAAACCCTCCCTTCTGTTTTCTATTCTACTTCTGAAGCAGATTTATTGAAGGGGACTTGACATTTATTTTTTTCCATTTTTTTATTATTGTGGTTAAATCAAAAAGAAATATCTCGCTCAGGAAGCTGAAGGCTAGCTTCTTTTTTTATTCCATTGTTTCCATTCACATGCTATAGATTTGTTTCAGGCGTGAGATAGAAATTCCACTCTTATTGCCATAGAGCTCTAGAAAAAGACAAAACTACTGAGATGAACTCAAATGGAAACAAACTACTAATACTCTGATTGTGCTTTAACCTTTTATGTACCAGTGGACACCCCACAACACATTATTAAAAGGAGCAGTAAAGTGTCAGTTCAAAGGCATTCCAAATCATATGTAGTGTCCTGACTGTTAGGGGAACTGAGTTCCTATAGCTTATGGGAGATTTCTATCCTCTCCATGCTTTCTAACGATTGTGAATTCACTGACAGAGGGCTTCTCTGGAGAGGAGAGAAATGTTGGTTGCTTTTATAAAAGTGCTGAGTGAAGCATGTCATCCAACCCTGCAGATCATGGAGATCTGCAGGGAAAATGGAAATGGAAATTTTTTTTTAAAGGGATAGTAATACTTCATTTTATCTTTATTTTATTTGGTAGGTATTAAAAAAACATGAAGAACCTTTATGGTTTGAGAGATATTCACAAGCAAAGTTTCCCCTCCCGCCCCTTTTACCTAGTGTAAGCCATCTCTTCTCAGATGTGGAATCCAGTCCATAGACCAGACAGATAACAGCAGGGGACAATCTTCTTCCTATGAGAACATTGAAAACCCTGCCCCCCCTTGACAAGTTTTTCAGGTTTTTCCCTTATCTTAATTGAAGATTGTCCCTCTCTGCAGTCTACCTGGGAACCTCCCTTCTGATCTGGCTGAGCAGTGTTACATCAGTAAAAGGGGTGGGGGGATACTTTGTCATTCAATTACTCTTGTACTACAACTCTGACAGTATTGAAATAACACTCTCCATGGGCCAAATACTATGAAGATTAATTGGAGCTGCTTTTATTATGAAACATTACTATCCCTTTAAGCAATGATTCCTATATCTGTTAGGAAGTTAGCTATTATTTGAAAAACCTTTGCACAGATTTTTTACTGACCCTTTAAAGGGATAGTAATGTTTCACAATAAAAGCAGCTCCAATTAATCTTCATAGTATTTGGCCCATGGAGAGTGTTATTTCAATACTGTCAGAGTTGTAGTTCAAGAGTAATTGAATGATAAAGTACCCCCCTCCCACCCCTTTTACTGATGTAACACTGCTCACCTCAGAGCAGCAAGACTGTTCGGATGGATAGAAGAGAGGAACAATCTTCAGTGAGCACAAGGAAAAACATATCATGGGGGGCAGTGTTTTCCTAATGATCACAGTAAGAAGATTGTCCCTTGCTGTGAGCTGTCCAATCCCAGTACCAGATTCCACATCTGACGGGACGCAGCTTACACTAGGTAAAAGGGGCGGAAGGGGGATACTTTATCATTCAATGAAACTTGAACTACAACTCTGACAGTACTAAAATTACACTGTCTATGGCCCAAATACAAAGAGTTATCAGAGCTGCTTTTTTTGTGAAACATTACTATCATTTTAAAGAAAAAAAATATATTCTATTTTATATATATATATATATCAAAATGTATTACATTTCAAGCTATCATGAGCTAGTGGAACTGCTAGTATCATAACTTTCTATGGAGAACTGTAGCATTTGGCCTTCTTCTATCCTAGAATGCAATTGAAAAATTTCTCAACACTAGGTGGCACTGTTACCATTTTAATGTTTGGGTTGTAATAACTTTAAAAGTAAGTATTTTCCTGTTGTGGAAACTCTTGTTTTACCCAGTAAGAAAATCCATATAATAAATGTTGTTTCATAATGAAATTGTACTTATCCTTGAGGGATAAGAGGCTTACTGTTCCTTTACAGGGCAACTATTGTCCTAGTCCCCAGGCAGTAGCACTGCTCTGGTGGGAACAGACCTGTTGATCTAGTCAGTACATTGCGATCTAGTCTAGAACATTGCATGTCCTGGTTAATCAGCCACAGACCAGGTTTGTGGATCAGAAAGCCCCCCATGATTCCATGGTTGATTCTATGATGAACATGAACTATGAGATTTTGAAGCTGATGTACTAAGGTCCCATTCACATGGGTGACACCAATGCAGAGATGCTGAATTGGGGATGTCGTCCATGTTAAAATGTATGCTGCTGAACTGTGGTGCCTTTTACCTTGCACAAATGCACCAGGACGTCCAAAAAGCTGCACCTTTACTGCATCAGCAAAGAATCACAGCAAAGTTGCAACAAGCCTAATATGAATAGTAGCCAATGGGGCCACCAACAGGCCTTTCATGAAATGGATGATGAAGGTTGTAAAGCTAATCATACATTTCCAGTGAATGGCTTACCCACAAGGGAGCCAGCCAATAATATTGGTCAGCTGTCAGCCATGAACACCCCACCACCAGCACAAGAGGATTGTCAGGGCCAGGGAACTCAGGAGGAATTATGCAAGTCCAGAACACAGGCAACAGATCTGTAGCACGGCCCTTAGAAAAGTGGAGCAATGCTACAAACACAGAAAACATACAAATTCAAACATTCAACTGATTTAAATTGAACTTTAATAACTGAAATGCACAAGGTCTCCAATGCATTTCTTTGAACAAGAGGATCACCAACTTCTGCTGGAAGAGAGGTAACCAAGTTGACATTTGTTCTGTTGGTGGTTCTGCCCTATACTCGGCCAACTATGGGACTCGTCAGGATAGGGAATCGATCACAACATCTTTAGACACTTGTATCAATTCAGATTTTGAGTGTTTCCTCCTGTCCAAACCTCACTCTTTCTTTCCTTGAGCTCAGTACTCAATTTTACATAAGATGCTCCCTTGATGCTAGATGGACAATGTCTGAGTTATGGAAACAACCATTATGGGAGCCCTGACTCCTTCATAATCTGGGTTCTAAGCCTCAGGGTAGAGGCAGCAAGCAACCACGCCATGTAGACATGTCAATGTTTCTTATTTGTAATCCTCATAAGCTACAATATTTTATATACTTAATGTTCTTGAACATTTTATAATGCCTTTCCACTTTACCTTCTTCTACAGTCTTTGTCCACATTTGGCCAGCTGACTTTAAGAAAGCAGTTACAGACTGCGAAATATCAGTTTAATCTTGCCTTTTTATTGTCTGTATTTTAAACTTTTACTATAGTATTTTATACTGAATATAAATCAGTTTTGGAAGACTTTATATAGCAGCCTAATTAATCTATCATCACCTCCCGGAGAACCTGAACAGAGACAGGTTCATAATCTCTGCAAGCTTCGGTTGTTGGAGGCTGACGTATGTCCCCTTTCAACCACTATTTATGTGAGTATATTTTGATTTGGATCACTTCCCGTTTAAGAAGATAATAGGCTCTCTTGGACACCCTCTTGTCTGTTTGTTCTTTTCTGTGTTTCCACTCTGGGAGAGTTGTATCGTGGAGCGGCCTGGATTTATAGACTGTCTGAAGTGAAGTATCAGGGTTCGCACTACGGCTGGGGCAGTATAAACATCCCTTCTATATCTTTGTCAGTTAACACATAAGTGTTTTACTGAACATTATTCTTGTAAGTAATTTTCCTATACAGCTGACGTGTGGGTGTTCATCAGTCAATTTAACAAAATTGCACCAGAAGCGCTTTCTTTTCTTCCTTCTCCATTTTATCTTCTGTCTTGCTCCCTATATCCAATATAATAATTCGCTAAGTTGTGTGTAACGCCCGACATGCGCAGTAGACACTGCTGCGCGTGCGGCAGTCATGCGCAGTACAGACTGCCCGCGCCGCGGCTGATACAGAGCAGCTCTGTATCAGCAGTTGGCGGGCAGTCTCTACTGCGCGTGACTGCCCCGCGACTGGCTGCAAGAGGCACTGTGGCCCGTGTAACGGGCTGTTCAACTAGTTATAAAACTAAAACATTTGAATAATAAAAAAAATGTAATTAATTGATCTGTTTTCTTGTCCCTTATAGTTCAGTTGGTTCACCCCATAATTGCTCCAGAATTACTCCAGTTTTTTGTAAAACATCAGCTTTGTGGAAGTTTTGCATTCAGGATGTAGGAGGTAAGCACACAGTGTCCAGAGACGGCAAGTGCAATTTTATAAAACAAGAATCTTCATGCTTAGAAGGATGTCAGTGTGAATATTGTGAATCTAGCCACAGGCTTCATTTGCTTAGACCAGACCTGTTGCCAGTGTCAGGAATACGTTTTTTAGGTATTTTCTGGCAAGAAAAACAAGGTTACTTCACCTGCTAAGATAGGCATTAACCAAAAGACATTACAACAAAATTATTTTTTTAAATGGTTACCAAACTTTTATTTTGAATTGCCAAATTCTAAAAGTGCAGAATATATAGGAAGTCAAAATGCCTATGCTTTTTATTTTATATTTTTTTTATCATCACCTATTAATTTTTTAATATTCCTGACAGTATGCTCCCTGGTTCTATCTTTCCAGAGAGGTTACTGATCAGTTGAACAGAAAGCAGTATAATGATATAATGTAAGTCAATCCCTGCAGCACTGAGTGCCCTTTTTTTACATTGTACATTTTTATTTTAAATGCCTCAATACCTTTTTTCACTGTTCCTAACAAAAAGCTCTCTGGAAGCAGAGATCCAGGAAGTTCACTGTCAGGGACATAAAAGTGTAAAAAAAAAAAAGTAGTTTAAAATGAAAAAATAGAATAATAAAAAGTATAGGCAATTTGACATTACATATTAGGCACTTGAAAAAATATAAAGTTACTATCCCTTTAAATCAAAATAATTATTCTCCTCTAGTCGTGACTCACACCACATTACTGGCCAGAATTTTCCACAGACAACACCAACACCACTTGTTATCTTAAAGTGATACTAATGTTTCACAATAAAAGCAGCTCCAATTAATCTTCATAGTATTTGGGCCATGCAGAGTGTTATTTCAATACTGTCAGAATTGTAGTACAGGAGTAACTGAATGATTAATTATCCTCCTCCTGCCCCTTTTACCTAGTGTAAACCACGTTCCCTCATATGTGGAATCTGGTCCACTGACCAGACAGGTCACAGCAAGGGACAATCTTCTTACTGTGATCATAAGGAAAACCCTGCCCCCCTTGCACAAATCCTATATAATAATTTTCTAGGATGTTTGTCAGAAGCCGTCATGCGCAGTACAGACTGCCTGAATGCACAGAATGCTGGGAGGTGTAGGAATGCTGGGAGGTGTAGGAATGCTGGGAGTACAGAATGCTTTGAGCACGGAATGCTGGGAGGCGTAGGAATGCTGGGAATACAGAATGCTGGGAGCACAGAATGTTGGGAGGTGTAGGAATGTTGGGAGTATGGAATGCTGAGAGCACGGAATGCTTGGAGGTGTAGGAATGCTGGGAGCACGGAATGCTGCTAGTTCTGTGCTGTGAGCATTCTATGCTTTCGGGCAGTCTCTACAGTGCATGACTGCATCGGCGGCAGGACGCAGAGCAGGAACGGCCTCTTAACCCTTTGAGTGCAAGAGGGGTATGCAACGCATTGGCAAAGCATACCCCTCTGGCACTCAAAGGGTTAACATCACCCGGACCTTGGCCTGTGTACACAGGCTTTTACACTAGTATGTAAATAATTACATTTACAAACTGTTAGAAAGTTACATCAAAACTTCAAAACAATAAGAAGTGCAACAAAACAGGACAAGCACCACTAAGTGTACTAATTTAATATACAATGTAATAAAAACACAATAATACATATGCACTCCCTCCTCTTTGTGCAATGCACCTGCTGTCTCTGTTTCTAGTCTCTGTCACTATCTTTCAAAATATTTTTTATTTTTTTAGTTTTATTTATTTATTTCTTTGAGTGTCAGAGGCATATGCAACACATTGCTTTACAACATGTTGCATACCCCTCCGGCACTCTATGGGTTAAGCTATTCCTGTTTTCCACTGTCAGTGTTTCTGTCTACAAATTAAACCCACTCTCCCTTCAATCACAAGCAACTCCTGCTCCCGTCTTTGCCTGTCTGCCTCTACACTAGTTAGTGGCAACATTTCTGCAACTTTCACATTCTCCCACAAGGACTGAAATGATAATTTTTATAATACAGCGCAGGATAAACCTGTTAGCTCAATAATCTACAGCTCACAATAAAGGATAAAGCGCACAGCAGCTGGTGTAGTACATGAATCTGCCTTATTGTCCATTACTTTCCTGTATTATCTGGAAATGTCTATGTTAAGTAAACAAAAATCTCCATGCGAGTCAATGGAAATTGCTTATCATATCAATGTGACTTTACGGCAAAGTATAGGTTTGTCCTTCTTGTTCTTACTTCTATGGATGTAGGATGGAGTACGTGCAAGTAATACACTATGTCAAGTTGTTCTCTGTTTGTCTTGTCTTGACTGTATATTGTTTTATCTTCTGTCTTCATAGTATCTGTCATTCAGCTGAATCTCAGGCTCAGTCAGCTTAGGTTGGAATGATCAACTGCATGTCTGACTGTGGCTTATCAGTCAAAACATTTCAGGCTGTTAGTAAAGAAGTTGCAGCTAGAGCATTGTATTTCTCTTTTGGGGTGTATAGTTTTATTCATTACTATCTGCAAGAGGTAGAACAAGAAGCTAGAGTTAGACCTCTGCTACGGTATAAGTGCTATACATTTATAATGCTGGTTGTTTCAGAGGTGGGAGTAGCAGCAGTAATAATTTTGCATAAAGCATCTCCCAGTCCAAATAATGAGGATACCTTAGTTTAAATTAGATTTGAAAGCTCTACAGTATAAGTGAGCACATGTGTGTGCATATCTTTATAAAGATCCATATAGGGATAAAATTGTTGACCTTAATAAAGGTACACTTTGTTGCATCTGCAAAAAAGGACCTGAGAGTGCTGATTTCTCTAAGGATTTGAGATATAGATATATACAGACCCAGAGGAAGGTCAATATTTAGACTGAAAAACATTTGGCCAGTGATGGATATGTTCTAATAACTTCACTCTTTAAAGGGATAGTAATGGTTAATTTTAAGTTGATTTAATATTGTAGACATTAAAAAAAGATTAACATCGATGGAAGTCTTATCTCTCAAACCTTTATGGTTTGAGAGATATAACTTGCTGAATTACCTTTTCTTGGCTGTTTTACTCAAGTCTGCCATCTAACTGACAGCTGCAGATTCAAGTCATTTGACCAGAAAGAGGCTCTTCAGCAGAGCTGAAATCACACTATTCAGAAATAAATACTTCATTGGAACGGTCCACAAAATGTGCTTGCAAGCCAGGTACATTTTGTGGACTGTTCCAAATTAAGTATTTATCTTTAGATATTGTTATATCGGCGCTGCTGAAGAGCCACATCTGGTCAAGTGACCAGAATCTGCTTCTGACAGCTTTAGAGCTCGTCAAGCAAAAAGGAGAGGGACCAGAGAACTTTATTTTCCTATATCTCTCAAACCATAATGATTTGAGAGATACTAATAAGTGCAAGTACTCTCTTTTAATTGTATATACCATATAGTTAATACTTTTTTTCTGACATTACTATCCCTTTAATGCTGATATACTTTGTGAAATGCTGTCTCTTCTTCGAACACCC
This sequence comes from Rhinophrynus dorsalis, assembly GCA_037306005.1. Taxonomy (NCBI): domain Eukaryota; kingdom Metazoa; phylum Chordata; class Amphibia; order Anura; family Rhinophrynidae; genus Rhinophrynus; species Rhinophrynus dorsalis. The sequence continues at coordinate 475,950,870 of CM074723.1, read as the reverse complement.
AGGCTGAGTATTTTTATGTACAAACAGACAATGGGCAGTAGCACACAGAATACATAATGATGAAGATAATATTTTCAAAGATGCTGCAGGTCCCATAGGGTATTTACAAATGTTCATCAGTACAGAAATGCCTAACATTTTCAGTCCTTCATGGGACTTTCCTCAGAGCATTATATATAATATAATATTTTTTTTTTACATTGCATTAGTATCACTTTAATCCAGTAGTCATTAGAAGACAAACACAAGGGTGATCTAATTTGTTCAGATTTGTAATTCAGTGTAATCACTTCTTAAATATGCTTTTTCATTTAACAAATGTGCTTTTGTACATTAGCCATGGAATTCTTCAATTCCGCAATCAGAGAGAAAAAAAAATGCAGAAATTTGCCAGCAGCCAGTGGAAAACAATGTCAGAAGCAGATGTGGTGCAGAATTCCTTAAAAAAAAACAAAAAAAAAGATCATGACCGAGTGACCGAGGAAAATCCTCAGGTTGAACTGCTGTCTGGATCAAAAGGTTAGAAAAATCAAAGCTATATGGTGGAGCATTATACGTGAAGTGGTAACCTCTGAAGTCCTCTGGGGGATGAATTCAGAATATGGAGTAGTCTAGGATCAAAGACCTCTTGACTTCAATTAAACACTCAGATGGGGTGCAAGTGTAGTTAGCAGCCAGTTTATACCAAGAATCAATGCTTTAAATTCATTTTAACTTAAAGAGCAACTAACAAGATGAAAGAAAAAAAGTTCTAATTTTTACTAATTAATGACCTGCTCCCACTTGTGGAAGTTGCAGCATTATAAGCATCAAGCTTTCAGTGTGGAAGTCCACCTAAAGTTTCTAGACCCAAGTCCAGCAATGAATAAATCTACCAGTAGTAGCCTCATTCCCATTGGCTGTGCATGTGGGGGTGACATCACAATAGCCAATAGGAATTATCAGCTTCCTCTCTGGTGCTCACAGCACCAGCTGTAGGGAAGAGAAGACTAAGGAGGTTTGTAACTTCTGTATACTGAGGAACATTTTGTATACTGTTGCTACTGCCAGAGGTGAGACTAGCCATGCCCTCCTCATTCCTATTGGCTATGTAGTGAGTGTGATGTCACAGCATCCAACAGAAATAATCAGCTACCTTTCTGGACCTCACAGAACCAGCTGTGAGGAGGTGAAGCCTGGTAGGACCTCTACATTGAGGATTGTAAGTTAAAATGTTGCTTCTCTCAGTGATGGGACAAGCAGTGATTAATGAAAGACTAACCTTGTTAGGTGCCTTTTAAGGAATATTTCACTATTATTTGAATATTCAAAAAATTATTTTAGAGATATTAATGAATAAAAATACATGATTAACAACTATGTCCCATTCACTTCTTATAGTCTATTTCTTTCAATACAAACATTTATGAATGGCTGAGTAACAAACACAGGGAATTAAACCAATATTTTCTTGTTTTTTAACATATTGTGTGTTTATCACTGACTTCATAGCAACCATTTATCAGTGAAGAAGTGCAAGGGTACACAACGGAAATGAGCATTTCAGGCTTCACTTGGTAATAAACACTAGACCAGTCATAGTCAATCTTTGGACCTCCATCTTCTGGAGATAAGAGTAACCACCTTCCCTAACCATCCAGTGATGAGAGATGCAACCCCCAAAACCTGTAGGTCCAAACCATGAGGGATATTCACTAATTGGTGATAAAGAAGTGATAAAGGGAGATGACTTCTCAAATTTATCACTGCGCTGGTTCCTATGTTATTCTATACAGTCTATGCACTACGATCTCCATCGTTGCAGAAATCTTAGTGCATAGGCTGCATAGTATAACATAGGAATTAGAGAAGTGATATCACTGGAGAAGTTATCTCCTATTTATCACTGCTTAGTGACTCCCCCCATTGACTAGCCCTGCAATGCATTGGAGAACTGTCAAGGACTTAAATGGCCAATTTAAAGAGATAGTAATGTCAGTATATAAAGTTATTACTGATTATTAATTGCATGTTTTTATAATGCACAGTAACTTTGTAAATGTCCATATCGTTGTAGTCTTCTTATATTTTTCTTTCACCGTTTCCCACTCCCGACACTTTTCCCTACGTCACACAGAGTCTCCTCAGATCTGAAAGCCGGTCTCTTGACCGGACTGATCACAGACGATGTTGTGTATCTGTATAAGGAAATCCCTGTCCCTCTTGACATAGGGGAGCAGGGTTTCCTTATGCTGACACTAGATTGTCCCTTGATGCGATCCATCAGGACAGGCTTTCAGATCTGAGGAGACTCTGTGTGACGCAGGGGAAAGGGGTGGGAGGGAAAAACTTTAAAATAAAATGACAAGAAAGCTGCAACGATTTTGACATTTACAAAGGAACCGTCCATTAAAAAAAAGTATAATGAATACTCGATAATAACTTTCTATTGGCCCCAGTGGACTACTACAAATATCTTGGTATGTGACTTGACCCCAACCTCACTTTTGGACATCATATTGACAAATTAACCTCCAAGCTTTATCCCAAAATCAGTACCCTTTTTAGACACAAATCATGTTTAAGTCCCCTGGTGAGAAAAACGTATTGTACAACAGATGTTGCTGCCTGTCATAGACTATGGTGATGTAGTTTATGCTCCTGCGCCAGAAATCCATCTTGGTAAACTTGACACCCTGTATAATTCAATATGCTTCTTTAGCCTCCAATGTAATTACACTACTCATCGCTGTGATATGCTAAAAGAACTAAATTGGTTAACACTCAAATCTAGATGTGCCCTTCATCTTTCTTGCTTAGTACACAACCACTTCTCTGGAAAACTACCAGACTACCTGAGCAGTATGATCACTCCAGATCTCCATACTAACTATAACCTCCACTACTAACAACTCACTGACTATTCTACACTACCTGAGCAGTATGATCACTCCAGATCTCCATACTAACTATAACCTCCACTACTAACAACTCACTGACTATTCTACACTCCCTGAGCAGTACAATCACTCCAGCTCTCCATACTAACTATAACCTCCACTACTAACAACTCACTGACTATTCCACACTACCTGAGCAGTATGATCACTCCAGATCTCCATACTAACTATAACCTCCACTACTAACAACTCACTGACTATTCTACACTCCCTGAGCAGTATAATCACTCCAGATCTCCATACTAACTATAACCTCCACTACTAACAACTCACTGACTATTCTACACTCCCTGAGCAGTACAATCACTCCAGCTCTCCATACTAACTATAACCTTCGCTCCACTGCTAACAACTCACTGACTATTCCACACTACCTGAGCAGTATAATCACTCCAGCTCTCCATACTAACTATAACCTCCACTACTAACAACTCACTGACTATTCCACACTACCTGAGCAGTATGATCACTCCAGCTCTCTATACTAACTATAACCTCCACTACTAACAACTCACTGACTATTCCACACTACCTGAGCAGTATGATCACTCCAGATCTCCATACTAACTATAACCTGCACTACTAACAACTCACTGACTATTCCACACTACCTGAGCAGTATGATCACTCCAGATCTCCATACTAACTATAACCTCCACTACTAACAACTCACTGACTATTCCACACTACCTGAGCAGTATGATCACTCCAGATCTCCATACTAACTATAACCTGCACTACTAACAACTCACTGACTATTCCACACTACCTGAGCAGTATAATCACTCCAGCTCTCCATACTAACCATAACCTCCACTACTAACAACTCACTGACTATTCCACACTACCTGAGCAGTATGATCACTCCAGATCTCCATACTAACTATAACCTCCACTACTAACAACTCACTGACTATTCCACACTACCTGAGCAGTATAATCACTCCAGCTCCCCATACTAACTATAACCTCCACTCCACTAATAACAACTCATTGACTATTCCACGCTACCTGAGCAGTATGATCACTCCAGATCTCCATACTAACCATAACCTCCACTACTAACAACTCACTGACTATTCCACACTACCTGAGCAGTATGATCACTCCAGATCTCCATACTAACTATAACCTCCACTACTAACAACTCACTGACTATTCCACACTACCTGAACAGTATGATCACTCCAGATCTCCATACTAACTATAACCTCCACTGCTAACAACTCACTGACTATTCCACACTACCTGAGCAGTATGATCACTCCAGATCTCCATACTAACTATAACCTCCACTACTAACAACTCACTGACTATTCCACACTACCTGAGCAGTATGATCACTACAGATCTCCATACTAACCATAACCTCCACTACTAACAACTCACTGACTATTCCACACTACCTGAGCAGTATGATCACTCCAGATCTCCATACTAACTATAACCTCCACTACTAACAACTCACTGACTATTCCACACTACCTGAACAGTATGATCACTCCAGATCTCCATACTAACTATAACCTCCACTACTAACAACTCACTGACTATTCCACACTACCTGAGCAGTATGATCACTCCAGATCTCTATACTAACTATAACCTGCACTACTAACAACTCACTGACTATTCCACACTACCTGAGCAGTATGATCACTCCAGATCTCCATACTAACTATAACCTCCACTACTAACAACTCACTGACTATTCCACACTACCTGAGCAGTATGATCACTCCAGATCTCCATACTAACTATAACCTCCGCTCCACTGCTAACAACTCACTGACTATTCCACACTACCTGAGCAGTTTGCTCACTCCTGCTCTCCATACTAACTATAACCTCCACTCCACTGATAACAACTCGCTACGTATACCACAATACAAGAAAGAAGCAGGAAGATCTGCCTTCTCCTTCAGAGCTCCAAAGGCCTGTAACAATCTGCCTGAAATAATCAAATCTGCTCCCAGTCTAAAATCCTTAAATCTAAATGCTTCTTTATATCTAAAAACAGAGTGTAAATGTATACAATTTTAATATTCCATATGTATGTATGTATAATCATACGTGTGTGTATTTATAATAACATGTAATATATATTGTTTCTCAATTTGTGTAAATATGTAACCCTCTACTGAAAACTATCCAGGACATACTTGAAAACAAAATATATCTCAATTAATTCTTCCTGGTAAAACATTTTCTAAATAAATAAATAAATATCCTGACACTAAAATCTCTTTAAATAGAAGGAAATGTTTATTTATCCCCTATTAGTGTACACAGGCCAAGGTCTGGGTAATGTTAACCCTTTGAGTACCACTCTGGCATTCAAAGGGTTAAGAGGTCTCTACCTCACTGCTCCACGAGATGCAATCTTGCTCCATCTCACTCACCTGATGCAATCGTGCGCAGTACAGACTGCCCGAACACACCCAGTCTCTACTGCACATGACTGCATCGTGACAAACATCCTAGCGAATTATTATATAGGATGGTCCTCAAGTTCTTTATAGAACATTAATCCTTCTGCAGCTTGGCTACGTATTGCTGTACATAGTGTAACTTTTCTGTAATGTGTACAATGAAACACTCTCCCTTCATGGCTTGATGTCTAAAGTTTTAACCCTTTGAGTGCCAGAGAGGCATCTGATGCATTGCAATGCCTCTCTGGGACTCAAAGGGTTAATGTAAAGTGCAGAGGGCTGGGTATTTTCTTGTTCTGTATAAGACGGGAAGGGAAGCCTGAAAAGAAATGATTGCCTACAAGGCTACAATTTAGAAGGATGATGTCCGCACACGAATGTACAAGTTTAAGCTCTATTGAGCAATTTTATTAATCACCGTGTATGCACAATGTTTCGGGGGATTATCCCATTCATCAGGTGCACCTGATAAAGGGGATAATCCCCCGAAATGTTGTGCAACACACGGTGATTAATAAAATTGCTTAAAAGAGCTTAAAATTGTACATTCGTGTGCGGACATCATCAGGGCCGGACTGGGAATAAAAACCAGCCCTGGAAAAAATTGCTGACCAATTCCATAGCATTGCGTCATTATACCAGCCTCATAGCATAATAGCATTTTTTTCTTGTTTATAAAAGGGGAAAACATGCATTTTAAAACACATCTGAATGCCAGCACCAGAGCAATATAGAGTTATGTCACCACCAGAGTAATAAAGAGTTCTATGTATGTGTGTATATATATATATATACATATATATACACACACACACACACACACACCACATCTTGACTCTTGATTCCCCTCTTTTGCCTCTTTCTCCCCCCCATTCCCACATTTTGCTTTGTTCTCCCCCTCTTGACTCTTGCGATTCTCCCCCTCCTGATCCTCCCTCCTTTTGCCTCTTGGTAC
>CM074723.1:475732044-475939544 GCA_037306005.1 Rhinophrynus dorsalis | reverse complement strand
GTGAGACCTGACAGCCTTTTATATGGCTGGAGAAAACTTTCCTGTGGTGTAGAAATATTTTTCTACCTATTGATTTCAATGGGTGTAAAAGGCGGAAAAAAAGCGGAAAACAGCACTTTTCGCAGGGATTTTTTTGCCAAGGGCAAAGTGCCATTATTCGCCAATTTCAGTTTGAGGTGAAAATTTTCGCCCATCCTTAGTCCTGTGTCCATCGGTTTTCTGTGAAAGCCAAGTCCTTTGCTATATATATATATATATATATATATATATATATATATATATATACACACACAAACATGTTTAGAAGCCTTTTATTATCCCACATAAATTTGTTAAAAACAGAATATAAAATGTCTATGAAGTGTGGGGTTTGGAAGTAGTTTGTTAGACATGGAAAATGACTGCCTGGTATAAAATATATAATTATGATCTGGAAACAGACACCAAATGAATTTATGGAAAAACAGGTAAGGGAGGTTGTTGTAACATTTTTTAGAGGTTTGGATAATGCAATCCAGAACTACATCTTCGTGCCAAGAGACGCTGTTCTTCAAGTTTTTTTTTTTTCTTTTTTTCTTCTTTAATCCATTTTCTTCCAAAATACCGCAAGTGTAGTACTTTGTGCACTTTTTCAGAGTTACAGTCATGAGGTTTTCATTTAGAAATGCCACAAGAAGCAATGATTTTTGTGATAGCTCCAAATGAGAAACATGTGCTTGTAGGAAGTACCTACATTTCGGATTCTGTCCCTTTAACAACAGCCACACTTCTGTGCGTTTGAGTGAATAGCAATGATTACTGAGTGCTCTGGGAATTCACAGTGTAATGAACTTTAAAATAGCAGCAATATACAAAGAATGATCACCTCCTAATTACAACCCTCCATGTAATGTTGCTTAGAAAATTCTAATGATCAAAATGAATTGTCCCATTGCTCCTTGGTCCAAGAGGTAACATCATCAATTAATACTGGATCTCACATCCACTAATTCTTACACAACAGTGGCTAGTAGGACTGATGCACCTCAGACTCCACACATGCACGTGGCAATCTAAGCCCTTTAACCCTTTAAGTCCCAGAGTGGTAAGCGAGCCTCTGACAATTAAAGGGTTAAAGATCAGAGGCCTCAATGCACCGCAAAGTTTTCAGACAGAAACTATCATGTCCACCACCCCCATAGACATGACATACAGGACTGATTGAAAATGTTATCCATTGAACGAAGACACAAAGCCTTTGATACAGTGCCTCACAACAGGTTACTGCATAAATTAACCCTTTGAGTGCCAGAGGGGTACGCAACGCATTGCAGAGCAATGCGTTGCGTACCCCTCTAGCACTCAAAGGGTTAAAAGGCTTCGGTTTGGGATGTGATATCTGTAAATGGATTGAGAACTGGTTAAATGATAGGTGGCAGAGAGTTGTTGTAAATGGAATCTAGTCAAGCTGGTCTAAATTTGTAAGTGGGGTGCCGCAGGGTTCAGTCCTGGGCCCAATGCTTTTAATTTGTTTATTAATGATCTAGAAGTGGGAATTGAAAGTAGCATCTCAATCTTTGCTGATGACACGAAGCTGTGTAAGGAAATACATACAGAGCTCAATGTTTTTTCTCTGCAAAAGGATTTAGATAAATTAAGTGAATGGACAGAAAAAGGGCAGACAACATTTAAAGGGATAGTAATGTTTCAAAATAAAAGCAGCTCCAATTAATCTCCATAGTATTTGGGACATGGAGAGTGTTATTTCAATAATATCAGAGTTGTAGTTCAAGAGTAACAGAGTGATAAAGTATCCCTCTCCTGTCCCTTTTACTGATGTAACACTGCTCACCTCAGTGCAGCAAGACTGTCCAGAGGAATCACAGAGAGGGACAATCTTCAGTGAGCATAAGGGAAAAACCTGAAAAACCTGTGAGGGGAGCAGGGTTTTCCTTATGATCACAGTAAGAAGATTGTCCCTTGCTGTGATCTGTCTGGCCAAGAGACCAGATTCCACATCTGAAGGGAGGCGGCTTACACTACGTAAAAGGGGCGGGAGGGGGATACTTTATCATTCAATTACTCTTGAACTACAACTCTGATAGTAGTGAAATAACACCCTCTATGACTCAAATACTATGAAGATTAATTGGAGCTGCTTTTATTTTGAAACATTACTATCCCTTTAACGTAGACAATTGTAAGGTTATGCATTTGGTCTGTAGAAACAAGCACACTGCATATACTCTAAATAGGAAACAACTTGGGGAATCCTCATTAGAGAAAGATTTAGGAGTACTGAAAGAAAATAGACTTCACAGCAGTGTGCAGAGTCACTCAGCTGCTGCAAAAGCAAATGGGGTACTAGACTGTATAAAAAGAGGTGTAGAAGCAAGGGATGCTAGTAGTATCCTACCTCTGTATAAATCCTTGGTTAGGCCTCATCTAGAATATGGAGTACAATTTTGAGCGCCAGTTCTTAAAAAAATACATAGTTGAACTGGAAAAAGTGCAGAGACGTGTAACAAAACATTATAAAAGGATTGGAGGATCTGAGTTATAAAGTGAGACTAGCCAAACTGGGTTTGTTTACATCAGAGAAGAGACATCTAAGGGGTGATATGATTACCATTTACACATATATTCAAGGTCAATACTAATAACTATCCAATGAATTATTTACACAAAGAGCTGAGCTAAGAACAAGAGGTCATCCATTAAGACTAGAGGGAAGTGCTTTAGACTAAAACAAGGCAGGGTTTTTTTACGGTAAGGTCAGTAAAGCTATATAATTCTTTGCCTGGGGATGCTGTATTTGCAGATATTGTAACTGTATCTAGCACAGAACAATACTGAAAATTATGCAGATGGCTTCATTGCAGATAGGATATTGATCCAGGGAAATATCTGACTGCCATTTGGAGTCAGGAAGGAATTTTTTTACCCATTTTGATCTAAATTAGACATTGATTCAGGGTATTTTTTTGGCCTTCCTCTGGATCAGCAGGGGTGGTTTGGCATGGGCTGGACTTGATTAGTGCATGTATTTTTTCAGCCTCGCCATCTATATTACTATTTTACTATGTTACATGAGGAAATTCATAAGTGCCATTAGGAATTTCTGGCCATTATAACATAATAAGGTGTTATTTTCTGGACAGCTGTTGTTAGTTCTCCTTTAAAGCGGCACTCTCACCTCCCAGAAATTATTTGTATTTAAATTGTAGTGTGCAGTAAAGCTTCAATCCATTAATCTTTTTTTTTTTTTTTTGTAATTATTATGGGCACGGAGATATTTGATTACAAAGAATTACCTGCTGACGTAACAGGGGTGATCTCTTCGGTACATCTTAGTACCTTAGGGTTGTCTATCACCCACCCCCCACCTCCCCTCCTGTGCCTCGATCCCACCTCCTTCCTCAGTGAGTCCCAAATAATCATGTGACCTGGGGCGCTCTCTTCCCAATATGCATCCATTTCATGGTAGCAAAGTAAGAGCGCTTTCATATTCACTCACTACATAAAAAGTACCATTTGCTGATCTACAAATATCCCCAGATACATCCACTCATATGTTACGATTGATGTGCAAGGTAAATAGCTATATAAGTGATATAAAAGCAGACGTATTGTATATTTGCGACCACTTCAAATACATGTGGCTTTTTTCATGTGGCAGTATGAACTGCTCATATGCAGTTTTTTCTAAGTACAAGCACATTTGCCATTACAAGTTACTCATGCAAAGAGTCCATTCTTAGATACTCTGAGTGCTCATTATTCCATTTTGACTACTTGTGTTCTGAACCTTGGCTATGACCATGTGCTGCCAGCCCTGACCTTTGGAACCATCTTAAACTATGATCCTGTGCCACCTACATGTCATGTGGCTCTAGCATTCTATTCTAGTGCATCTGCCTCTTTACTTCTCTGTGTACTTGTTGACTGCAGGACCTTTCTACCAAATGGCATGTAGGTGCAGTCATATTACAGTTCTGGATCAACTGATTCAGGTTATTCGACTCTGAGGGCAACACCTTTATCTAGGCCTAGTAATCGTACCAAGACCGCCCTTACTGATGACTTCATTCTCCAGTTTTGCTCTCTCACATTGCTCCCCAGCCTCTTTGGGAACTCTAGGTCCATTTCCATTATAAAGATATCTACACCGGAGCTCTGAAACATTACATCCTCTTAATGAAGCTGAAGAGGAGGGCAATGGGCCAGTGAAGTTGCATTTTGGGACACTCCATTCCACTCCACCTGGTTAACACCATGTATTAATCAAGGAAGAGAGGAAGTGGAGAAACCCTACAGGGCAGATGTAACTGGCTTGCTAGCATTAAAACCTTAATGGACATAAATTCCATGCTAAATGGCAACCCTGGTTGATTTTTTCGCTCCCAAAAGTCACAATCCATTTCAAAATACTCATTCATGGGCTCTTTCACACTCCTGGAGGTCTCCTGGCGTGATCCATCATATATTTATTCATTATTTAATCCCATCCGGCCTGTCTGCCCTGGGGCCGCCTCTTCCTCAGCACTGACTGTCAGGCAATGGGCTTTATTTGAGTATAAAATCTTGAACAAAGATTAGGGCCCAGGTACCACTTTTATGCCATGCTGCTTACCATAGTTTATCACTTACCCTTTTTTTTCCCCTCATGCATTGTTTAAGCCAATAGTTTATCTGCAACTTAGAACTAATCGCTCTCCCCATATCTCCTTCCACCTCCTCTACACTTATCTTATCTTTCAAAACAAAAGTGAGCCACTTCAACTTTGTACAATCCTATATAATAATTTGTTAATTTGTTTCATGTGTAACAACGCAGTCATACACAGTAGAGACTGCTGCGCATGCTACAGTCATGTGCAGTGGAGACTGCCCGGGCCGCGGCTGATACAGAGTTGATACAGAGTCCAAAGGAGCGTCCGAAGGAGCGCCCAGCTCTGTATCAGCTGTGGCGCGGGCAGTCTCTACTGAGCATGACTGCCACGCTACTGGCTGGCAGTGGCACTGTGGCCTGTATAACGGGCTCTTCAATTGGTTTCTTATAATGGAATGTTTGTGCTGTGTTTAATCTACATGTTGGATTATTCCTAAACTGTATTGTATTTCATGATACATCTTGTATGCTTTTTTTTTTTTATTCAATAAAGTTAAAAAAAAAGAAAAATCTTAATGACCGTGTCCTATAGTGCATACCTTCCAGTGCAACCACTGGCGTTGAAGATTAATGACAGTGGAGTTGTGCCCACAGATTCATACATTTAACCCAATGTGTTCATAAGCTCTCTAGAATTACAGAGGTTAAAAATGTACATTAGACTCAAAGCAGCATAATCATTCAATTATTTTATATACAATACATATTGTTACATCATTCCTGCTCTGATTAGACTATGCAGAAGTTATGTTGGTTCTTCTGTAATAAAAACCTAGTCTATTCGATTCCAGCTGTGGATCATCAAGCCTCGTAAAATGCATCATGCTGGAAAATATAGATGGTATTTGAATCAAATTACTATTTATATATAATGTGCATAAAAATATATATTACTGCACTTGCTCAGTGAAAGTATGCATTTATAAAACAATATAACTAATGACCTTGCTCAGATATTCTTACAGCAGTGTACAGTACACTGTGCAGGTGTAGCCCATGCTTGTGTTCATTCTAAATAAACGTGTGCTACAAGATCATAGGAAATTCTCACAGTAGAAAATCTTGTGATTTATAGAGAATCTGATGTACAGTATTTATTAAATATCACTGGAAAGAGCATTACATTTTCTATATAGTCTGTGTTCATTTTCTCTGAAATCTGCAGGTATTTAAATTCAGTTAATTATCCTCCCCTCTCTGGTGACATCAATGCTATGCCTTAAATGTCAGTATTCCTGTCTGATTCACTTCTGGATCAACGTTTCGGCTGTATCTTGTCAGCCTTCCTCAGGATCCTGAGAAGATACAGCCGAAACGTTGATCAAATATAATACATTTTGTTTTACATCTTTCATTGAAGTCCTGAGAGTACTTACCGTAAAATCTCGGGTATAATACACACAATTTTACCCCACTTCACCTTATGTGAAGTGGGGGGTGCGTATTATACACGAGAGATTTTTTAAAAAAATTTGTTTAATGCTGGCGATCCCTTCCCTCCCTCCCCCAGCGCTATCCACTTTCATAATAAAGCTATAAAGCTTACTGTGGTCTGCAGGCAAACGTCATCTGCATCTGGGTAAATCTCTGCGGGTGGCATGCTTGCCTTTGCCGGCCTCCCGCCCACTTCCTTCCATGGCTTTCAGGACCTTCTGCCTCCAGCCAATAGTAATGCCCTGTGTACCATTGGCTGGAGGCAGAAGGTCCTGAAAGCTATGGAAGGAAGCGGGCGGGCAGCCGGCAAAGATGAGAAGAGGGAAAGGTGGCAGCATATTGAGGTGGGTGGAAGCAGCATATTGAGGTGGGTTGAAGAGCCCATTAGACGGGCCACAGTGTCACTGCCAGTCAGTCGCGGGGCAGTCATGCGCAGTAGAGACTACCAGCACCGCGGCTGATACAGAGCTGGACGCCCACCTCAATATGCTGCCACCTTTCCCTCTTCTAATCGTTCCTCCGAAGACATCTGAGATGTCCACACAGCAGGCGGCCTGCTTGCATTTGCAGTCCTCTTCCTGTATACTCCTGTAATGACCTGTGTTAATTCAAGATAATTGTAGTGTCCTTTGAGAACCTGAAGGTCCTTGCAGGGCACTACTGCAGTTTCAGTGCACAGAGGTCTATGCATTAGATCTACTCATGATTGTTTGGTGGGCAGAGGAAGGGAAAACAAGGGTGCATATTATACACAGACACTTTTGTTTTCCCTTTAAATCTTGGGTTAAATTTACACCTGTGTATTATACCTGAGATGTCACAATATGTGCTATTGTAACTACAAATCTCCACAGAGGTAATTTGTCTTTTTTTTTATTTACCCTCATTAACTTTGCTACAATGGTGCAATTTTTCATTGAAAAAAGATAGCATTGGCTGCATCTGTAATTAAAAAAAAAAATAAGGAAAATTAAACACTTTATGGATTTTTTTATATTATCATAACTAGTATTTATATATCTCCCTTCTCCCAGTGGGACTCAAAGTGCTTTCAGCATTAACTGAATGAGTAGCTGAAATAACAGATGTTGTGATTACCCAATGTTAGCTCCTCAAAGCTGGCAAGAGGAGAAAACTAGCGGCTTCTGATACTGGTCCAACAAGAAGTGCTAGAGAGCGGAGCTGGAGAGCGATGCTTGGGTACGTAGGAGCCCTATTGGAGTATCCTTGCTGCAGCCGGGGCTGAAGTAAAGGTGCTGGCCGCGAAGCCAGATGTCTGACCCCAGTTGAGCCGGGGCCGGGACCAGGATAGATACTCCTCAGACTTATAATCAGGAACCAGTATCAGAAGAGGAGGGGGAACCCTATGGCGGACAAGAGCTAGATCCCACGAAGAGATGATACCAAAAGGAGAGGATCCTCAGCAGAAATACTCCTCACTAGAAGTGCCTAAGGACCAAGAAGAAATGGAGCCCAGCAGAATTCCTAAGCTAGATCCGCCAAGAAGAAGGAGAAGACAGGGCACCGACTGGATAAAAATGATGGCCAGGAAGAGGAAAAGGATTGATACGTTCCACAAGAAAACCCTGGGATCTCCCAGGAGCCGTCTATCTACGGCTACCTCCCTGATCAGAGAGGTAAGGCAAAAATGACAGATGGAGATGCAGTAACGCCAACTTCTCAGCCGTCTATCTACGGCTAGAAGGAGATACAGAGAAGGGCGAACTGAAACAAAGTTGCAGCCACAGTAGATGAGTGAATGGAGCAGAATCGCCAGCTTCTCAGCCGTCTATCTACGGCTAGAAGAAGATGCAGAGAAGGGCGAACTGAAACAAAGTTGCAGCCACGACCGGCCGAAAGAAGGAAGCTTCAAGCGCAAAAAATAAACGATTGGCGCTCCAGCTGCGCCACTCTCCCGACCAACAGGAGACCAGATTCAGGCAAGAGGTGCTCAGGACCTGGCACCAGCGTCCCCAGAGGGGAGAGGGATCGGAACGTAACAAGGGGCAAAGAAGGGATAGCAGTCCCACCTCCAGAAAGGAAGCGTAAGCGGGACGAAGCCTCTCAACCTGGCAGACAGTAACGGCCGTTGAAGGCCTGAACACAAGAACCCCGGATGGGGTAGGAGGAATAGGAGCCTCGGGAGAACCGAGGGAGCGAGGCGTGGAGAGCAAGGCAGGCTGAAGGCACGGACACCAAGCGGGAGAGGAACGGAGAAATGGCCCAGCCGAGGAAGACATGGAGCAACACAAGCAGGTACAGGCTGAGGTCAGGTATCTTTGAACCGGAACACAGGAACACTACCAAAACTTAGCTTGATAAACAGGCATCTAGGCAACAGGGAAGAGCACCTATAAACTCTCCCTAGCCTATCCAAATCCAGGGTCAAAGGGTACAGGTCAGGGAGTAACAGTGCCCCCCAATTAAGAGGAGACCTCAGGGCGACCTGGTTTTCTAGGGTAGGTTAGGTGAAATTTTCGGAGCAGAGCGGGTGCGTGGATGTCCCCTTGTGGGATCCAGGAACGATCCACTGGTCCAGTCAACCAGGTACTGGACACTGCCACGCACTCGACGGGAGTCCAGAATCTTGTTCACTTCAAACTCCGGAGTGCCGTCAACCATGATGGGTAAGGGACGACGGGCAGTAGTATAAAAGCGAGTGGTCACGACTGGTCGAAGCAGGGAGACATAGAAGGAATTATGGACTTTCAAGGAGGGAGGGAGGACGAGTGAATATGAGACCGGAGACAGGACTCTGTAAATCCGGAAGGGTCCGATGTACCGGGGACCCAATTTGGGGGAGACTTGACGAAGGCGTAAATGAGCAGTAGACAACCAGACCTTATGTCCCGGGACAAATCTGGGTGCCCGTTTACGGTGACGGTCCGCAAACTTCTTACTCCTAGAGGCAGCGGAGGACAGTAGCGAATTCAGTTTGGACCAATGTTTCTGGAGGTCGAGGACTAGAATGTCTGCAGCGGGAACCCCCACAGGATGGACCTTAGGAAATGCACGTGGATGATAGCCACCAGCGGCAAAAAATGGGGAGCAGAGCAGGGCGGCATGAAGGGTGTTGTTAAAGGCAAACTCAGCCAGGGGGAGAAGATTAGACCAGTTAGTTTGCTGCTCGTTGATGTAGTGTCGAAGATAAATTTCCAAAGTCTGATTGGTGCGTTCGGTTTGGCCGTTGGTCTGCGGGTGATAAGATGAAGAAAATCGGAGGTCAATACCTATAAGGTGGCAAAAGGCTTTCCAAAATGCAGAAATAAATTGAGAGCCTCTATCAGACACAATCTGACTGGCAATGCCATGGAGGCGAAAAATCTCTTTCAAGAAAATCCAAGCTAGGGTTTTAGAAGAGGGAAGACCAGTCAAGGGGATAAAGTGAGCCTGTTTCGAAAAGCGGTCCACCACCACGAGAATAGTAGTGAAGCGCTGGGAAGGAGGCAGATCCACGATGAAATCCATGGCCACGTGGGTCCATGGCTGTTGAGGAATAGGCAATGGTTGAAGGAGGCCAAATGGGGGATGTCTCACGGGTTTATTCCTAGCGCAAGAAGTGCAGGCTTTGACAAAATCAAAAACGTCTTGGCTAAGAGAAGGCCACCAGAAATCTCTGCAAAGGAGTACCTTAGTTTTAGGGATGCCAGGGTGTCCAGCAGTAGGGGAGGAATGAGTCCAATGGAGCACCTCTAGGCGAAACTGAGGAGGAACATATAGTCGACCCGGAGGTTTATTAGAAGTAGTGGAAAGACCAGTCTGAGCTTCATGGATAGCCTGAAGAGTGGTAGAGGAAATGGCTGAGACAATCTGATGGGGGGAAATAATAGATTCTGGATTAACTGAGTGGGAGCCAGAAAACTGTCGAGACAGGGCGTCAGCCTTGGTATTCTTGGAGCCCGGAATGTACGTGATACTGAATTCAAATCTAGCAAAAAAGAGTGCCCAACGGGCTTGACGTGGGTTTAGCCGTTGGGCAGATTCCAAGAATTGTAGGTTCTTATGATCAGTGAAAACTATGAAAGGGTGGCGGGCTCCTTCCAGGAGGTGTCGCCATTCTTCTAACGCTAGCTTGATGGCTAAAAGTTCTCTATTGCCCACATCGTAGTTCTGTTCAGCTGAAGAAAATTTTTGGGAGAAAAACGAGCAAGGGTGGATCTTTCGGGAATCAATGTCTCGCTGAGAAAGCACTGCCCCTGCCCCTGTCTCTGAGGCATCCACTTCTACAAGAAAAGGCCTAGAGGTGTCCGGAAAAGATAGTATGGGAGCAGAAGTAAAGGCCTTTTTTAGTTCCTGAAAAGCTGAGAAGGCAGTGGGTGGCCAAACGCTAGGATTACCCTCCTTTCGGGTGAGGGCCGTCAAAGGAGCAATGATCTTAGAGAAATTCCGAATAAATTTGCGATAATAATTTGCAAATCCTATGAACCGTTGAAGCCCCTCCTAAAGGCTGCAATCAAGGCCTCCGAGTTCCAGCATGTCTCGTATGAGAGCGTTCGGTTGCCTTGGCGGAGGTCTAAGAGAGCTGCTTCGGCTGCTGGACGTCTGCCCGGAAGATCAAAAACTTTGCGAAAGGCAGCCATAAATGCGTCTGCATCCTTCAACAGTGGAGACTGGCGTTCAACTAAGGGTGAGGCCCAGGCTAGCGCTTCATCCTTTAATAGAGAAATGATAAATGCCACCCTAGAGTCAGATGAGGAAAAGGTTTGGGGGAGGGTCTGAAAGTGCAAGGTGCATAGATTCAGGAAACCTCTGCACTCAGATGCCTTGCCTGAATATCTTTCTGGTAATGGCATTTTGGGAGGTTTAATAGCTTGTCCTCCAGGGTATTCGTTAGGGGGTAGGGTAGGACCTTGTTGAGGACTGGTGGCTTCAGCAGAAGGGGTTTCTCTAGGTAAGGTCATTGATTGAAGCATCTCCAGAACAGCGTAAATTTTGTGTTCTAAGGTCGTGAGTTGCCCAGCATGGGAAGCCAGAACTTGTTCTTGGTGTTCTTGGCGACTCATTAGTCGTGAGAAGTCCGCAGGGTCCATAATTGGCCTGTTTATTCTGTTAGCTCCTCAAAGCTGGCAAGAGGAGAAAACTAGCGGCTTCTGATACTGGTCCAACAAGAAGTGCTAGAGAGCGGAGCTGGAGAGCGATGCTTGGGTACGTAGGAGCCCTATTGGAGTATCCTTGCTGCAGCCGGGGCTGAAGTAAAGGTGCTGGCCGCGAAGCCAGATGTCTGACCCCAGTTGAGCCGGGGCCGGGACCAGGATAGATACTCCTCAGACTTATAATCAGGAACCAGTATCAGAAGAGGAGGAGGAACCCTATGGCGGACAAGAGCTAGATCCCACGAAGAGATGATACCAAAAGGAGAGGATCCTCAGCAGAAATACTCCTCACTAGAAGTGCCTAAGGACCAAGAAGAAATGGAGCCCAGCAGAATTCCTAAGCTAGATCCGCCAAGAAGAAGGAGAAGACAGGGCACCGACTGGATAAAAATGATGGCCAGGAAGAGGAAAAGGATTGATACGTTCCACAAGAAAACCCTGGGATCTCCCAGGAGCCGTCTATCTACGGCTACCTCCCTGATCAGAGAGGTAAGGCAAAAATGACAGATGGAGATGCAGTAACGCCAACTTCTCAGCCGTCTATCTACGGCTAGAAGGAGATACAGAGAAGGGCGAACTGAAACAAAGTTGCAGTCACAGTAGATGAGTGAATGGAGCAGAATCGCCAGCTTCTCAGCCGTCTATCTACGGCTAGAAGAAGATGCAGAGAAGGGCGAACTGAAACAAAGTTGCAGCCACAGTAGGTGAGTGATAATGGAGCAGAATCGCCAGCTTCTCAGCCGTCTATCTACGGCTAGGAGAAGATGCAGAGAAGGGCGAACTGAAACAAAGTTGCAGCCACGACCGGCCGAAAGAAGGAAGCTTCAAGCGCAAAAAATAAACGATTGGCGCTCCAGCTGCGCCACTCTCCCGACCAACAGGAGACCAGATTCAGGCAAGAGGTGCTCAGGACCTGGCACCAGCGTCCCCAGAGGGGAGAGAGATCGGAACGTAACAAGGGGCAAAGAAGGGATAGCAGTCCCACCTCCAGAAAGGAAGCGTAAGCGGGACGAAGCCTCTCAACCTGGCAGACAGTAACGGCCGTTGAAGGCCTGAACACAAGAACCCCGGATGGGGTAGGAGGAGTAGGAGCCTCGGGAGAACTGAGGGAGCGAGGCGTGGAGAGCAAGGCAGGCTGAAGGCACGGACACCAAGCGGGAGAGGAACGGAGAAATGGCCCAGCCGAGGAAGACATGGAGCAACACAAGCAGGTACAGGCTGAGGTCAGGTATCTTTGAACCGGAACACAGGAACACTACCAAAACTTAGCTTGATAAACAGGCATCTAGGCAACAGGGAAGAGCACCTATAAACTCTCCCTAGCCTATCCAAATCCAGGGTCAAAGGGTACAGGTCAGGGAGTAACACCCAATCAATGGCACTCATTTATTGACCTCAGAAAGGATGAAAGGCTTAGTTGACACTGCTGGGATTTAAACCTGCAACCTTGAGGTGTGAACAGGCTCCATAGTCAGTGACTTAACCACTGAGCTATCTCATAGTAACATAGTAATTTAGGTTGAAAAAAAGACTTGCATCCATCTAGTTCAACCCTTTTCCTATTCCTGTTTACCATCGTTGATCCAATAGAAGGCAAAAAACCCCTCAATATAGCAATTTAAAATTCTGCCTTGAATGGGGCGGGGGGGAAATTCCTTCTTGATTCCAAATGGCAATCAGATTTCTCCCTGGATCAACAAGCACTAACTAAATATTAATCCCAATACTAATGTACATAGCCCTCTATGTTATGCTCTTTTAAATAAGTATCCAGGCCCCTTTTAAAGGCATCTAATGTATTTGATAGCACTACCTCCTCAGACAGTGAATTCCATACCTTTATTGTCCTTACAGTAAAGAAACCCTTCCGCTGTTGTAGATGAAATCTCCTTTCCTCAGGTCTAAGCGGGTGGCCCCTTGTCCTGTGTACTGTTCAGTTAATGAACAGGTCTTTGGAGAGCCCTTTATATGGGCCTTGAACACAAAGTTTTGTTTTTACATTGAAAGAAAATGCACATTAATTTCAGAGACATTTTCTTTATTTATCTGCTAACATTTGGCAAATGACAAAAGATAGAAAAACAGCATTGCTTTTACTTTAGTGTGGAAATTACATGTTGGGGTCTAGTGATCCCAACCTTGGTTGCTAGAGATATTGCTAACAAATAGTGTTGAGCGAGCATGCTCGGCCGATGCTCGGATCGGCTCGAGCATCGCTCTGCTCGGCACATGGCGGTACTCGTACGAGTACCGCATGTGCTCGCCCGCCATGTTCGGGTCTCCTCCCCGCACGTTTTGCGCCTGCTGCGCAGCCAATAAACGTGCAGGGAGGCTCTGACATCGGTGTAATGCCAGCAGCCATGTTGGCTGCTGGCATTACACTGATTGGCTGGCCAGAACCCGTGGTCAGGTGCTGTATAGCACCTGACCATCGAGTTCGGCTCAGTCTGAGCCAGGGAGAGCTGAGGATAGGAAGGGAAAGGCAGTGTAGGGAGGAAAAAAACAAAAATTGTGAAAAAAAAAGAACCAAAAGTCCTTTTTAGGACTACTGTGTGTGGGGGCAGCAGGTTATTTGGTGTGGGGGGAAAAAAACAAAAAAAAAAAAAAAAAATATATATATTCTGTTTAGTGTGCAAAGTTGCAGATTAGAGCACATTCTGTTTAGTGTGCACAGTTGCAGATTAGAGCACATTCTGTTTAGTGTGCAAAGTTGCAGATTAGAGCACATTCTGTTTAGTGTGCAAAGTTGCAGATTAGAGCACATTCTGTTTAGTGTGCAAAGTTGCAGATTAGAGCACATTCTGTTAAGTCTTCAAACTAAAATATCAAAGTCACGTATTCCATTCAGTGTGCTTCGCCGCAGTGTAGCAGCACATTCTGTGTACTGTGCAGAGTTGCAGAATAGGAAGAAATACTGTTAAGTCTTCAAACTAAAATATCAAAGTCACATATTCCATTCAGTGTGCTTCGCCGCAGTTTAGCAGCACATTCTGTGTACTGTGCAGAGTTGCAGAATAGGAAGAAATACTGTTAAGTCTTCAAACTAAAATATCAAAGTCACATATTCCATTCAGTGTGCTTCGCCGCAGTTTAGCAGCACATTCTGTGTACTGTGCAGAGTTGCAGAATAGGAAGAAATACTGTTAAGTCTTCAAACTAAAATTTCAAAGTCACATATTCCATTCAGTGTGCTTCGCCGCAGTTTAGCAGCACATTCTGTGTACTGTGCAGAGTTGCAGAATAGGAAGAAATACTGTTAAGTCTTCAAACTAAAATATCAAAGTCACATATTCCATTCAGTGTGCTTCGCCGCAGTGTAGCAGCACATTCTGTGTACTGTGCAGAGTTGCAGAATAGGAAGAAATACTGTTAAGTCTTCAAACTAAAATATCAAAGTCACATATTCCATTCAGTGTGCTTCGCCGCAGTGTAGCAGCACATTCTGTGTACTGTGCAGAGTTGCAGAATAGGAAGAAATACTGTTAAGTCTTCAAACTAAAATATCAAAGTCACATATTCCATTCAGTGTGTTTCACCGCAGTTTAGCAGCCTTTTCTGTGTACTCTGCAGAGTTGCAGAATAATAAGAAATACTGTTAAGTTTTCAAACTCAAATATTAAAGTCACATATTCCATTCAGTGTCTTTCACCGCCGTTTAACAGCCTATTCTGTGTACTCTGTACAGTTGCAGAATTATAAGAAATACTGTTAAGTTTTCAAACTCAAATATTAAAGTCACATATTCCATTCAGTGTGTTTCAACGCCGTTTAACAGCCTATTCTGTGTACTCTGTACAGTTGCAGAATAATAAGAAATACTGTTAAGTTTTCAAACTCAAATATTAAAGTCACATATTCCATTCAGTGTCTTTCACCGCCGTTTAACAGCCTATTCTGTGTACTCTGTACAGTTGCAGAATTATAAGAAATACTGTTAAGTTTTCAAACTCAAATATTAAAGTCACATATTCCATTCAGTGTGTTTCAACGCCGTTTAACAGCCTATTCTGTGTACTCTGTACAGTTGCAGAATAATAAGAAATACTGTTAAGTTTTCAAACTCAAATATTAAAGTCACATATTCCATTCAGTGTGTTTCAACGCCGTTTAACAGCCTATTCTGTGTACTCTGTACAGTTGCAGAATTATAAGAAATACTGTTAAGTTTTCAAACTCAAATATTAAAGTCACATATTCCATTCAGTGTGTTTCAACGCCGTTTAACAGCCTATTCTGTGTACTCTGCAGAGTTGCAGAATAATAAGAAATACTGTTAAGTTTTCAAACTCAAATATTAAAGTCACATATTCCATTCAGTGTCTTTCACCGCCGTTTAACAGCCTATTCTGTGTACTCTGCAGAGTTGCAGAATTATAAGAAATACTGTTAAGTTTTCAAACTCAAATATTAAAGTCACATATTCCATTCAGTGTCTTTCACCGCCGTTTAACAGCCTATTCTGTGTACTCTGTACAGTTGCAGAATTATAAGAAATACTGTTAAGTTTTCAAACTCAAATATTAAAGTCACATATTCTGTGTAAGATGAAGAAGGCGGGTAAAAAGGGACGGGGAAGTGGACGTGATCCTGAAAGTTCAGGGCGCGGGTCAGGACGCGGAGAAACTGTGCCTGGTGCCAGAGCACAAGAAAGAAAGACATCCACCATACCTAGCTTCATGTGTAATTTTACAGGGCGTCGCAGGACATCACTCTCGAGGTCCGACCACTGCGAACAGGTGGTCGGTTGGATGACAGCTGATACTGCTTCCAGTCGGTTAAGCACCACCCTGTCTTCCACCAAGTCCACTCTCAGTAGCCAAGAGTCTGGTCAACATAATCCTCACTCTGATCATCCTTCCTCCCACCATACACGGTCTGGTCAAAGAAGTGATCCCACACTGGGATATAGTGATGAGCTCGTCTCATCACCAATCCTTCATTTGACCCTCTCTCCAAGCACGCTTGCAGAGGAACATGACATCTTGTGCCCTGATTCACAACCTCTAGAGGCTACCAAATCACAAGAAGATGACAGATGTGAACGGCATTTAAGGTCAAAGGAAGTAGTGGATGATGATGATGATGATGATGAGACACAGTTGCCATTAAATCAACCACTATTTCCGTCTCAAGACCTTGTTGAGGAGAATGTTATACAGTTGTCAATGACTGAGTATGTGGTGGGATCAAGACTTGAGGAGGATGATCAGAGTGAGGAAGTGGAGGAGGACTTGGTGGACGATGAGGTGACTGACCCCACCTGGGAAGGTGTAGAGCCGAGCGATGACAGCAGTCCTGAGGGTGAGCCATCTGCAGCACCGCAACAGGCTGGAAGAGGCAGTGGTGTGGCTACAGAAAGAAGGCGGACCGCACCAAACCGGCCCGCAAATGTTCCACGGAGCACCCCCTTGCGTAAATCTACCTTGCCAAAGGGTAGGTGTTCCGCGGTATGGCGTTTTTTTAAGGAAAGTGCGGACGACAAAAGAATTGTAGTTTGCAACCTGTGCCACACCAGAATGAGCCGAGGCATGAACACTAGAAACCTCACCACCACCAGCATGATCCGACACATGGCATCCAAGCACCGTAGTAAGTGGGAGGAACGCCTGGATCGCCCACCTGTGTCTGCAGGCCACACCACTGCCTCCTCTTCCCCTGTTTTCGGTGCCGGCCAATCGCCTGTCGAAGGCGCAGGCCCGCATACCTCCCGCCCTGCACCTGTAGCATCTGAAGCACCATCAGCGACCACATCCACTTCCCTGTCCCAGCACAGCGTCCAAATGTCGTTACCCCAGGCATTTGAGCGCAAGAGAAAGTACCCAGCCACCCACCCACAGGCCATAGCACTAACCTCACACCTTTCAAAATTACTGGCCATCGAAATGCTGCCATTTAGGCTTGTGGACACTGAGTCCTTCCGCAGCCTGATGGCAGCAGCTGTCCCTCGGTACGCGGTCCCCAGCCGCCACTACTTTTCCCGGTGTGCCATCCCCGCATTACACCACCATGTGTCCCGTAACATCACCCGTGCCCTGACCAACGCAGTTACTGGGAAGGTCCACTTAACGACTGACACATGGACAAGTGCTTGTGGCCAGGGACGCTACATTTCCCTGACGGCACACTGGGTGAATATCGTGGAGGCTGGGAGCGACTCGGACCCTGGGATGGCACGGGTGCTACCCACGCCGAGGATTGCGGGCCCTACCTCCATCAGGGTTTCCACCAGCACCTACGTTATTGGCTCCTCCTCCTCCGTTTCCACCTCCGAATTCTCTACACACACCGCCACTCCCCCATCAGCCAGTAGCTGGAAGCAGTGTAGCACTGCAGTGGGGAAGCGTCAACAGGCCGTGCTGAAGCTGATCTGCCTTGGGGACAAACAGCACACGGCCTCAGAGCTGTTGCAGGGGATTAGTCACCAGACCGAGCAGTGGCTCTCGCCACTCAACCTGCAAGCAGGCATGGTTGTGTGTGATAATGGGCGTAACTTGGTGGCGGCTTTGGAGCTCGGCAAGCTCACACACGTACCATGCCTAGCGCATGTATTTAATTTAGTGGTGCAGCGATTTCTAAAAACCTACCCCAATGTGCATGATCTCTTGACCAAGGTGCGCCGCGTGTGTGCACATTTCCGTAAGTCATCAACAGCTTCAGCCGGCCTGTTGAAGCTGCAGCAGCGCTTACAATTGCCAGCTCACCGGCTGCTGTGTGACGTGAGCACGCGCTGGAACTCCACCTTCCACATGTTGGCCCGGCTTTGTGAGCAGCAGAGGGCAGTAGTGGAGTACCAGCTGTTACACGGTCGTCGCCTCTCCGTTCAACTTCCTGTAATCAGAAGTGAGGAGTGGGAATGGATGTCAGACCTCTGCGAGGTTTTACGCAATTTTGAGGAATCGACACAGATGGTGAGCGGCGATAACGCTATTATCAGTGTAACCATCCCACTTCTGTGTCTACTGAAACGCTCGCTGCTCACAATTAAAACCGACGCTTTGCATGTGGAAGAGGTGGAAATGGGGGAGGAAGAGCTTACACAAGGTGATAGCCAGAGCACCCTCACTTCGTCTTCTCAGCGACAATTGGAGGAGGCGGAGGAGGAGGAGGAGGAGGAGGAGGAAGACACGGTTGCCTCCGCTACAGAGGGTAGCCATGGAACTTTAGTTCCATCTCTTCAGCGTGGGTGGGCAGAAGAGGAGGAAGAGGATGAGGATATTGAGAGTCAGCCTCCTGGTGAGGACAGCGAAATCTTGACTGTTGGTACTCTGGCACACATGGCTGACTTTATGTTAGGCTGCCTTTCCCGTGACCCACGCGTTGTACGCATTTTAGACAACACGGATTACTGGGTGTTCACCCTTCTGGACCCCCGCTACAAAGAGAATTTCTCATCTCTCATTCCTCCGGTGGAGAGGACAAGCAAAATGTTGCAATACCAGAAGGTTCTTGTTGAAAAATTGCTCCAAAATTTTCCATCTGACAACGCTGGCGGCAGAGTACGTGCTACCTTGGCCAACCGAGAAGGGGAGAAAAGGGGAGCACACAGCAGTTCCGACAAAGGCAGGGCAACACTCTCCAAGGCGTGGGACACCTTCATGACACCCCGCCAGCACCCTCACCCTGATGCGCAGCCTAGTGTCACAAGGAGGGAAAAGTTTTGGAAGATGGTGAAGGAGTACGTAGCAGACCGTGTCAGCGTCCTCAATGATCCCTCTGTGCCTTACAACTACTGGGTGTCCAAGCTGGACACGTGGTATGAACTGGCACTCTACGCCTTGGAGGTGCTGGCCTGCCCTGCCGCCAGCGTTCTGTCTGAGCGGGTATTTAGTGCTGCTGGTGGCATCATAACAGATAAGCGTATCCGCCTTTCCACCGACAATGCTGATAGGTTGACACTTATAAAAATGAACAAGGCCTGGATTTCCCCTGACTTCTCCACTCCACTGGAGGGAACATAAACTCACTTTATATATGTTATTTACAATGATGGGAATACTCTGTATTCCCATTCACCCCTTCCACCCAAAAAACGGGTATATGGTTGACTCTTAATCTTCTCATCCTCCTCCTCCTCTTCCATATGCCCTGTACTATAATTTTTATATAGGGCCAGCTCACCAGCGTGCCCTGGGATATAATTTTTATATAGGGCCAGCTCACCAGCGGGCCCTGTGATATAATTTTTATATAGGGCCAGCTCACCAGCGGGCCCTGTTTGACAATTTTTATATAGGTCAGCTCACCAGCGGGCCTTCTCATATAATGTTTTATTGGGTCAGCTCTCTAGCGGGCCCTCTCATATAATGTTTTATAGCGTCAGCTCACTAGCGGGCCTTCGCATATAATGTTTAGGATGGTCAGCTCTGCAGCAGACCCTCACCCATAATGTTTTAGATGGTCAGCTCAGCGCACGTTTCCCTCTTAATCATGGCCTCAGTTCTGAAAATCAAGGAAATTTTTGGGAGAATTTGCCTCTGCGCACGTTTCCCTCTTAATCATGGCCTCAGTTCTGAAAATCAAGGAAATTTTTGGGAGAATTTGCCTCTGCGCACGTTTCCCTCTTAATCATGGCCTCAGTTCTGAAAATCAAGGAAATTTTTGGGAGAATTTGCCTCTGCGCACGTTTCCCTCTTAATCATGGCCTCACTTCCGAAAATCAAGGAAATTTTTGGGATAATTTGCAGATGATATACAAGTAAATATACAGCAAATATTGTTTGGTAACAATTTTTCGCCTAAAGTCGTTTTTATTTTCCTTTTTGTGTGTTTTATGGTCAGTCTGTAAAAATGGCGTACTACGGGCGAAAGATCGTTCCCAGCAGCGATGTTGGAGTCCAAGGTGCATCCAGACATCCTCCCTATGCTGTCCCTGAACCATTTCTGTAGTGTTTCCATCTTTTTCTGCCCTTTTCCTATGGACCAGGCACCCTCCCCTCATCAGAGCAGGGGGTGCCTGGTGTAATGCTCGAGTCCTCCCATTGACTTCAATGGGGCTCGGATGCTCGGCCGAGCACTCGAGCCTCAGGGGGTGCTCGGTCAGAGCACCCGAACATCCGAGCATTGGGGTGCTCGCTCATCACTACTAACAAATCCAAGAAGTTAAGCAATACAATTATCATGACCTTGATATTGTCCCCCAGGACCAGGAAAAATGACATATTAGAAAAAGAACCATTTCTATAGTTTCTATACATATTTGATGTACTCACAAAACTCATATATCTCTCCTTGATTAGCCCATTCTATATGTTCATTTGACGTGCGCATCAATCTGTTGTGTTTGTTCTCACAAAATGATTAACCCTTATGTTAATGGTTAAATGGATAGTAATGTTTCATAATAAAAACAGCTCTAATTAATCATCATAGTATTTGGATTTTGGAGAATGTTATTTCAATTCTGTCAGAGTTGTAGTTCAAGAGTAATTCAATGACAAAGTATCCCCCTCCTGCCCCTTTTACTGATGTAACACTGTTCAGCCAGATCAGAAGGGAGATGCCCAGACTGCAGAGAGGGAGAATCTTCAATTAAGATAAGGGAAAAACCTGAAAAGCTTGTCAAGGGGGGCAGGGTTTTCATTGTACTCACAGGAAGAAGATTGTCCCCTGCTGTTATCTGTCTGGTCTATGGACTGCATTCCACATCTGAGAAGAGATGGCTTACACTGGGTAAAAGGGGGGGAGGGGAAACTTTGCTTGTGAATATCTCTCAAAACATAATGGTTTGAGAGATAAGACTTATATCGTTCTTCATGTTTTTTTAATGCTTACAAAATAAAATAAAGATAAAACAAAGTATTATTATCCCTTTAAGTTGGATATTGATGTAGTCATCTATTTCAAGACCCTCCAAGAAACCAAGTACAAGGACTATCATGTAAGCGCTCAGCCCCAAAATTACTAATCAAAATACTGTAAAAAATCTGTATACATTTTATTAAAATAATTATGAAAATAATCTGAAAAAAATCAAATATGATGAAGCCAGTCAGCCACATACCCCCCTCCCCACAAACCAACAAAAAAACTTCCCCTAAACAAGTTACCATAATAAAAATGACCCATGTATCAGGAACAATATCAGAGACATATACACCGGCGCAAGTAAAAATAAAAAATAAACAATTCCAATATGCACGGTCCACACATATGTGTTCATATGTTTATTAACTATATTGTAACTATCATCTTTATTTCACAATAAAGTTTGTTCTTAAAACTTAAAAAAAAAAAAAAAAAAAAAAAAAAAGAACATTTCACGTCAAAGTTGGGATTAATTAAGTCACATCCTCTGTGGACATGACATCCAGGACTGACTGAAGATGCTATCTCAGGAACAAAAGCACAAGAGTCAAACTCACAGATACCATAAGGATTTTTCTGTCCATAATAAGGTAAATTGGGATTATTATTAGGAGGTGTTAGGTATCCTTTAAAGTAATCTGTCAACTTAAAGGGATAGTAATACTTAATATGTAAAAAAAAAATTGTTGTAGGGTTTATCCCCCTGAGTAACACAAGAGTACTCCCACTGCTAAAAGGTGTTTCATTCAAAAGTTATTCATTTTCAAAGTTGAATTTTTTAGGTGCAATATCACAGTGGCCTGAAATTGTACAGTGGCGCTGTTGCTACACCATCCTATGGACTGCTCTGGTCCAGGGACCATAAATCTCCATAAGATGTTGTAGCAACAGCGCCACTGTACAATTTCAGGCCACTGTGATATTGCACCTAAAAAAATCAACTTTTAAAATTAATAACTTTCAGCAGTGGGAGTACTCTTGTTTAATTCAGGGGGATAAACCCTACAACATATTTTTTTTACATTTTAAGTATTACTATCCCTTTAAGAGTTTAGGTTTGCAGAGAATTAAAATCTGTCTTTATGTTTTACTACCCATTTTTTTAACATAAATCATTTATGACCAAATATCC
Source organism: Rhinophrynus dorsalis (assembly GCA_037306005.1). Classification (NCBI taxonomy): domain Eukaryota; kingdom Metazoa; phylum Chordata; class Amphibia; order Anura; family Rhinophrynidae; genus Rhinophrynus; species Rhinophrynus dorsalis. Next base: position 475,917,430 of record CM074723.1, on the reverse strand, counting down.
TTAAAGGGACAGTAATGTCCCATAAAAACTTTTTATACTTTTATAGAGCTGAAGAAAATAAGAAGAATGGTGCAAACCCTATCTCTCAAACCGCTATGGTTTGAGAGATATAGGCAGTGAAAGTTTGCTCCTCTCTCCCTTTCTCCTGATGTCAGCTGTAAAGCTGACAGCAGAAGATTTGAGTCGTATGACTCGAGGAGGCTCTTCAGCAGAACCGAAATTATGGTATTGCAAAAGAATGACTTCACTGGAAATGTCTACAAAGTGTGCCTGGTTTGCAAGCACACTTTGTAGACATTTCCAGTGAATTCATTCTTTTACAATACCGCGATTTCGGCTCTGCTGCAGAGTCACCGGAATCTCCTGCTGTCAGCTAGACGCTGACGTCAGGAGAAGGAGAGAGAGGGTCAAACTTTCAGTGCAAATATCTCTCAAACCATACTGGTTTGAGAGACAGGGTTTGCACCATTTTTCTTATTTTCTTGACCTCTAAAAAATGTTTTTATGTGACATTACAGTCCTTTTAATGTTTTGGTGACATAATATGGCACTTTATGTTAATCAGCTGTAAAAAGGCTAATTTTATAATGCTGAAAGCAGTATTAAAGGACATGCAATGTGATGTAATCTTAAACTCTAAAAATGCACAGGAAAGATGGAATTTGTTTAAAATGCTCATAGTTAAATATATATGCGTCTATGTATACCACTGGGGAATAAATACAGGAGGAACAGATTAAGACCGATGTGGCTTAGTAATGAGGTTTGTAGGAAACGGAGCAATAAGAAGCATGCTTTTAATGTGTTTAAGTCAGAAGGGTCAATGCATTATAAAATGTAATAGAATCTGCAAAAAGCAATTAGGTTTACCAAAAATGAAAATTAGAAGATTATTTCAAAAGAGAGCAAGATAAGTCCTGAACAAAAAGGTTGATATTGGTCTTCTTAAAGTGATAGTAATGTTTCATAATAAAAACAGCTCTAATTAATCATCATAGTATTTGGATCTTGGAGAGTGTTATTTCAATTCTGTCAGAGTTGTAGCTCAAGAGTAATTCAATGACAAAGTATCCCCCTCCCGCCCCTTTTACTGATGTAACACTGTTCAGCCAGATCAGAAGGGAGGTGCCCAGGTAGACTGCATAGAGGGACAACCTTCAATTAAGATAAGGGAAAAACCTGAAAAACTTGTCAAGGGGGGCAGGGCTTTCATTGTTCTCATAGGAAGAAGATTGTCCCCTTCTGTTATCTGTCTGGTCTATGGACTGGATTCCACATCTGAGAAGAGATGGCATACACTAGGTAAAAGGGGCGGGAGGGGGAACTTTGCTTGTGAATATCTCATAAACCATAAAGGTTTGAGAGATAAGACTTGTATCATTCTTCATGTTTTTTTAATGCCTACAAAATAAAATAAAGTTAAAACGAAGTATTACTATCCCTTTAAAACTCAGACAGATGAGAAAAGGGCTATGGCTGACACATTAAACACATTCTTTTGTTCTGTATATACAAAAAAAACAGCAATGGCACAAAATCACATAATTTCTTCCATCATGTACAATACATGGATTACTGAGAACAAAGTTCAAAAGACACTGTAAAAAGTTATGGGGAATAAAGCACCTGGACCTAACTGCAAAAATGTAAGTAGTAATTTAAAAAAATGTATTGCTGTTGTTGTAGTATACTTGGATTTTGCAAAATACTTTGATACTGTGCCTCAATAGATTACTGCATAATTTAAAGGCTTTGAATTGGGAGGTGATATCATGCATAGAGAACTGGTTAAATGATAGCTGGCAGAGACTTGTTGTAAATGGAATCTTTTCAAGTTAGCCTAAAGCTGTAAGGGAGGTGCCACAGGGTTCAGTCCAGGGCCCAATGCTTTTAAACTTGTTATTAAGGATCTAGAAGTGGGCGTTGACCATAGTGTGTAAATCATTGCTGGTGACATTAAACTGTGTAAGGAAATGCATATAGTGCAAGATTCTCCTCCTCTCCTGTAAGTCACTCTGTTCTTCAGCACCCTCTTACATTTCTGCCCTTATCTCCTGCTACACCCCTTCCCGTCCCCTACGGTCTTCTCAAGGGTTCTTCCTGTCCTCTCCCTACACAACTCGAGCCATCTCTCAGCTACAAGCTTTCTCACTGGATGCTCCTCGACTCTGGAATGCCCTCCCCATCACCGTTCGCCAATCATCCACAATCATCACTTTCAAGCAACTCCTCAAAACCCACCTGCTCAGGGAGGCATCTCAATAGCAACGTCCTCCTTCTGCACTTCTTTCACCACATCTTGTACCTGCACTTATAATACTCCTCCTACTGTCTCTGTTTGTCAATATGAATTCAGCCTAGATTGTAAGCTCCTTGGGGCAGGGTCCCTTTCCTAGTGTATGATTCCCTTGCTGCACTTTCCCTCACAAATAATGTAATGATTGTACTTAACCTTAATGCTCTTAACCCCAGTTCTGTCGTTTTTTGTATTGTATTATTGCAACTTCTGTTAAGCGCTGTGTACATGTATGGCGCTATATAAATAAAGATACATACATATAGTGCAGGATTTTTTTTTTCTGCAGAAAGATTTGGATAAACTGAGTAAATGGGCTGAAAAGTGGCAGATAAGGTTTAAAGGGATAGTAATGTTTCATAATAAAATCGGCTCTAATTAATCATCATAGTATTTGGACAATTCTGTCAGAGTTGTAGTTCAAGAGTAATTCAATGACAAAGTATCCCCCTTATGCCCCTTTTACTGATGTAACACTGTTCAGCCAGATCAGAAGGGAGGTGCCCAGGTAGACTGCAGAGAGGGACAATCTTCAATTAACATAAGGTAAAAACCTGAAAAACTTGTCAAGGGGAGGGCAAGGCTTTCATTGTTCTCATAGGAAGAAGATTGTCCCCTGGTGTTATCTGCCTGGTCTATGGACTTCATTCTACATCTAAGAAGAGATGGCTTACACTAGGTAAAAGGGGCGGGAGGGGAAACTTTGCTTGTGAATATCTCTCAAACCATAAAGGTTTGAGAGATAAGACATATCGTTCTTCATGTTTTTTTAATGCCTACAAAATAAAATAAAGATAAAACGAAGTATTACTATCCCTTTAATATTGATAAGTGTAAGGTTATGCATTTGGGCTGCAGAGACAAACATACAACATATGTGTTAACTGGGAAAGTACCCAGCGAATCCTCGTTATAGAAAGAATTAGGTGTATACAGCAATGTCACTTAGCCACTGCAAGAGCGAGTAGGTTACTGTCCTGTATAACAAGCTGTATAGATGCACAGGTTGGGAATATAATTCTACTTCTATACAAATCTTCTATATGGTCTCATCTGGATAACAGAGTACAGTTTTGAATACCAGTTCTTAAAAAAATACATTATTGAACTGGAAAAAGTGCAGAGATGTGCAACAAAGTTGATAAAGTGATTGGAGGATCTGAGTTATAAAGAGAGACTAGCCAAACTGGGTTTGTTTACATTAGAGAAGAGATTTCTAAGGGGTGATATGATTACCATTTAGACAAATGTTCGAGGTCATACAAAGAACTCTATAAGGCACTATATACTCAAAAAGCTGATCAAAAACAAGGTAATCCATTAAGACTAGAGTAAAAGCCCTTTCGACTAAAACAAAGACAGGGATTTTTTTTACAGCAAGGGTAGTAAAGTTATGGAATTTTTTGCCTTGGGGTAATGTGTTTGCAGGTACTATAATTGCTTTAGACAAAGCTCAGAACAATAATAAAAAGGATGACAGTTGATTTCAGCGCATATATATAGGATTTGGGAATGTAAAGAATATTTTTAAGCACTTGGGGTTAATTAGAAATGGCTTAAATAGCTTTTTTTTTCTTGCCTTCGTTTGAATCATCAAGGTTGATATGGCATGGGCTGAACTTGATGGGTACATGACTCTTTTCAGCCTCATCAACTATATTACATAATTTGCTAATTAGTAATGTAGTTGCACTGTTAGAAATGACCCCAGCATGGGCTTTCATTAGATTCCATCATAGCACAGTGGGTGGTCATATTGACCCAGCGAATAAAGTAATAAGCATAAAATGCCAGACTGTGCCACCAACAAATTAAGGTAATTTTCTCAAAAACTATTTATATTACAGACAAATGACTAGTATGACATATATTCAGTTTATAATTTCCTGTACAATTAAATGTATTTATCTTGGGTGACAGAGCTAACTTCTCCTAACTATAACCCCCAATTGCCTTGGCAGGAAAATCCTCGAGGTGAATGTCGTCATTTTTTATTTGTTGAAGATAGAACATCTGAAATCCTTCAGGTCATGTTCAAGGAGTTACTGAAGCTGATTATTTGGAGATATATGTTGGGTTAATCAGGGAGATGCTGTTCCATACCCCCCTACTTTTTGCCATGTGCTACATCTCTATTAGTTTAGAATTCTCCAAGGAACTATTTACTCAAAGAGCTGAGCGAAGAACAAGAGGTCATGCATTAAGACTAGAGTAAAGGAGCTTTCTTCTAAAACAAAGGAAAAGGGTTTTTTTTACAGTAAGGGCAGTAAAGTAGTGGAATTATTTGCCTTGGGATGCTGTGCTTGCAAAACTTGCAATTGCTTTCAGAATGGATACCTATCTAGCACAGAGCAATACTGAGAATTATGAAAGCCGGCTCCAAAGCAGATAGTATGTTGATCCAGGAAAATGTCTATGTTGGCACCTCTTGTACTACTGTTCTATTTGTACGTTTAAGAATCATTTTAGCAATTGTACTTTAGGGTTCTAGTAAGTAGCAGTTATACTCTTAGTATTTCATATTGTAGCATATTCTTTTATATTGCTTATGTTGCACTTTGTTTCAGTGTTGCGCTGTGTGCTAGATAGGTATCCACTCTGAAAGCAATTACAGGTTTTGCAAGCACAGCATCCCAAGGCAAAGAATTCCACTACTTTACTGCCCTTACTGTAAAAATAACTCTTCCTTTGTTTTAGTAGAAAGCTCCTTTCCTCTAGTCTTAATGGATGACCTCTTGTTCTTCGATCAGCTCTTTGAGTAAATAGTTCTTTGGAGAGTTCTAAACCAACAGAGATGTAGCATAAGGCAAAAAGTAGTGGGGTGTGGAACAGAATCTGGTGGCTGCTTTAGATTGATTTTAATTGTTAGGTGTAAGTTTTATATTGTCTGTATACTGTTTAATAAACATATACATATTTTTTTGTTCCTTTTTGTTTTTCTTAGAGTACTACTGATGTGTGGTGTGTTTGACCTCTTTGGTGTTAAACCTTTGAATACCAGAAAGGTACAAACACATTGCAAAATAATGCATTGTGTACCCCTCTGACACTCAAAGGGTTAATGTGTAGTTTTAGGACCTGGGTGAACCACATTATTTTAGTGTTTATTTCGGTCTAGATTTGCTAACTTACTGGTAAGAGCCACACTGAGTTCTATTTAACCCCTTAAGAACCAAGGAGTTTTTTTTTAAATGCGAGGACCAGAGCCATTTCATTGGTTGAGCCGGAGCATGTGAGTGATGACACATACCAGCTCACAGAGGGAAAGGCTTAAACTGACTGCTTTGGTCTTGGATCAGTCAGTTTCAGCCTCCCGGCATCTGTCACAGTCCTGGCACATTCACAGATGTTAACTGGTTAAAAATGTTCATGGAAATAGATATGAGAGTTGATGGCATGAGCCTACTTCACCCATTAAAGACCAGAGTGGTGTGAAATGCATTCTGTATGTGCAGCAGAGGTGTAACTAGAAGTCACTGGGTCCTGGAGCAAAAATTGCCATGGGCCCCCTCCCTTATCACATTGCCCCCATTGCGTATCTCCACATTTTCCCCAATGTCCACCTCCCCCCATTGACATCTTCTACCTCCCTGGTGGTCCAGCAGCATGGCAGGAGAGGTCTGTGCCAAAGGGCACAGACCTCTATTAAGAGTTGGAGCTCCTGCATGGTCCTCTCTCCAGTAATGCAGAGCGCTGAGAGATGATGTTATCTCCTAGCGCTCTCCATTACTAGAATGCTGATGAGGTAGAGCTCTTCTACTAGAGGTCCATGGTGCAGGGTGGGGGGAAGGTCACAGGGGTCCCACCTGCGACTGGGCCCATCACTCCAGGGGCCTGGTCGCAGGTGCAACCCCTATTGTTATGCCACTGATGTGCAGTGAGCTGAGATAGAGGTTCTGTGGTACTGATAGCAACTGTCATGTCTGCCTCTATGGGCACGACATCCAGAACCAACTGAATATGCCATCTCTTCTTAAACCAAGGAGAAAGTGCCAAATTCATAAGGCCCATTATAATTTTATGGTCATAGTAAGGTTAGAGGGAGTTAGTGCTCCTTTAAGTGAGTTACACCACATAAACTTTCTGGAGACTGGCAGCTAGGGAAATCAGAGGTATGTTTATACATCTTAAAAGAACTCTGCAGTTGCCAGTATTCAGAATATGTAGAAATATCCTGAAGTCACTGTTCAGGTTAATCATAATAACATTATTTTTTTTCCAATTAAATCCAACATGAGAATGTTATGAGATTATAGTCTTTGGCTTAGAAATAACACGCACACTAGAATCAATAAAATGCAGCACTATTATCTGTAAATTACGATACCGATGTGTTCTCTGTTTGTGGACCTGTCACCTTACATTTTTGTTACATATTTGAAAAGGTGATTCAAAACAGTCGATGTTATGTTACCCAAAATTCCAGCAGATATATAGCTTAGGAAATATTCACACTTTTGTTTCTGGGAAAAGTGAAAGTTTCCTGGTAGTGGACAGAGCTTCATTAGCATATAAAATGTCACTGAAAACCTGAATTAGCATGTGAAATGTCACTGGTACTGCAGGGTACCTCAATGAACATACATTAACATATTATCACAGTGCCCGTGCTATTGCTGGGACATTCTGTCAATTTTACTTCCTGTTGCCTCTTATTGGTTGGTGTGGCCTTGCTCTGCCCAGTATTTGTCCTTAAATGCTGGGCTCTGTCACTTCTCTGGTGCCCTTTCATGGTGCTTCCATTGCCAGCGCTTGTTCCAGTTATTCATGTGATCTCTGTGTATGACCCGGACTGCCTGACTACTCTGCTGTATCCGTTCCTGTTCTGTGTACTGAGCCGGACTGCCTGACTACTCTGCTGTATATGTTCCTGCTCTGTGTACCGACCCGGATTGGCTGACGTTCCTGCTCTGTGTACCAACTTGGCCTGGCTGACGTTCCTGCTCTGTGTACGGAGTCGGATTGGCTGACGTTCCTGCTCTGTGTACTGACTCGGACTGGCTGACGTTCCTGCTCTGTGTACCGACTCGGCCTGGCTAAAGTTCCTGTTCTGTGTACCGACCCGGTTTTGGCGAACATTGTTCCGTGTATCAGGGCCTGCCTGCAGTCCCATCCGGTATCCGGCTAGGGGCTGTCATCCAGTGTCCTCTCTGTCTACGGACAGATCCTCTGTTGCCTCGTTGCTGCTCAGGCAGTCTTGTTACTGTGACCCAGTCACTTATTGTGTTGCGTGGGCGACACCCCGGTGTGGTAGATCCATCTGGTTGCACCACGGTACGCTTGAACTTTTACTGCTACAAGCTGAGGTTGGTCTATCCCTGGACGCCTCAGGCTGCTCTCACTATCTGGCAGTCGACTCTAGGTCTGAGCATTTGTTAACCCCTTCGGGGTTGGTGCCATATTCCACCGGGTTACACTCATTGCAGTCTCAGTTGGGTGTTCCTCTGTGCCTACAGTTGCAGTCCTCCATTACTGCTACGGCAGTCCACAGCTTGTCCTGGGCCTCTGTTTACTCCTGTGGCATTACTCGCTATTCTGTCACTCTCTGCAGAGTGAAAGATTTGTGGGCCTCGCGCTATTAGGGCCTGTTAGTCTTCCTGGCCTAATAGTAACCATTTCACTGCTGTCTCGTTTGGGAATCACACAAACTATACCATGACCTGTGTTAGTATAATATTATTGCTGTAATATATATATACTGGACCCGTGTGGGTATAGATTACTGTAACCTGACCTGTCAGTACTATATTTTGTACGTATATTACTGGACCCGCGAGGGTTATTATTATTCTGTGTTTTTTCAATAAAACTGTGTTTTATCTAAACCTGCTGTGTCTGAGTGTCCATAAAACCTATACACATATGATACCAAGTATGTCTATCTCCTTAACTGTACATTTGCTGGTATTTTGAAGTTTTCAGATATGCAGACTTGACTCAAGGTTATAGGTCCACTTTAAAAATAGAGAAACTTGTTCAGATATTTCTTTATGCTTATCTTCACAATCAAAGCTTTTAATGAACCAATGAATACTAATGTGCTGTATGTGTATAGGATTTGTAAAGCAAAATCTGGGGACAATGGGTAATTTGAATGAATGAATATGTTTATTTATCTACATATCTGGAAACTCTCTGGATCTAGCCGTGAAACTCTGTGTTTTGGTAGCTGATGACTGGGCCTTCGGGGTCAGTGGTGGGTAGTTTCTGATGAAACTCTGCCCACGTCGCCTCCTTCCACTCCTCCCTGCTAGAGAGGGGTCAGGTTTGTGTTGTGCAATAGTCAGAATTTCTCCAAAACTATAGGGAACGCCTACAATACAAACGTGAATTTAGCAGCTCTTACTTCAGTCTTCAATAGACCTTGCTTGTCATGTGATTATAATCTTCACACCAGACATCCTCATATACATGGGCACTCCAGGCAGGATGAAGAGAACCACTTGTTAGGTGGGTGCTGTGAAAAAAAGTTTCCTTCAAGCTCTGATAACTGTAAAGAACTGTTGCGATATCATGCACTTCCACCAAACAAATTTGCAGGAGTTCATAAATGAAGGCAGTGAACTTTATTAAAGCGGAACTTTCACCTCTATATGATTATGGCTTCATCCCTTCCTTTGAATTCCCTGTGTGTATTCTTGTGTTTTGTTTTGCGAAAAAAATGGTATAAATCCAGCAATAGAGACATCCATTCTTTACCTGATGACGTAACGTTCCGCTAGACCTGTACCGCCACGCACCTTATGGTGCAGAAGACACACCCACAGGGCTTCTCAGTGAATCCTATGTCCAGCCCCTGAATACTATGTCAAGTCCTTCAAAACTACGTGACCTGGCTTGTGAACGCTCGGAACCTCATGAACGCTCGGAACCTCATGAACGCTCAGAGACGAATGCTGTGCACACTAGAGTATAGGATCCTGTGTGAACGAGCACCGTGGAGGACCTGGCCGCATACACCTCATTTGCATGTGGATCGTGCACAAGCTCGCGTCACACTCAGCAGGAGAAAACAAAATTAGGGGCAGTCTCTTCCTCTGTGATTGACAAGACACAGGGAGGGCAGACGCATGTGATGTTTAACTTTTTTGGGAAGATGGCGCCAGTCTCCCTGGTCTTGCCACAAACTTATTAGGTACTTTTTGTTAACTCAGAGGGATCTCAGGGGACAAATGTATACATAAAAAGGGTCAAGTTAGGTATATATTCCAAACTATATAAAGATATGCATGTGAAAGGTCCTCTTTAATAACTGAATGCATACCTTGACAATATTCTTTAGTCAACACAAGTAGTATATAGAGAGACTAGCAAGTTATGGGTGCAAGCAGTCAGATGTAAAGAAAGGCATCTCAGACATTGCTTTTATTCCTGGACTCATGCAAATTTATTTGGTGGAAGTACGTGATATCACAAGAGTTCTTTACGGGAAGCCTCTTCCACTAGAGAGTTCTGGGATCTGACGGTTTTGTCCTACAGACTTTAGTGTTCGATGAAGATCAATGTTGTATGCCTATGTCTCACACACAATGCCCTACTTACATTATTTTATAGATTAAGCGCAAATCCATGCCTTTTGTTTATTGTGACTTAAGCAAGTCATTGATACATGAGAGATAAGTGATATGTAGAATATACATAATTTGAGCAAACAGAATTTAAGACCTATGTGTATTGTACACTTATACCTTAGTTTGAAAAATAGAAACCTTTATATTTCTTTACTTTTCTGGAACTTCCTCTTAAAGATCCACCGACAGTCAGGAAAGCTGAGACAGGCATCGGATATATATTAAACTATTCCACAGGCGTACTTTTGGATGTTTTTTATGCAGGTTTTGACTTCTGTCTAAGAACTTGGTAAGTGTGGGATGGTAGTGTGTAGTGGAAGAACTGTGTAACTTTATTGTTTTAACAACATGACTTGTGGAGGTGGTGGGGGTGGGGTGGTACATGTGGACACTCTATGACTCTTGTCATCTCCAAAAACAAATTCAAAGTCATACTTCTCTTCAGCAGGAAATCCTGGCACACTCTCTAACCCATCAACAGCACTTCTATTATGTACCCCAGGAACTTTTAGGAGTTCTTCTGCCTGTGCTGATATGTTGATGGTTTGTCTCCCAGTCAGACCTGTGGTTGTACTTCAGGTGGGATCTCTTTGAGGAGGTGCCTTGGGGTGAGCTTGTTTTCCCCCTACTCACATGCTTCTTACACAGACAACATATAGCAAAATGCTTTGTTTTTGGAACATGAAAGAAGTATCTTCATGCTGTGGATTTCATAGACTGCACAGTTCCTGAGGGGCTGCTACTACTCCTGGGGCTAGATGTTGCTCCAATGGTACTACTAATAGGTGCTACAGGTGCTGCACTTTCAACAGCAGCAGAGGCACTCATCATAGCTAAGGTTGTGGATGTTGATAATCTGTGCTTTTGATGCTGATTACTCAACACTAGTAGTGTGTGGCTCAGTGGGACATGGACTTTGAAGCGGCGATGATGCTTATGATGACTGACAGGATGACAGGTGTATTTTTTGGTATCTTTGGTCAGACCTTCCAATTGTTTTCTCAGACAGTTTATAGATAGGCACAGTGCTCTTAGAAACATAGAATTTGACGGCAGATAAGAACCATTCGGCCCATCTAGTCTGCCCAATTTTCTACTGTAAAAAAAAACAAAACACACAACCTCAAACCTTTTTTGGTCCTTGGTCTTGTCTTATGTTAAGGACCGCCTTATGCCTATCCCATGCATGCTAAATTCGTCACTGTATTGACATCTACCACTTCTGCTGGTAGGCTATTCCACTTATCTACTACCCTCTCAGTGAAGTAAAACTTTCTTACATTACATCTAAACCTCTGTCCCTCTAGTTTTAGACTATGGCCTCTTGTCCTAACGTTTTTACTCTTTTGAAATGTACTTCCCTCCTGCACTTTGTTGAATCCCTTCATGTATGTGAATGTTTCTATCATATCCCCTCTCTCTCTTCTCTCCTCCAAGCTATACACGTTCAGATCCTTTAGTCGATCCTGATAGTTATTTTCCTGTAAACCAGTCACCATTTTAGTAGCCCTTCTTTGAATTTTCTCTAGAGTATCTCTATCCTTCTGGAGATGGGGTCTCCTGTACTGTACACAATACTCTAGAGTATCTCTATCCTTCTGGAGGTGGGGTCTCCGGTACTGTACACAATACTCTAGAGTATCTATATCCTTCTGGAGATGGGGTCTCCAGTACTGTACACAATACTCTAGAGTATCTATATCCTTCTGGAGATGGGGTCTCTTCTTCAGTGGTGGAAGATTGTGCATTTGCCTTTCAACTAACTTTCTGTCCATATCATCATCTCTCTCACTCTCAGCTTCACCTGCATCTGAAGAAGAGTAGGATGCAAGAGGCATATAGTCAAGATCTATATCATCATCTTTAGTAATTATTAAGTCATCCTCAGCATTGCACACCACTTCTTCCCCACTACTTTTATATCCCTCCAAGTTTTTAGAGGTCTCAAAGAATTTCTTTTTACTTTTCCGCATAGAGGGAGTTTTACAACGTTTGATATTACTTTCAGGACAGGTGTTTTTGTGCTTGTTTGTCTCACTGTCAGATGCAGCAGTTGGTTGAGCTGCTACACCTTCTTGCACTATGCCATCAACATTGGTATGTCATCATCTTCAGTGTTTTTAGATGGTTTATTTATAGTACGGGTGCTGATGGTGATGGAACTTTTGGTGAAACTTTGACAAACTGCATCGTCCTTGGGAGGAGAAGGGTCACCATCATTTATTGCACACGCTGCAGCAACCATGGTTGCAGTCAGTTTTTGTACTACCATTTTACTTGCACATCCATGCACTGCTCCTAATCCTTTCACCCTACCCCTATCCTTTGTGTGTTTGCTGTACATTACTCAACTACTGTGTCTGTGTTACTAATGTAAAGCACACAATAGAACTGATTGTGTGTGATATCTTGCCTTGACCCTCTAAAATATGCTATATCTCATCTAGTCTCAGTCTGCCTCAGTTACAGCTTATGTCAGGGTTCCTCTCTCTGTTAGCTATCAATTTTTTATTTATATTTTTTTTCAATTAACCATCCCGCCTATTCCTATCACTGTCAACAGAAAACAAACAACCCACACTCCCTGTTCAACTGCTTTTTTCCCCAGTCTCCTCTGGCACAGAGATAATAACCAGATCAAGAAGAAACTTGGATCACCTCTGCCTGTGTTTTCCCAGTCAGTAAGACAGATTTTTGGGGTATTTGGGGTCAGTCTCCTTTGCTTTCTTCTCAAACCACCCAGACTCTCTAAGACAGAGATAACAGCCAAATCAGGAAGAAACTTGGATCACACCTGCCTGTGTCTACTAGATCACACATAATTTTGGGGTATTTGGAGTAAATCTCCTTTCCTCCCTTCTCGTACACCCAAACTCCCTAGGGCAGAGATAATAGCCAGATCAGGAAGAAACATGGATCACGGCTGCCTGCGTCTTCCTAGTCAGTCACACAGAATATTCAGGGTAATTGGGGTCAACCTCCTTTCTCCCTTCTTGTTCCCAGAGTCCCACAGACTCCAATTATAGAGAACAGTTTTCCTGCCTACAAGAATCCCTAAACTGCACTCCATTTTTTAAAAAAAATTAAGAATAATAGGGGGGTACAGAAAAAAAGGGGGAGACAAGGGAAGCTGAATACAGTAATGCCATCAGGCAATGGGACAAGAAGCAGTAAACATGGACCTGTGGACAGTTACAAATGAGGCACAGCTGATATTGAAGAAGACACCATGACAATATAGAAAATAAGTTTCACTAACATACAGCAAAAACATTAAGACATCAAAAAGAAGAATGATTCAACAGCTGGTCAACACTGACCGTCCAGCAGGTGAGTATAACAAGCTCAGGCAAGTGAAAGAAGAATAGGAAAGAGTGAATGAAGGAGGGGAAGGGGAATAGGCATGTAGAGAGGGCTCCAATCCTCAATCTGAGTCGGATTGTGAAGATCACAGGGAAATGATGGTGACTGGAATATCAACTGAATGGTAGAAATCCTGCCAGATAAACCAAGTCTCCATGAATGTTCCCCTTGAATCTAAAACAGATGCAGAGAGCCTCTCAAGTACTAGGATACTGGAGAGTTAAGATAGTGGGAGCCACTGGGGATTTCCACAAGGCTGGGATACACAGCTTAGCCTCATTCATCATGAAAAAGAATAGTTGGGATTTGGGGGGGGGGGGCTGCAGGACACATGAAACCCCTTTAATGTGGGAAAAGAAGGGAAAGTTACCACATGGTGGGAGGAAATGTAATCTTCCAATTGATTTTAACTCACTGAGCAAGGTGAAAGAAGTGGGAAATCGACACCTTTTGCAAAAAATCTACATCTCGGCAAAAAAGAAAAAAAAAGGAAAGAAGGGTGGGAGGAAGGAAAGGAGGAAGGAAGGAAGGAGAATTGAAAGAAGGAATGTCGGGTGGAAAAGGGAAAGAAGGAAGGGAGAATGGAGAAGGGAAAGAAGGATGGAAGGAAGGAGAATTGAAAGAAGGAAGGGAGGATGGAGAAGGGAAAGAAGGAAGGGGAATGGAGAAGGGAAAGAAGGAAGGGAGGATGGAGAAGGGAAAGAAGGAAGGGAGGATGGAGAAGGGAAAGAAGGAAGGGAGGATGGAGAAGGGAAAGAAGGAAGAAAGGATGGAGAAGGGAAAGAAGGAAGAAAGGATGGAGAAAGGAAAGAAGGAAGGGAGGATGGAGAAGGGAAAGAAGAATGGAAGGAAGGATAATTGAAAGAAGGAAGGGAGGTTGGAGAAAGGAAAGAAGGAAGGGAGGATGGAGAAGGAAAAGAAGAAGGGAGGATGGAGAAGGGAAAGAAGGAAGGGAGGGTGGAGAAGGGAAAGAAGGAAGGGAGGATGGAGAAGGGAAAGAAGGAAGGGAGGATGGCGAAGGGAAAGAAGGAAGGGAGGTTGGAGAAAGGAAAGAAGGAAGGGAGGATGGAGAAGGGAAAGAAGGAAGGGAGGGTGGAGAAGGGAAAGAAGGAAGGGAAGATGGATAAGGGAAAGAAGGAAGAGAGGATGGAGAAGGGAAAGAAGGAAGGGAGGATGGAGAAGGGAAAGAAGGAAGGGAGGATGGCGAAGGGAAAGAAGGAAGGGAGGTTGGAGAAAGGAAAGAAGGAAGGGAGGATGGAGAAGGGAAAGAAGGAAGGGAGGGTGGAGAAGGGAAAGAAGGAAGGGAAGATGGATAAGGGAAAGAAGGAAGGGAAGATGGATAAGGGAAAGAAGGAAGGGAGGATGGAGAACGGAAAGAAGGAAGGGAGGATGGAGAAGGGAAAGAAGGAAGGGAGGGTGGAGAAGGGAAAGAAGGAAGGGAGGTTGGAGAAAGGAAAGAAGGAAGGGAGGATGGAGAAGGGAAAGAAGGAAGGGAGGGTGGAGAAGGGAAAGAAGGAAGGGAAGATGGATAAGGGAAAGAAGGAAGAGAGGATGGAGAAGGGAAAGAAGGAAGGGAGGATGGAGAAGGGAAAGAAGGAAGGGAGGATGGCGAAGGGAAAGAAGGAAGGGAGGTTGGAGAAAGGAAAGAAGGAAGGGAGGATGGAGAAGGGAAAGAAGGAAGGGAGGGTGGAGAAGGGAAAGAAGGAAGGGAAGATGGATAAGGGAAAGAAGGAAGGGAAGATGGATAAGGGAAAGAAGGAAGGGAGGATGGAGAACGGAAAGAAGGAAGGGAGGATGGAGAAGGGAAAGAAGGAAGGGAGGGTGGAGAAGGGAAAGAAGCATTCAGTTAGAGGGATTTATAGTCCTTGAGTTTTGCAACAAAGCGTCACACTTGCCTCCATGAACATGTTAACCATTACTAATTATGGACTCATTTTTGTGAACTAATCAATAATATGATTAATATGATTAATATTGACTATTAAGATTGACTGTCCACATTAAGGTAATCATGATAACCAGCTGAAATCCTTTGCACAGTTACATGATGAATACAGTCTGCCACACAATCTTTTCTATTCCTATTTATGCACCAGACATGCTCTTAGAGCCCAGTGGGGTGATAGAGCACCGATGATTGCTACATTTCCGCTTCTCACTAGGTTGATAGCTCTTGAACCTCTGAGACCTCTCTCTTTTATTTATCAATGGTTGGAATCTCGCATGCAAAATCAGGAGTTTCCCTCACGGAATAAATGGGAACTAGATCTGGGCCCATTAGAGGATTGGGAATGGAGCATGGCTAAGGAGGTGCCAGCTCAGGTGGCGACATCGACTAGGCATCAAATGATACAGTTGAATATTCTACATAGAATTTATTATACACCAATCAGACTGTTTAAAATGGGAATTTCCAGCACTGACCATTGTCATCGGTGTGACAATGTCCGAGGGACCTATTTGCATATGATTTGGGAGTGTCCCGAGGTTGGAAGATTTTGGTCAGAGATAATCCATATTGTGACCCTGGTATTGGGAAGACCTGTTCCTGTGACTCCTAAGCTTTGCTTATTGTCTATCTTCCCCGATGAGATTGAGGATGCTAATGACAAATCTCTTCTGTGTGAGCTTTTGGTGCTGGCAAGAAAGATGGTGGCTTTGAAGTGGATGTCAGACAGGGCTCCCACTTGCAGGGCGTGGATTAACTTGGTTTCACAGTGCTTTCCATATTACAAATTAGTTTATCTGCACCAAGGTACTCCGGCTAAGTTTGATAAGATCTGGTGACGGTGGCAGACCTGGTGGAAAGCTAGAGCAAATACTACTGTTGCTCCTGGCGATGTATAACATTTTGAAGCGGATCGAATGGATTCGCGCTTACTTACCAGGTGGATGTATATGGTATATACTTGTTGTACATCTCTGTGTCTGGTTTCTATTTACACTGGGATCTTGAGGTGACATTGGCTGTTGGGTGGGGGTTGGGGGGAGCTGCGGGTTCAGGGGAGAGAGGAATTGAGTTTGAGGGGTATAGGTTTAGCTTAGTTAGGTTAGTTGTTTGGAGCTTGGGTTGAATTTTTGTGAAAACCCCGGGTCAACTCTGTACGCCTTATTATTATGCTTTTGTTCCTTTTATTTGTTGTAAATGTTGCATATCCTTGCTGTACTTGATGGATATTACCTGTATCTTTTTTTTTCTTTGTATGTGTATGGAGTGATCCGATAATAAAATATATTTAAAAAAAAAAAAAAAAAATAGCTGCTTTTGTGTAGGAAACAGATACATGAGAACTGATCACCTTGATCACCTGGGGAGAAGAAGGGAAAATCACCACGTGGTGGGAGGAAATATAATCTTGCAGTTGATTTCAACACAATGAGGTTGGTGAAAAAAACTGTTCGTCGAAAAGTGCCATTGTTTTTTGGATTAATTTTTGAGGCAAAAAGCTTTGCTCATGCCTGTGAAATTTCTCCTAATGAATTCTGGGATGGAATGAAGAGAAAGGAAGGAAGGAAGGAAGGAAGGAAGTGAACATGGAAGGTAGGAAGGAAGGAAGGAAGAAAGGAAGGAAGGAAGGAAGGAAGGAAGAAAGGGAGGATGGAGAAGGAAAAGAAAGTAGGTAGTAGTTAACCACTACTAATTAGTAGCTATTATTAGGAGGCATTAATCTTCCTGTAATGAGACAATTCACCAGTGAGAACTGATTAAGAGAAATGCAAAATAGCTGCACTTGTGATCTGCAGGAATCAGATACATGACATTTGATCACCTGATTTAAAATCCACAAAAGAAAGAAAGAAAGGAAAAAAATGCAGGATAAACAAGGGAAAACGTAGCATAACGTATTTAATCATTTGGATCAGTGTTTCTTAATGATAATCCTCAGGAGACAGCGACAATGCTGATTTTGAAGATCTCTCTACATGTTAAGAGGTGTGCAACCAGTGGCTCAGTCATTGCTATTTTTCCATCTGTGCTTAATCAGGGAGATCCTTAAAGGGATAGTAATGTTTCATAATAAAATCAGCTCTAATTAATCATCATAGTATTTGGACTTTGGACAGTGTTACTTCAATTCTGTCAGAGTTGTAGTTCAAGAGTAATTCAATGACAAAGTATCCCCCTCCCACCCCTTTTACTGATGTAACACTGCTCAGCCAGATCAGAAGGGAGGTGCCCAGGTAGATAGCAGAGAGGGACAATCTTCAATTAAGATAAGGGAAAAACCTGAAAAACTTGTCAAGGGGGGCAGGGCTTTCATTGTTCTCATAGGAA
This sequence comes from Rhinophrynus dorsalis, assembly GCA_037306005.1. Taxonomy (NCBI): domain Eukaryota; kingdom Metazoa; phylum Chordata; class Amphibia; order Anura; family Rhinophrynidae; genus Rhinophrynus; species Rhinophrynus dorsalis. The sequence goes on along the minus strand of CM074723.1, from coordinate 475,899,924 downwards.
GAAGATTGTCCCCTTCTGTTATCTGTCTGGTCTATGGACTGCATTCCACATCTGAGAAGAGATGGCTTACACTAGGTAAAAGGGTCGGGAGGGGAAACTTTGCTTGTGAATATCTCTCAAACCATAAAGGTTTGATAGATAAGACTTATATCATTCTTCATGGTTTTTTTAATGCCTACAAAATAAAATAACGATAAAATAAAGTATTACTATCCCTTTAAAGCCTGACCTGTTGGTGTCCCACAGAGGACTTTACCTATGAATACCTTGGCTCAACCATCTGAAGCATTGAGAAACAGTACCTTTGTGACATCTCTAGCATGCGAGAGGTTACAAATATTATATATTTACTATATATATATATATATATATATATATATATATATATATATATATGTATATATAGTATGTATACACACACAAAACTCCTAAAATGGAAATTGCTGCTCATATAGCAAGAAGGCTTGATGGTAGATGGAACAAACACATTCTGGAATGGATTCCAATATGCCAAAGAAGAAGACCAATGACTAGTGATGATCGAGCACCCCAATGCTCGGGTGTTCGGGTGCTCTGACCGAGCGCCCCCGGAGGCTCGAGTGCTCGGCCGAGCACCCGAGCCCCATTGAAGTCAATGGGAGGACTCGAGCATTACACCAGGCACCCCCTGCTCTGATGAGGGGAGGGTGCCTGGTCCATAGGAAAAGGGCAGAAAATGATGGAAACACCACAGAAATGGTTCAGGGACAGCATAGGTAGGATGTCTGGATGCATCTTGGACTCCAACATCGCTGCTGGGAACGATCTTTCGCCCGTAGTACGCCATTTTTACAGACTGACCGTAAAAAACACAAAAAGGCAGATAAAAACGACTTTAGGCGAAAAATTGTTACCAAACAGTATTTGCTGTATATTTACTTGTATATCATCTGCAAATTCTGCAAAAAATGTCATCGATTTTTCGGAACTGGGGCCATGATTAAGAGGGAAACGTGCGCTGAGCCGACCATCTAAAACATTATGGGTGAGGGTCTGCTGCGGAGCTGACCATCCTAAACATTATATGCGAAGGCCCGCTAGTGAGCTGACGCTATAAAACATTATATGAGAGGGCCCGCTAGAGAGCTGACACAATAAAACATTATATGAGAAGGCCCGCTGGTGAGCTGACCTATACAAAAATTGTCAAACAGCGCCCGCTGGTGAGCTGGCCCTATATAAAAATTATATCACAGGGCCCGCTGGTGAGCTGGCCCTATATAAAAATTATATCCCAGGGTATATGGAAGAGAGTCAACCATATACCCATTTTTTGGGTGGAAGGGGTGAATGGGAATACAGAGTATTCCCATCATTGTAAATAACATATCTAAAGTGACTTTATGTTCCCCCGGGGCTTTCCTCCAGTGGAGTGGAGAAGTCAGGGGAAATCCAGGCCTTGTTCATTTTTATAAGTGTCAACCTATCAGCATTTTCGGTGGAAAGGCGGATACGCTTATCTGTTATGATGCCACCAGCAGCACTAAATACCCGCTCAGACAGAACGCTGGTGGCAGGGCAGGCCAGCACCTCCAAGGTGTAGAGTGCCAGTTCATACCACGTGTCCAGCTTGGACACCCAGTAGTTGTAAGGCACAGAGGGATCATTGAGGACGCTGACACGGTCTGCTACGTACTCCTTCACCATCTTCCAAAACTTTTCCCTCCTTGTGACACTAGGCTGCGCATCAGGGTGAGGGTGCTGGCGGGGTGTCATGAAGGTGTCCCACGCCTTGGAGAGTGTTGCCCTGCCTTTGTCGGAACTGCTGTGTGCTCCCCTTTTCTCCCCTTCTCGGTTGGCCAAGGTAGCACGTACTCTGCCGCCAGCGTTGTCAGATGGAAAATTTTGGAGCAATTTTTCAACAAGAACCTTCTGGTATTGCACCATTTTGCTTGTCCTCTCCACCGGAGGAATGAGAGATGAGAAATAGTGTTGAGCGAGCACCCCGATGCTCGGGTGCTCGGGTGCTCTGACCGAGCACCCCCTGAGGCTCGAGTGCTCGGCCGAGCACCCGAGCCCCATTGAATCCAATGGGGCGACACGAGCATTATACCAGGCATCCCCTGCTCTGATGAGGGGAGGGTGCCTGGTCAATGCCCCCCTTCATCTCCGCTATGCCCCCTTCATCTCCGAATGCCTCCTTCAGCTCCGCAATGTCCCCCTTCATCTCCGCTATGCCCCCTTCATCTCCGCTATGCCCCTCTTCCACAATGTCCCCCTTCATCTCCGCTATGCCCCTCTTCCACAATGTCCCCCTTCATCTCCTCTATGGCATAGAGGAGATGAAGGGGGACATTGTGGAAGAGGGGCATAGCGGAGATGAAGGGGGACATTGTGGAAGAGGGGCATAGAGGAGATGAAGGGGGACATTGTGGAAGAGGGGCATAGCGGAGATGAAGGGGGACATTGTGGAAGAGGGGCATAGACTCTATGCCCCTCTTCCACAATGTCCCCCTTCATCTCCGCTATGCCCCTCTTCCACAATGTCCCCCTTCACCTCCGCAATGCCCCCTTCATCTCCGCAATGCCCCCGTACCTCCAGTCCCTGGTGGTCCAGCGGAGCGTCTTCAGATCTGTGCCTCTTCCGGCACAGATCCCCGCCACCCGAACATGGCGGGCGAGCACATGGCGGTACTCGACGAGTACCGCCATGTGCCGAGCAGAGCGATGCTCGAGCCGATCCGAGCATCGGCCGAGCATGTTCGCTCAACACTAATGAGAAATTCTCTTTGTAGCGGGGGTCCAGAAGGGTGAACACCCAGTAATCCGTGTTGTCTAAAATGCATATAACGCGTGGGTCACGGGAAAGGCAGCCTAACATAAAGTCAGCCATGTGTGCCAGAGTACCAACAGGCAAGATTTCGCTGTCCTCACCAGGAGGATGACTCTCAATCTCCTCATCCTCTTCCTCCTCTTCTGCCCACCCACGCTGAAGAGATGGAACTAAAGTTCCATGGCTACCCTCTGTAGCGGAGGCAACCGTGTCTTCCTCCTCCTCCTCCTCCTCCTCCGCCTCCTCCAATTGTCGCTGAGAAGACGAAGTGAGGGTGCTCTGGCTATCACCTTGTGTAAGCTCTTCCTCCCGCATTTCCACCTCTTCCACATGCAAAGCGTCGGTTTTAATTGTGAGCAGCGAGCGTTTCAGTAGACACAGAAGTGGGATGGTTACACTGATAATAGCGTTATCGCCGCTCACCTTCTGTGTCGATTCCTCAAAATTGCATAAAACCTCGCAGAGGTCTGACATCCATTCCCACTCCTCACTTCTGATTACAGGAAGTTGAACGGAGAGGCGACGACCGTGTAACAGCTGGTACTCCACTACTGCCCTCTGCTGCTCACAAAGCCGGGCCAACATGTGGAAGGTGGAGTTCCAGCGCGTGCTCACGTCACACAGCAGCCGGTGAGCTGGCAATTGTAAGCGCTGCTGCAGCTTCAACAGGCCGGCTGAAGCTGTTGATGACTTACGGAAATGTGCACACACGCGGCGCACCTTGGTCAAGAGATCATGCAAATTGGGGTAGGTTTTTAGAAATCGCTGAACCACTAAATTAAATACATGCACTAGGCATGGTACGTGTGTGAGCTTGCCGAGCTCCAAAGCCGCCACCAAGTTACGCCCATTATCACACACAACCATGCCTGGTTGCAGGTTGAGTGGCGAGAGCCACTGCTCGGTCTGGTGACTAATCCCCTGCAACAGCTCTGAGGCCGTGTGCTGTTTGTCCCCAAGGCAGATCAGCTTCAGCACGGCCTGTTGACGCTTCCCCACTGCAGTGCTACACTGCTTCCAGCTACCGGCTGATGGGTGAGTGGCGCTGCGCGCAGAGAATTCGGAGGTGGAAACGGAGGAGGAGGAGCCAATAACGTAGGTGCTGGCGGAAACCCTGATGGAGGTAGGGCCCGCAATCCTCGGCGTGGGTAGCACCTGTGCCATCCCAGGGTCCGAGTCGCTCCCAGCCTCCACGACATTCACCCAGTGTGCCGTCAGGGAAATGTAGTGTCCCTGGCCACAAGCACTTGTCCATGTGTCAGTCGTTAAGTGGACCTTCCCAGTAACTGCGTTGGTCAGGGCACGGGTGATGTTACGGGACACATGGTGGTGTAAGGCGGGGACGGCACACCGGGAAAAGTAGTGGCGGCTGGGGACTGCGTACCGAGGGACAGCTGCTGCCATCAGGCTGCGGAAGGACTCAGTCTCCACAAGCCTAAATGGCAGCATTTCGATGGCCAGTAATTTGGAAAGGTGTGAGGTTAGTGCTATGGCCTGTGGGTGGGTGGCTGGGTATTTTCGCTTGCGCTCAAATGCCTGGGGTAACGACATTTGGACGCTGCGCTGGGACAGGGAAGTGGATGTGGTCGCTGATGGTGCTTCAGATGGTACAGGTGCAGGGCGGGAGGTATGCGGGCCTGCGCCTTCGACAGGCGATTGGCCGGCACCGAAAACAGGGGAAGAGGAGGCAGTGGTGTGGCCTGCAGACACAGATTGGCGATCCGGGCGTTCCTCCCACTTATTACGGTGCTTGGATGCCATGTGTCGGATCATGCTGGTGGTGGTGAGGTTTCTAGTGTTCATGCCTCGGCTCCTTCTGGTGTGGCACAGGTTGCAAACTACAATTTTTTTGTCGTCCACACTTTCCTTAAAAAAACGCCATACCGCGGAACACCTAGCCCTTGGCAAGGGAGATTTACGCAAGGGGGTGCTCCGTGGAACATTTGCGGGCCGGTTTGGTGCGGTCCGCCTTCTTCTGTAGCCACACCACTGCCTCTTCCAGCCTGTTGCGGTGCTGCAGATGGCTCACCCTCAGGACTGCTGTCATCGCTCGGCTCTACACCTTCCCAGGTGGGGTCAGTCACCTCATCGTCCACCAAGTCCTCCTCCATTTCCTCACTCTGATCATCCTCCTCATTTCTTGATCCCACCACATACTCAGTCATTGACAACTGTATATCATCCTCCTCATCAAGGTCTTGAGACAGTAATAGTGGTTGATTTGATGGCAACTGTGTCTCATCATCATCATCATCCACTTCCTTTGACCTTAAATGCCGTTCCCCTCTGTCATCTTCTTGTGATTGGGTACCCTCTAGAGGTTGTGAATCAGGGCACAAGATTTCATGTTCCTCTGCAAGCGTGCTTGGAGAGAGGTTCAAATTAAGGATTGGTGATGAGACGAGCTCCTCACTATATCCCAGTGTGGGATCACTTCTTTGACCAGACCCTCTATGGTGGGAGGAAGGATGATCAGGGTGAGGATTATGTTGACCAGACTCTTGGCTACTGAGAGTGGACTTGGTGGAAGACAGGGTGGTGCTTAACCGACTGGAAGCAGTATCACCTGAAATCCAACCGACCACCTGTTCGCAGTGGTCTGACCTCGAGAGTGATGTCCTGCGACGCCCTGTAAACTGAGACATGAAGCTAGGTATGGTGGATGTCTTTCTTTCTTGTGCTCTGGCACCAGGCACAGTTTCTACGCGTCCTGACCCGCGCCCTGAACTATCAGGATCACGTCCACTTCCCCGTCCCTTTTTACCCGCCTTCTTCATATTACACGGAATATGTGCTGCAAATCTGCAACTTTGCACACTAAACAGAATGTGCTGCTTATCTGCGGCTAGGCACAGTGAATGGAATATGTGACTTTTATTTTTTACACTTTGCACACTAAACAGAATGTGCTGCTAATCTGCAACTTTGCACACTAAACAGAATGTGCTGGTTATCTGCGGCTAGGCACAGTGAATGGAATATGTGACTTTTATTTTTTACACTTTGCACACTAAACAGAATGTGCTGCAAATCTGCAACTTTGCACACTAAACAGAATATGCTGCTTATCTGCGGCTAGGCACAGTGAATGGAATATGTGACTTTTATTTTTTACACTTTGCACACTAAACAGAATGTGCTAATAATCTGCAACTTTGCACACTAAACAGAATATGCTGCTTATCTGCGGCTAGGCACAGTGAATGGAATATGTGACTTTTATTTTTTACACATTGCACACTAAACAGAATGTGCTGATAATCTGCACCTTGCACACTAAACAGAATGTGCTGATAATCTGCAACTTTGCACACTAAACAGAATATGCTGCTTATCTGCGGCTAGGCACAGTGAATGGAATATGTGACTTTTATTTTTTACACTTTGCACACTAAACAGAATGTTCTGCTAATCTGCAACTTTGCACACTAAACAGAATGTGCTGCTTATCTGCGGCTAGGCACAGTGAACGGAATAAGTGACTTTTATTTTTTACACTTTGCACACTAAACAGAATGTGCTGATAATCTGCAACTTTGCACACTAAACAGAATGTGCTGCTTATCTGCGGCTAGGCACAGTGAATGGAATATGTGACTTTTATTTTTTACACTTTGCACACAAACAGAATGTTCTGCTAATCTGCAACTTTGCACACTAAACAGAATATGCTGCTTATCTGCGGCTAGGATCAGTGAACGGAATAAGTGACTTTTATTTTTTACACTTTGCACACTAAACAGAATGTGCTGCAAATCTGCAACTTTGCACACTAAACAGAATGTGCTGCTTATCTGCGGCTAGGCACAGTGAACGGAATAAGTGACTTTTATTTTTTACACTTAGCACACTAAACAGAATGTGCTGATAATCTGCAACTTTGCACACTAAACAGAATGTGCTGATAATCTGCAACTTTGCACACTAAACAGAATATGCTGCTTATCTGCGGCTAGGCACAGTGAATGGAATATGTGACTTTTATTTTTTACACTTTGCACACTAAACAGAATGTGCTGATAATCTGCAACTTTGCACACTAAACAGAATGTGCTGATAATCTGCAACTTTGCACACTAAACAGAATATGCTGCTTATCTGCGGCTAGGCACAGTGAATGGAATATGTGACTTTTATTTTTTACACTTTGCACACTAAACAGAATGTTCTGCTAATCTGCAACTTTGCACACTAAACAGAATGTGCTGCTTATCTGCGGCTAGGCACAGTGAACGGAATAAGTGACTTTTATTTTTTACACTTTGCACACTAAACAGAATGTGCTGCAAATCTGCAACTTTGCACACTAAACAGAATATGCTGCTTATCTGCGGCTAGGCACAGTGAATGGAATATGTGACTTTTATTTTTTACACTTTGCACACTAAACAGAATGTTCTGCTAATCTGCAACTTTGCACACTAAACAGAATGTGCTGCTTATCTGCGGCTAGGCACAGTGAACGGAATAAGTGACTTTTATTTTTTACACTTTGCACACTAAACAGAATGTTCTGCTAATCTGCAACTTTGCACACTAAACAGAATGTGCTGCTTATCTGCGGCTAGGATCAGTGAACGGAATAAGTGACTTTTATTTTTTACACTTTGCACACTAAACAGAATGTGCTTATAATCTGCAACTTTGCACACTAAAAAGAATGTGCTGCTAATCTGCAACTTTGCACACTGAACAGAATGTGCTGCTAATCTGCAACTTTGCACACTAAAAAGAATGTGCTGCTAATCTGCAACTTTGCACACTGAACAGAATGTGCTGCTAATCTGCAACTTTGCACACTAAACAGAATGTGCTGCTAATCTGCAACTTTGCACACTAAAAAGAATGTGCTGCTAATCTCCAACTTTGCACACTAAACAGAATGTGCTGCTAATCTGAAACTTTGCACACTAAACAGAATGTGCTGCTAATCTGCGGCTAGGCACAGTGAACGGAATATGTGACGTTTTTTTTTTAAACTCTGCCCCCCAAAACAAAATATATCTACTGCCCCCACACACAGTAGTCCTAAAAAGGACTTTTGGGTCTTTTTTTTGTTCAAACGCGCTTTTTTTCTGCCTACACTGACTTTCCCTTCCTATCCTCATCTCTCCCTGGCTAAGACTGAGCCGAACTCGCTGGTCAGGTGCTATATAGCACCCGATCACGGGTTCTGGCCAGCCAATCAGTGTAATGCCAGCAGCCAACATGGCTGCTGGCATTACACTGATGTCAGAGCCTCCCCGCACGTTTATTGGCTGCGCAGCAGCCGCGAAACGTGCGGGGAGGAGACCCGAACATGGCGGGCGAGCACATGCGGTACTCGTACGAGTACCGCCATGTGCCGAGCAGAGCGATGCTCGAGCCGAACCGAGCTTCGGCCGAGCATGCTCGCTCATCACTACCAATGACCAAATGAGATGATGAAACTACCAAATGGGTTGGTATACAGTGACAATGGAAAGCACAAGAACAAAATTGTTGGAAACTTGCTGAGGAGGCCTTCATCCTGTAGTGGATTGACAATGGCTGAAGAAAATGATGATTATATTATAAACTCTCCACTGCTTAATACACAAGTTACAAACACAATATTTTGTGTTTAGTTTCCTCATACAGTAGACCTTAAGATAAATTTACTTGTTTCCAGATAATTAAAATGTGTCTATATGTTATATTAGACATTTTTCTGTAAGATAATTAATTTTTTTTTTTTTTTTTAAATTAGTCTTTATTAGTGTTGAGCGAGCACCCCGATGCTCGGATGCTCGGGTGCTCTGACCGAGCACCCCCTGAGGCTCGAGTGCTCGGCCGAGCACCCGAGCCCCATTGAAATTAATGGGGCGACACGAGCATTACACCAGGCACCCCCTGCTCTGATGAGGGGAGGGTGCCTGGTCAATGCCCCCCTTCATCTCCGCTATGCCCCCTTCATCTCCGAATGCCCCCTTCATCTCCGCAATGTCCCCCTTCATCTCCGCTATGCCCCCTTCATCTCCGCTATGCCCCTCTTCCACAATGTCCCCCTTCATCTCCGCTATGCCCCTCTTCCACAATGTCCCCCTTCATCTCCGCTATGCCCCTCTTCCACAATGTCCCCCTTCATCTCCTCTATGCCATAGAGGAGATGAAGGGGGACATTGTGGAAGAGGGGCATAGCGGAGATGAAGGGGGACATTGTGGAAGAGGGGCATAGCGGAGATGAAGGGGGACATTGTGGAAAAGGGGCATAGAGTCTATGCCCCTCTTCCACAATGTCCCCCTTCATCTCCGCAATGCCCCCTTCATCTCCGCAATGCCCCCGTACCTCCAGTCCCTGGTGGTCCAGCTTGCTCAACACTAGTCTTTATGGTTTAATGGTACAGCACGGCACTTTGTGCTAATCTGGTGTGCAATATGCTAATCAAATGTGTTCAATGTCAAAAGAATTGCTCACTGTACTATTAGACATGGCCTCAGTATATGTTCTCTGCTAGATTCATTGTTTGCGCAGTGTGGGATAATAATGACCTAGCGCACAAGCTAATTAGCATAACATGCCACATTCCCCCAGAAAAGAAATGGAGGATAATTTCTTAAAAACTATTTATATTACAAACAAATGGTTAGCACATATATAGGCAGCTTTTAATTCTCTTGAAAATGAACGGTGACAGATCTACTTAAAACATAACAATCTATTTCCTGCATCATTCGAAGTCACTTCCTGTGCTCATAGCTTTAGTTCCTTTTAAAGCGTTACTCTAGTTTATCCTATATTACCATGTTTCACTTTGAATTAAAACACAGATCCTGTCTACCCGTTCAGTTTTTATTACCACAAATTATTATTTCACAAAACAGTGCTGATTATAATCGTTGTGAATAGAGAAATAAAAGATGTGGACGGGAAAGATTCTTTGAATAGTAATTTCACAGCTGTAAAAATGAAGATGTGGAAAGTATTTGGTCAATTGTCAGCACAGGAATAGCTGGGAGTAACTTTACAAGAGATACGGCAATTTATTTGAAAACATAACCCACCCAGACATTAATATTTCAGACAGTTCTGATGTTATAACAAGAGATTAGAATTATAGATTACAAGTGAACATGCTAATTTTAAGATAAAGGCATGTGAATAAAGTTCAGAAGGAGAATCAAAGGAATGAAATGCTAATGTGGCAAGTTACGGAGCTAGCTAGTGTTTTCTTGCTGTCCTTCAGCCGCTGTGGAAATATATATATTTTTTACATCTGTAGATCTGAAAAATGTATGTTTTTTTTGCTATGCAAAATACATACATCAAAGCAAACTGTGGCAATTCTGGAGTGAAGCAATTTCATAGAGGAGAAATAAAATAAAAAAATCCCAAATTCCCATTTATATAAACATTTGCTTTTTTCCCCTTGAATGCAAGAGAAGCCTCTAATGCACACATATGAACCTGTTCTTTTTGTTTTACTCAGGTGTCACATGATAATTCATACTGCAATTTGATTGGTTAAAAGGGGCAAACAAAGTTTCAGAAGATCTGTTTAACCCTTTGAATGCCAAAGGGTTGCAAAGCCCTTCTGGCATTCATAGGACTCAGCTCTTGTGAAAATGGTTGTTCCTTAGGAATGCTAAAATTAAAGGAAATCTCATCCCTGCTAATAATGACAAGGAGTCTGATACACACAAAAGGTTAATTGCTTAACCCCAGCGGGCAGTAAAGCACCATGGAGCATTTTTTTCTCTGCAATCCACTTTTGGGGTTCCTGTGCAGCCGCTTGCGGACCCCTGAATTCCATGACCTGCCAGGTCAATCACTGGTCCTTAAAGGGATAGTAATATTTAAAACGTAAAAAAAATATGTTGTAGGGCTTATCCCCCTGAGTAAAACAAGAGTACTCCAACTGCTGAAAGGTGTTTCGTTCAAAAGTTATTAGTTTTCAAAGTTGAATTTTTTAGGTGCAATATCACAGTGGCCTGAAATTGTAGTGTGGCACTGTTGCTACACCATCCTATGGAGATTTATGGTCCCAGGGCCAGAGCTGTCCATAGGATCGTGTAGCAACAGCGCCACTGTACAATTTCAGGCCACTGTGATGTTGCACCTAAAAAATTCAACTTTGAAAATGAATAACTTTTGAATGAAACACCTTTCAGCAGTGGGAGTACTCTTGTTTTACTCAGGGGGATAAACCCTACAACATATTTTTTTTTTTTTAAATTTTAAGTATTACTATCCCTTTAATGCATGTTTACCTATGACTGTCCGGACATGTCACAGGTCATTAAGGGGTTAACGGAGAAGTAAAACCTCCCAACAATAACCTCCTCACATGTACCTTACTATGGCCGGAAAATCATAATGGCCCCTAAGAATTTTGACCTTGTGTCTTTGTTCAGGATCCAAATTCTTCTATCGGTTCTCGATGTCATCATGCCCACGGTGACTGACCACAGGACCTCAGTCTCTGCCCAGTGTACATGGAAATCTTAACCACGTAACCCTTCAAATCCTAGAGAGGAACCAAATGAATTTCTTTTTTTTTTCTTTTTTCTTTCAAAAAGCTTTATTGAAAGATAAGGCAAGAATTACAAATAACAGAACAGTAGTCACAACCAGTAGTTGTGAGTCTCAAAAACAGTAATAATACATTTAGGAATATGACAATATACGAATAATATTAGTCATAAATGCAAAATTATGAAGATTCAACCCGTTACCTATCAAACATAGCGTACAGATGTAAGAGCATCAAGTAGAGAGGAACATATTGCGATCTTCTGAGAGGACGCGTGACAATAGCCATAAGGATACTCAGAGAGTAGGGGAGGGTAGTGTTTGGAGTGCTTAAGTAATAGCACAAGATAGGGAAGGTGATGTGGAACAAAGAAGAAAAATAATGAAGAAAAGAGTGGAGGGGGAGGATAAGAGTGAAGGGTCTTGGGTCAGGTTTCCAGCGATCAATGGTGAACCCAGCAGAATCTAGGAGGCAAAAATGTGAATAAGGAGACGCTCACAACTCCCTTTTCAATGCCAGGAGACCCACCCATCAGTATCGGAGAAGCCCCAACCACTATCTCATGAATCATCCGACTCCCGAGGGGGTTATGGAATTCCTGTAGGTCAACCAAATTTGCCGAATTTCTAATGAGCGAGAGTGTGGCTGAAGCATGACATTTCTCCATGACGGTCAGGGAATCTACTTTAGAGATCCATAGGGAGAGTGAAGGTGCGGAGGTGGTCTTCCACAATGAGAGAATGGTTGCTTTAGCGGCTTTAAGTCACCCAATGAATTTCAATGCAATGCGTTAGATACCTCTCTGGCACTCAAAAGGATAAGAAACCCTCCTCCCGGTCATTAATGGGCACGTTTGAAGATTGCTACCAAATGTACAACATTCATAGGGGCCATTAAGATTTTACAGTGGGTAAGTTGGGAGAAGAAATTCTTAGGGCACACCAGTGTTTCTTTAACCCTCTGAGCAAAGCAATGCGTTGCATACCCCTCTGGCACTCAAAGGGTTAACGATGTGACAAATGTATATCTGAACATACATATATTACAGCAATTACAGAACATGTATTCAGCCATTTGATGGTTGACATGTTTCCAGCAAAGTTCATTGTTTCATAGAGGTTTGGAGACCGTTCTATAATCCAAGGGGCTAAGTAAAAATAAACCTGTTCATGTAATAAAGGAACAGTAAACTTTTTTAATGAAAAAATATGTATTGTAGGGCATTTCCTGTTGAGTATAATAAGGGTACTCCTACTGCTGCGTGATGCATATTTCCAGAGTATTACAGTTTAAACCTGTGTTTTTCTACATTAACAGTGCCTTCTAGTGGTCAAATTCCAATGAGTTCTCCTGTTACATTCTAATGGAGAAGAAAGTCAGTGACTTACAATTCTCCATAGAATGTGATAGAAACTGCTGAGTCACTTCCTGTCACTTAGAACTATCAGGAAGTAAACACAGTAAATTCACTTCCTGTCAGAACTATCAGGAAGTAAACACAGTAAATTCACTTCCTGATTATTTGAACTTTTAGCACTTTTGAATAAAATAACTGACAGCAGTGGGAGAAACTTTATTTTACTCGACAGAATAAGTCTATAATATATACATTTTCATTAAAAAAAGGTTTACTGCTCCTTTAAGCCATTTCATAGATTTGTGTTTTATTATATATTATATCTGATTGGAATGCTCACGTCCTTCCATCCTCTCAGCAATATTTGGCCAGATGTTTCATTTTGTTTGGAATTCCACAAAAATCAATCATTACGGTTCATGTTCTGCACCTCTCCAACCCAGGAAGACAGTGAACGAGAAGTACTTGATTGTACATTAACTCCCATCGGATTTCCTCGGGGCTATCTAGCCAGATTTTCTTAAACTAAATTGTGACATCTTAATACAAAGCAAACTGTCTCCATGAGCAAAAACAGCAGCTCGCGGGAGAAAATAAAATATTGAAGAAACTGGGATAAATGATGATTGTGTCAGTGGAATCTTTATGAAATATGTAGAGTATAGATATATGTTCAGTATTGTACAGTATGTACCTTACAAAAAAACACAGGCTATCTCTAGCCTCTCCTAAGGCCCACAGCTAGACTTTAGAGACAGCCAATAATAACACAGCCATATGTAGGACAAGTACAAAGATAAGATTGATAATTTAAAGGGACCCTACACCCAGAGGCATAACTAGAAGCCACCGGGCCCTGGTGCAAGAATTGCCATGGGCCCCCCCAACCACATTGGCCCCCTCATCCACATTGCCCCCTCCATCTCCACACTGCCCCTTCCACAATGCCCCCTTCATCTCCATAATGCCCCTTCATCTCCACATTGCCCCCTCCATCTCCACACTGCCCCTTCCACAATGCCCCCTTCATCTCCATAATGCCCCTTCATCTCCACATTGCCCCCTCCATCTCCACACTGCCCCTTCCACAATGCCCCCTTCATCTCCACATTGCCCCTTCCACAATGCCCCCCTTCATCTCCACAATGCCCCCATCTTCACATTGCCCCTTCATCTGCACATTTCCCCTACCTCCAGTCCTGGTGGTCTAGCGGAGTGTCTTTACAGATCTGTGCCTCCTTTGGCACAGATCTCTGTAACTGAAGCTCCCGCGCGCCGATGTAGTAATGCAGAGGCTGGGAGATGATGTCATCTCCCAGCGCTCTGTATTACTAGAGCGGCGCACTGAGTGGGAGATCAGCTGAGGACTGCTGTGGGTGAGGGAGTCGCAGGGGGCGGACGGGCCCCTAGAGTGATGGGCTCAGTCGCAGGTGCGACCGCTACGACAGCTATTGTTACGCCACTGCCTACACCTAAATAAAACTTCAGTGATTTTGAAAGAGCTGATCAAATCACCAGAGGTGTAACTAGAAGCCACAGGGCCCTGGTGCAAGAATTGCCATGGGCCCCCTGACAACATTGGCCACCTCCACATTGCTCCCCATCTCCACATAGCCCCTCAATCTCCACATTGCCCCTTCCACAATGATCCTCAATCTTCACATCGCCCCTTCCACAATGCCCCTCAATCTCCACATTGCCCCTTCCACAATGCCCCCATTTCCACAATGCCCCTCAATCTTGACATTGCCCCTTCCACATTGCCCACATCTCCACAATGCCCCCATCTCCACATTGCCCCTTTCACATTGCCCCTTCCACAATGCCCCTCAATCTCCACAATGCCCCTTGCACATTGCCCCTAAATCTCCTACCTCCCTGGTGGTCCAGTGGCAGAGGACAGGTCTGTGCCTCTTTCTGCACAGACGTCTTCTCCCGCTCAGTCCTCTTCATTAATGCAGAGCGCTGGGAGATGATGTCATCTCCCAGTGCTCTACAGTACGAGAGTGCCGGTCTGACGGAGGGAATACTGATCTCCCTCTGGCAGACCGGCACTCTCGTAATGCACAGCTCCAGCACTCTTCATTACTTAATTGCGGGCGTCTGGCGAGGGGGTCGCAGGGGGAGGCCGGGCCCCCTATAGTTACTCCACTACAAATCTCCCATATGTGGTATTAAAGTGATAGTAATGTTTCACAAAAACAGCAACTCCAATTAATCTTCATAGTATTTGGGCCATGGGGAGTGTTATTTCAATACTGTCAGAGTTGTAGTTCAAGAGTAATTGAATGATAAAATACCTAGTGTAAGCCACCTCCCCTCAGATTTGGAACCAGTCTCTTGACTGGACAGGTCACAGCAAGGGACAATCTTCTTACTGTGATCATAAGGAAAACACTGCCATCCCTGACAGGTTTTGCAGGTTAAATTACTCTTGGACTCTGACAGTACTGAAATAACAATCTCCATGGCCCAGATACTATGAAGGTTGGAGCTGCTTTTATTGCGAAACATTACTATCCCTTTAAACATTTTCTGGATATGTTCATGGTATTAAAAAAGATACTAATATAGTGGTGTGAATCAATATGAAGAAGCAGTTGGGATTGTCCCATAGTGGGGTAGCAGAAGACACCTTCTGTCTCTTCTGGACAGCAGAGAAAGTAGCTTCCATCCTTCACCATTTGCGTGCCATAGGGATCTGCAACACATTGCTCTGAAATGCACTACACACTCCTGTGCCACTCATAGGGTTATAATGTAAACAATCCCATGTTCCATTTCACATGCAACAGCTTATCTGACGGTTCTTTGTTTACGTGAACTTGATGATCTGCTGTTTCAATTCAGCAGAGCTCTATCTGATGATCATCAGGTTCATGCAGAAGGATAAGGGTATAAGGGATAACCACAAAACAACAAATAAATGGGTAAGAACAGGCCATTTTATTAAAATGACATAAATAAAATAACACATAGCAACCATAATTACCAGCATAGTCCTTGCCCAATAAGACCCATACCAAGAATTCCAATGTACTATTCATGCTTAAACTAAACTGTTCTCCCATTTAATGTGCCATTACCCCCTTAACGACCCATGACGGTCCAGGACCATCATGGGTTGTTTTCCATTAAGGACCTATGACGGTCCTGGACCGCCATGAAATTCCGGGCTCCCCGTGCGGCTGCACACCATTCGGGGAGCCTGGAAGCGGATGCCGAAAAAAAAAATGGTCCATGGTACTTAAGTGACGGCCACATGCGTGATCAGCCGTCCTTAAGGGGTTAAAAAGCTACCCCAATTGTACAAGACCCAGCCAGACACAAATGGGTAAAGTAACCAGCCGCGGCATCCACCCGGTGTCAGCCTCCCTAGGGTTATCTCCCTAAGGATCCATCCTGAATTCTTTTCCACCACTCAACATACCCCATCCGAGGCAAGGACACCACCACACACACCTCATACAACCACCACAAACAGAGCGGGTGGGCAGGTTTGCACCTCCACGTGCTCAATATTCACTTCCTCTCTGCCTTCCTATCCCACAATCCCCTAACTACTTCCTGTAACCCTCCCCCTTTGTGTGTTCCCCCTCTGCTAGGGCTCCGGGGGGTTCCTATAAACAGAAGAATCAGCTGTATTCTGCAAAGCAATAAAAGTAAGAGTTTAAACTTTAATATCTTTGAAACAAAGCAGCACCCAGTGCTGAATGTGCACTTCAGTTACTCAACAGAAAAAATCCCTACAGTATAGGCTTTTTGTAATAAAGGTTTACTATTCCTTTAAGAAGCTATAAAATAAAATAAAAGTATTTAAAGTGACAGTCAGCATCATTTTTTTTCTTTACATATGCTGCTAGTGTATAATATGTAAAGTCAAACTGACGACACTTTTTATTTATTTATTTTTTATTTATTATTTTCACCTATTTTTTTACACTTTTATGTTCCTGACAGTAAGCTACCTGGCTCTTTCCAGAGAGCTTTCTTTTAGGTACTGTGAAAACAGGTATAGTGTTATAATAAAACACTATCTCTGCAGTAGAAAAGCCTGTCTCCTCTACAATTATAGAACACTACCCGCTGCACAATCCCTGGCACAACGCTTTCTGCAAACCAAAATCCAGGGAGTTCACGGTCTTTCTGAAAAGTAAGACGGGGGTGAGATTCACTAAGGTGTGATAAGCAGGTGATAAAGAGGAGATGACTTCTCCAGTGATATCACTTTTCCAGTTCCTATGTCGTTGTAGGGAGCCTATGCACTTGACTAAGATCTCTCACACTTACAAAATCTTAGTGCATAGGCTACCTAGAATAAGATAGGAACTGTAAAAGTGACATCACTGGAGAAGTTGTCTCTCCTATTTATCCCGCTTTATCACACATTAGGGCGTAACACCCTAGCCATACATATTCTCTGAGACAGCATACTTTTCAAGCTCTGAAAAGATTTGCACTACCTATTCTAAATAGGGGTTTGAACAATTGAATATATGGTTACTGGGCACAGTGATAAAGAGAACAATAGAACCAGATTATCCTCATAGACAAGGAGAGAAACACATTTACAGACAATCCTGGACAATGACTTCAAGATTTCTATGATACTTGGAAAATGTAAGGATGGGTGCTCTAGAATCAGATTCTTCTCATAGACTAGGAGAGAGAAGCATTACCCTGGCTGCACAACCAAATATCTACCTTGTATTGGAGATCCAATAGTATGGATCACACACAAAAATAAATTGATGATTTAATTTTTATGGGCAGCTAAAAATCATACACTTTATTAAATAAAATATTAAAAGTAATGTCTGGGTCTCCCTCAAAATAACCCAAGAAACTAGATGAATCAGTGGCTTAAAGGGACAGTAATGTCCCAGAAAAAATATTTATCATTTTGTAGTGCTTAAAAAGTTCAGCTAAATGCAATAAACCCTATCTCTCAAACCACTATGGTTTGAGAGATATTCCTATTCAAAGTTCCCTCCCCTTTACCTGACATCAGCGCTGCACTGACTGCAAGGGGAATCCTGTCCGGGGACCAACTGGTGGCTCTGCAGCAGAGCCGCAATCGCGTTATTTAAAAACAATGACTTAATTGGAAAGGTCTACAAAGTGTGCCTGGTTTGTAGACCATTCCAATTAAGTAATTCATTTTAAATAACGCGATTGTGGCTCTGCTGAAGATCCTCCTCATGTCGGCCAATACTGATCTCCTGCTGTCAGCTTTACAGTTGACCGCAGGAAAGGACAAACTTTAGATGTGAATATCTCTCAAACCATAGTGGTTTGAGAGATAGGATCTGTTGCATTTAATTGAACTTTTTAAGCACTACAAAATGATAAATATTTGTTTCTGGGACATTACTAACACTTTAAGTCCTATAGTATGTGTCTCTAGTGATTAGAACAACATACTTTAAACACTTGATCAACCAGTAATCCCAAACAATCTTATAAAGGGATAAAGCTAATGTTCCAAAATATAATGGTTGATCACTCCAGCAGTCATTGGTGAATATTAATGTGCTTCTGTTCACCGGTACTTGTCTTATACCTTGATTGATTGAATGATTGGTCAGCACAAAGAATGGGGGTAGTTACCGATCATATGTGAGCTATACCCTGAAAAAAATATGCAAGTAATTTGAGGTACTCATGGAACAGCAGACTTCATATAGAGTCTTGGGTTATTCTGAGGGAGACCCAGACATTAATTTCTACAATTTTAATTTTTGATTTAATAAAGTGTATGATTTTTAGCTGCCCATAACATTTAAATTATCAATTTATTTTTGTGTGTGATCCATACTAATGGATCTCCAGTACACGGTAGATATCTGGTTGTGCAGGCAGGGTAATGCTTTTCTCTCCTTGTCTATGAGGAGAATCTGGTTCTAGAGCACCCATCCTTACATTTTCCAAGTATCATAGAAATCTAGAAGTGATTGTCCACGATTGTCTGTAAATGGGCTGAAATACAATAACAGCTTTTCTACACACAAGAACAGCAGGCTCTAATCAGGATAAATTAACTGACTTTAATCCCTCTGGCACTGAAAGGGTTACAACTTTTAACATAAATGTGTCAAAAAATAAGTGAGGGTGAAGGAAAAAATAAATCTGAAAATAAAGGACATATAGGCAATTTAACTTCACATTTTATACACTTACAAAATATGTATCATCAGAAAGGAGGGAAGACCAGAGGAGATATCAACGTATTGTGAATCAATGTGCTATACATCATATTTGTTCATTAAGAGGTTAAAAAAACTGCAAACCTTTTGAATGTGAAGAAATGTTATTAAAGGGATAGTAATGTTTCACATGGTTCATAGTACATGAGCCATAGAGAGTGTTATTTCAATACTGTCACAGTTGTAGTACAAGAGTAACTGAATGATAAAGTATCCCCCTCCCGCCCCTTTTACTGATGTAACACTACTCACCTCAGATGTGGAATCTGGTCACTTGACTGAACATATCACAGCAAGGGACAATCTTCTTACTGTGATCATAAGGTAAACCCCGGCCCCTTTGACAGGTTTTTTTCCTTATGATCACTGAAAATTGTCCCTCTCTGTGATCCATCCAGACAGTCTTGTTGCTCTGAGGTGAGCAGTGTTACATCAGTAAAAGGGGTGGGAGGGAGATACATTCATTCAATTACTCTTGAACTACAACTCTGACAGTAGTGAAATAACACTCTCCATGGCCCAAATACTATGAAGATTAATTGAAGCTGCTTTTATTGTGAAACATTACTAGGTTTAATTCAGCCCATGAAACTACAACCATTTAAATACAAAATCTACATTTGGAGCACCCCCCCCTCCAAAAAAAAAAAAAAAAACATTTTTAATTGAAGCGTGACATTGTGAAAAAAAAAATCTATACAATGCACTGATATCAAATGACATCAAATGGATCACTGTATCCTTTATCAGAACATTGAAGAAACCCTAAAAAAAAAATTTAGTGGCTGTTAACTCATTGAATGCCAGTGAGGGATGTAACACATTGCGTTGCAATGCATTGAATACCTCTGTGGGACTCAAAGGATTAAATATGTAAACAAAGTTTAAACGTTCATGGAAAATCTTACCCTATTACCGCTGCCTCTATGAATACGTTATTCTGTCAACAAAATTTAATAAAGAAGATATCGAAATCTAAAGCAATGTCAGCGCTACAGGGGGGAATATTTTTCTCTCTATGGTGGAAATACGGAGCATATGAATGTAGTCACGAAGGCCTTCTATAGAGAGTATGTTGTTTAGAATATTCTGTTTAATATATATATATACAGCAATGCTCCAAATTTTTTACGTGGGACGCGAATAACAATTAATGAAAAACAGATGCCGTAATATTTACCGGATGTAAATAACAAGGACACATGATAGATTATACTAGCAGATTATTATTTTATTATTATGTTAGATAAAGGACCTTATGCAGAAAGAAAAGGTTACCTGGTCTGGGGCAAACCAATGGCACCGTAGGGAACAGATGAAAATTCCTCAAATTCTCATTGGTTTAACACTTTGAGCGCTAGAGTAATGTGAAACCATTTGCTTTGCATTGCTTTGTATAGGATTCTACAACAGAGGTGTTTTTAAACATTTTCTGGATATGTTCATATGTTCATGATATTAAAGAAGATACTAATCTAGATGTGTGAATCAATATGAGAAAGCAGTTGGGATGATCCCATAGCTTTCTATGGGGCAACAGAGGACAGCTTCTGTCTACAAAGAGTGCTCCTGCTTGTTCCACACCAAATATGTTCCTTGTTGTTGGAGAAGACATATCCATACTTGGTAAGTGTCAACTCTCATTGCCCATCTCTGTATTCATCTGAAGGGGTAGCAGGCAACTAAGCGAGTGTGTGGGTACATGTCTGTGTATGATGGTTTATCTGTGTGTGACTATGTGTCTGTGTGATAGTAAATGTACCAGAGTGTGACTGGGTAAATGTGTGGGTGAGAGTAGGAGTTTTTGTGTGTATGTGTGTGTGTGTGTGTATGAGGGTGTTTGTGTGATAGCAAATGTATGTGTGGGTAAGAGAAGAGGTGTGTGTGTGTGTGTGATAGTAAATGTATGTGTGTGTGATAGTAAATGTATGTGTGTGTGAGAGAAGGGGTGTGTGTGTGTGTGTGAGAGAAGGGGTGTGTGTGTGTGTGTGTGTGTGTGTGTGAGAGAGATAGTAAATGTATGTGTGTGAGATAGTAAATGTATGTGTGGGTGAGAGAAGGGGTGCTTGTGTGTGTATGTGTGTGTGTGTGATAGTAAATGTATGTGTGGGTGAGAGAAGGGGTGTGTGTGTGTGTGTGTGTGATAGTAAATGTGTGTGTGTGTGTGTGTGTGTGTGAGATAGTAAATGTATATGTGGGTGAGAGAAGGGGTGTTTGTGTGTGTATGTGTGTGTGTGTGTGTGTGTGTGTGTGTGTGTGTGTGTGTGTGTGTGTGATAGTAAATGTATGTGTGGGTGAGAGAAGGGGTGTGTGTGTGTGATAGTAAATGTGTGTGTGTGTGTGTGTGTGTGTGTGTGAGATAGTAAATGTATATGTGGGTGAGAGAAGGGGTGTTTGTGAGTGTGTGATAGTAAATGTATGTGTGGGTGAGAGAAGGGGTGTGTGTGTGTGAAAGTAAATGTGTGTGTGTGTGTGTGTGTGTGTGTGTGTGTGTGTGAGAGATAGTAAATGTATGTGTGGGTGAGAGAAGGAGTGTTTGTGTGTGTGTGTGTGTGATAGTAAATGTATGTGTGGGTGAGAGAAGGGGTGTTTGTATGTGTATGTGTGTGTGTGATAGTAAATGTATGTGTGGGTGAGAGAAGGGGTGTTTGTGTGTGTGTATGTGTGTGATAGAAAATTTATATGAGGTTGAGTAAGGTAATTAATAACTTTTATTTCAAATAGAATCACATGTGCTCCCTGAACTTAGAATTTCATAATTTTTGCACATATTGTTATATTTTAAACAGAAGTTGATATTAACCCTTAATGTTGTCAATCAATGAGAAAAGCATGTTTTATGAATTTGTTCCCGGAGCAGATGACTATTTCAGTTAATCTGACAAATCTGTAGTTATCTGAGTGAGGAAGACATTCATACAACATGCTTGTGTGTGATAGTAAATGTATGTGTGGGTGAGAGAAGGGGTGTGTGTGTGTGTGATAGTAAGTGTGTGTGTGTGTGTGTGTGATAGTAAATGTATATGTGGGTGAGAGAAGGGGTGTTTGTGTGTGTGTGATAGTAAATGTATGTGTGGGTGAGAGAAGGGGTGTGTGTGAAAGTAAATGTGTGTGTGTGTGTGTGTGTGTGTGTGTGTGTGTGTGAGAGAGATAGTAAATGTATGTGTGGGTGAGAGAAGGAGTGTTTGTGTGTGTGTGTGTGTGTGTGTGTGTGTGTGTGTGTGTGTGTGTGATAGTAAATGTATGTGTGGGTGAGAGAAGGGGTGTTTGTGTGTGTATGTGTGTGTGTGATAGTAAATGTATGTGTGGGTGAGAGAAGGGGTGTTTGTGTGTGTGTATGTGTGTGATAGTAAATTTATATGAGGTTGAGTAAGGTAATTAATAACTTTTATTTCAAATAGAATCACATGTGCTCCCTGAACTTAGAATTTCATAATTTTTGCACATATTGTTATATTTTAAACAGAAGTTGATATTATCCCTTAATGTTGTCAATCAATGAGAAAAGCATGTTTTATGAATTTGTTCCCGGAGCAGATGACTATTTCAGTTAATCTGACAAATCTGTAGTTATCTGAGTGAGGAAGACATTCATACAACATGCTTGTGTGTGATAGTAAATGTATGTGTGGGTGAGAGAAGGGGTGTTTGTGTGTGTATGTGTGTGTGTGTGATAGTAAATGTATGTGTGGGTGAGAGAAGGGGTGTGTGTGTGTGTGTGTGATAGTAAGTGTGTGTGTGTGTGTGTGTGTGTGAGATAGTAAATGTATATGTGGGTGAGAGAAGGGGTGTTTGTGTGTGTATGTGTGTGTGTGTGTGTGTGTGATATAGTAAATGTATGTGTGGGTGAGAGAAGGGGTGTGTGTGTGATAGTAAATGTGTGTGTGTGTGTGTGTGTGTGTGTGTGTGTGTGTGAGATAGTAAATGTATATGTGGGTGAGAGAAGGGGTGTTTGTGTGTGTGTGATAGTAAATGTATGTGTGGGTGAGAGAAGGGGTGTGTGTGTGTGAAAGTAAATGTGTGTGTGTGTGTGTGTGTGTGTGTGTGTGTGTGTGTGTGAGAGATAGTAAATGTATGTGTGGGTGAGAGAAGGAGTGTTTGTGTGTGTATGTGTGTGTGTGTGTGTGTGTGTGTGTGTGTGTGTGTGTGTGTGTGTGTGTGTGTGTGAGATAGTAAATGTATGTGTGGGTGAGAGAAGGGGTGTTTGTGTGTGTATGTGTGTGTGTGATAGTAAATGTATGTGTGGGTGAGAGAAGGGGTGTTTGTGTGTGTATGTGTGTGATAGTAAATTTATATGAGGTTGAGTAAGGTAATTAATAACTTTTATTTCAAATAGAATCACATGTGCTCCCTGAACTTAGAATTTCATAATTTTTGCACATATTGTTATATTTTAAACAGAAGTTGATATTAACCCTTAATGTTGTCAATCAATGAGAAAAGCATGTTTTATGAATTTGTTCCCGGAGCAGATGACTATTTCAGTTAATCTGAGAAATCTGTAGTTATCTGAGTGAGGAAGACATTCATACAACATGCTTCTATCATTGACATCAAGGGTTAATTAACATTGATTAATGTTTAAAATCTAACCGCATGTACTCAGTTTAGTGAAATGAACATAGAAATTATTAAAACATGCTCTTGTCATTGACATAAGGGTTAAAATTAACTTCAGTTTAGAACAGAACCATGTGCTCACTGAAAGAAATTCATAAAACATCATGCTCTTGTCACTGCATTCCAAGGGTTAATATACGATATAAAGTATATCATATATTAACCCTTTGCCTGCAATAGCATGTTCTACACATTCCTTCACTGAGAACATGTGGTTCTATTTAACAGAGATTAACCTGAAAAATACAGTATTGAATTTGTTTTAAAAAGTAATTACTGTTTTCTGTCTGTGAAATGCTGTTTGAAACAGTGGCATTAAAATGGTTGTTCAGTGGCTAACGCTTCTCTCCCCCAATAAAAAGCATTCAAACTCACAATATATGCCAAAGTGGAGCATTTTACGTCCATAAGGGTACATTTGGCAACATCTGTTGGTCTTATTGTATAACTAATTTGCTACTATATTTGCATGTTGTGTGCCCATTAGGTACCCAGTCCAGATTAATGCAATGTGGTATGGATGTTGATATTTAGAATAATTTGGGCCTAATTATTCTAAATATCATCATCCACATCACATTGCATAAATCTAGGCAGTGGCACCCAATGGGCACACATACAAGTGGAGTGGCAAATCAGTCACACAGTGTGACCCACTGCTGTTGCCAAATGTACTAATATGTGTGTAAAATGTCTTACTTTCGCCATGGTGAATTATAATACTTTTGTCTGAAGTAGTGAGGCACTGTGGTGGCATATCATGCTGTATTGGTCTGCTTGTGGTATATAATGGCGTATTTCACTGGTGACCTATAACTCTCTATTACCCTGGTAGTGACATATTCTTCTGCATTACTGTGCTGGGGGCATATACGTAACCCAAGGGGGTCGAAACGTTGATTTTTATATACCAAAATAAAAGTTATTTTTTTATTTCTATTTTCATTAGACCTTAGTGTGCGCTTGCCGCTTGATGTTTTTTTCATCTGCAATTCTTCATATATATACCAGATGAAGAGCCCATTCAACGGGCCACAGTGCCACTGCCAGCCGGTTGCGGTGCAGTCATGCACAGTAGAGACTGCCCGCGTCGTGGCTGACACAGAGCTGGATGCACCTTTGGAGCGTCCAGCTCTGTATCAGCCTCGTCACTAGGGTTGCCACCTTTTCTTACAAAAAATACCTGCCATGGCATTCTCTCCATAGACTTAACATTGGACAGAAGCCAATTTTTTACTGGCATGCCGGTAAAATACTGGCTGGGTGGCAACCCTACGCGTCACGGGCAGTCTCTACTGCGCATGACTACAGCACGCGCAGCAGTCTCTACTGCGCATGACTGAGTAGTTACACACGTTTTAGCGAATTATTATATAGGATATATATATATATATATATATATATATATATATATATATGTACTTGTCTTGAGAAAGGTAGATGTTGCCACCAAAATGTTAGCTCAATCTAATAATAAAACAGGTACTTTCACTTGTTTTGCATTGATCATAATTACCTTTGAGTGCTGTTTATCTGGATGTTTGGATTTCTCTTTAACTTGCACCTTGGTACATAAATTCTTCTGAGTGCTGTTTGTGCTCTGGTCCTTAACCCCTTAGCGACCCTTGATGTACCAGGACCGTCAAGGGTAAATTTGCTTTAAGGACCAGTGACGGTCCTGGTACGTCAAGTGTTAAATGGTAGCAGCGCGCCGCCATGCACGCTGCTACCATTCATTCCAGGCTGAGACTGAGCGATCCAGTACCGGACCGTTCAGTCTCAGCCTCTGTCGGTTGTGCCAGGTCATGTGATCGCTGCATCAGCGATCACATGTACCGGCATTCTAAATCAATGAATGAGGCAGTGCTGCTTACTGCCTCTAGTGTCTCCTCTCTGCCAATGCGTCCCTTACATCAAAGTAAGGGACAGAGAAGCAGAGAGGAGACACCTAGTGGAAATAAAAAATACAGCAGCTGGGGGTGTTAACCCCTTCACTGCTGGTGCAGGAGGATGGCTAGATGCAGGTCAATTTCTGACCTGCTAAATACACTTTTTTTTTTTTTTTTTTAAATAAAAACAATACACTATTTTTTTTTTACAAATAAAATATTTAATTTTTTAAAAAAACATCTCAAGAAACAAAATTGGAAGTGTGACTGTTGTGGAGTCATGTAATACACTTACGCACACCGCCAAATGTAATGAACAAAAAAGTGGGAAAATAGGGTGGGAAAAAGGGACATGGGGATTTTCACCCAGGAGGGAACAGTGGCCACTTTAAACTGTGCATTTTGTAGGTATGACTGACTGGTCATACCTTTCATGCAATCTCCATAAAAATGTAACCCTATGCGCCCAATTGATCCCAAGAGAAAAAAACAAAAATGGTGGGTTTTTTACATTTTTTTCACCTTTTTCTTTAATTTTAATAAAGTAAATGGTGGGTTATCCATAAAAGTAGGGTATCAAAGGAAAGCCCTATTTGTTTGTAAAAAAAACTGTATATAATGTATGGGGATGGAATAAAAGCCTAAGAGGGAAAACACTGTTGAACAAAGACATAGTCAAAAAGGTCAGAATTGCTCCGGTCCTTAAGTCAAATCCACCTCTGATTGTCCCGGTCCTTTAGGGGTTAAAGGTTAAATTTGGTTTCACATCTACACCTTCAGGGTTATCCCAAAAAACATGATAAATGCAGACTAACAGCTTCACAAATAACACGTGGCACCTATAATTCTGCCAGCTTGCAAACACTCGGACAAATGAGTTTACGATCCCATAATAAGCTTCTGGAAGCAGAAAAGATGCAGAGATCAGCAAACAAGCAATATGTCACGTTAAAACAGTAAATATTATGTTAACAGAAGAATCCATTTAGAGAAGACCAATATTCACTATTAGTTGTTTGAGCAAATACAATGCCCCAAATCTTGCTTTTCTTTAAAAGATAAGTTTGTAACGTAATGTTTTTCATTAGCAAAATATGTCAGTCCTAGCAGATGGAGTTTTCTTCTTTCCAAGAAAATAAGCGAGTGGGTAACTCTTGGATCCTGTAGAGGTCTCCAAAGCAATACATGGAGGGCATGTGACAGTTTTCATTTTGAAACACTAATGCCAGCCATATCCCATTAATAGAGAGAGAAGCTAATAGAAATCCCCACACCTCTCCAGAGATCTCAGGAAAGGCAGGTAACCCCTGTCAGATTTCTAACCTAACTAGTTTTCTCCGGGAGGATGCCATGTTTACATCATAGGACTCAGAGAAAAGAACTTATTAGTAGGTATCACAAATATCCTCTTTTCTTTCTAATCTGTTGGTGTCACAGGGAAGGAAACATGTGGACATCCTATCTACATCCTATCTACTATTAGGGTAGGAGAGAAAACTTAAAGGGATAGTAATACTTCGTGTTATCTTTATTTTGTATTGTAGGCATTAAAAAAACATGAAGAATGATATAAATCTTATCTCTCAAACCTTTATGGTTTGAGAGGTATTCACAAGCAAAGTTTCCCCTCCCGCCCCTTTTACCTAGTGTAAGCCATCTCTTCTCAGATGTGGAATGCAGTCCATAGACCAGACAGATAACAGAAGGGGACAATCTTCTTCCTTTGAGAACAATGAAAGCCCTGCCCCCCTTGACAAGTTTTTCAGGTTTTACCCTTATCTTAATTGAAGATTGTCCCTCTCTGCAGTCTACCTGGGAACCTCCCTTCTGATCTGACTGAGCAGTGTTACATCAGTAAAAGGGGCAGGAGGGGGATATTTTGTCATTGAATTACTCTTGAACTACAACTCTGACAGAACTGAAATAACACTCTCCAAAGTCCAAATACTATGATGATTAATTAGAGCTGCTTTTATTATGAAACATTACTATCCCTTTAATGACTATTAGTATATTAAAAAAATCACCTTTCACATCCTCTCCAAGCATCCTAGATTGTTACCTAACTTGCGAATTCTACATTGTTTTGTGCAGACTGTGTGATTAAGGATAAGTTGTAATTCAGTAATGCTTGACCTGGGGAAGACGGTTGATCTACTGAAAGTTTGTCTTAAAATATTCACTGTTAGTTCAAATAAAAAAGGTATCATCAAATATCAATGTAATCCTATCTTAGTATTATCAAAACTGGAGTAATACGGCTACTATGAATTTATTCCTTAGTCTATAAAATACTCTCATCTGTAGACAGCAAACTTGTCCACTTGTTCAACAGAAATC
This sequence comes from Rhinophrynus dorsalis, assembly GCA_037306005.1. Classification (NCBI taxonomy): domain Eukaryota; kingdom Metazoa; phylum Chordata; class Amphibia; order Anura; family Rhinophrynidae; genus Rhinophrynus; species Rhinophrynus dorsalis. The sequence continues at coordinate 475,872,208 of CM074723.1, read as the reverse complement.
ATAAGAAAAGACCCAAAGATTTATGACTATGCTTAGCTGCTCCACTGATGCCTGATTCTTGCATGCTCATGTTTGCCCTGTTCTGGAATTCCATACTTTCCGGAATTCCATACTTTCACGTTATGGCATTGAACCCTTCCTGCTTCAGTTCCCAGTCTCTTGGATCAAACCTTTGTTGACTTGTGAAGTTGTGAAGCTTGCTGTCAGGTTGGTTACTCCAATATGTAAATAACAAAGATGGTTGGAAAATTAATTTCTGCCCATGTCAGTATTCTCTGTACCCTTGCCCATGCTGGTCTGTTCTTGGTGCCACCAACAATTTATGTTCTCTACTGCTGTACAAATGTATTCCATATGTACACCACTGTTGTTGCATTGTCTAACTGAATGCAAACAAGATGTTTTTTTTATTGACAGTATACAATGCTCTAGGACAAGTCTCGGTGCTCGAAGTTCCAAGACATTGATCTGAAGTGAATTTTCCAGGGTCTTTATCCATGTTTTTCATAAACACTAGTGTTGAGCAAGCACCCCGATGCTCGGGGGTTCGGGTGCTCTGACCGAGCACCCCCGGAGGCTCGAGTGCTCGGCCGAGCACCCGAGCCCCATTGAATTGAATGGGAGGACTCGAGCATTACACCAGGCACCCCCTGCTCTGATGAGGGGAGGGTGCCTGGTCAATGCCCCCCTTCATCTCCACAATGCCCCTCTTCCACAATGTCCCCCTTCCACAATGTCCCCCTTCATCTCCGCAATGCCCCCTTCATCTCCGCAATGCCCCCTTCATCTCCGCAATGCCCCCCTTCCACAATGTCCCCCTTCCACAATGTCCCCCTTCCACAATGTCCCCCTTCATCTCCGCAATGCCCCCCTTCCACAATGTCCCCCTTCATCTCCGCAATGCCCCCCTTCCACAATGTCCCCCTTCCACAATGTCCCCCTTCATCTCCGCAATGCCCCCTTCATCTCCGCAATGCCCCCCTTCCACAATGTCCCCCTTCCACAATGTCCCCCTTCATCTCCGCAATGCCCCCTTCATCTCCGCAATGCCCCCTTCCATCTCCACATGTCCCCTACCTCCAGTCCCTGGTGGTCCAGCAGAGCGTCTGTAAGATCTGTGCCTCCTTCGGCACAGATCCCTGCCACCCGAACATGGCGGGCGAGCACATGGCGGTACTCGTACGAGTACCGCCATGTGCCGAGCAGAGCGATGCTCGAGCCGATCCGAGCATCGGCCGAGCATGCTCGCTCAACACTAATAAACACAATTCTCCAGGCCATCAAACTGGCATTTGTTGTCACCACATTGCATTCCTTCATCATGAACAGCTTCCCCTATCTATCCAGTACTATAAGACCTGTGCTCTGTCTTTTGACAACAAGATTTGATAGGACAGATGTTTAATTTGAAGTGACCACTTTTTCAATATCTGTAATTGTTATAATCTGGTGTGGAATTATACATTGCTCCTAATATATAGGGATGAGCGAAAATTTCTGCCTCAAACAGAAATCGGTGATAAATGGCACTTTACATTTGGTGAAAAATTTCCTGCAAAAATTGCTGATCTTCCGCTTTTTCACACGTTTTTTGCCTAGCTCATTCTATTGAAATCATTGGGAACATAGAAGTTATACACAACACATAGCAAATATTGCAGTGAAAAACTGGGGTTGCCAGCAGCGCTTCAGAGATTAAATATACAACCTGCCTATCTAGACTGCAACACATTGTATAGGCAATATGTGTGGATGAGAAGACAATATTAAATTCAACGGGTATATGGAAACACAAGATTTTTATGCAGTGTGTTCGAGGATTCCTTTATCCGGATCCTCCTTTTCTTTACTTTAATTGTTGTGAAGTCAATCTCCGTGGAACATACAATAAAGAGATAACAGTCTTTCAGAATCAATTGTATGATGCCAAATAATGTGCAAATATCTCACTTACATGTAAGTTTGGAGAACTCCGCTCCGTTCCCCTTGGGGAGTGAGTCGGTGAGTCCTTTTCAGATATGAGTAGGGGATGTTTCCCAGCTGCTGATTCACACTGTCTGGACTCCCTCTCTTGCCCGTTCTCTCTCGTATCCTATGTAAGGTAGTTCTGTGATGTCTCATTCACGTCTTTGAGTAGTCCCCAATAAACCAGTGGTGTTCTTATGTTTGCCGCTGGTAGTATGGGATGTGGCTCTCCTATTAATTAATGCCTATAGTAACAATTGTTCAGAAGTATACCGATACTCTCACTATATTAAGTAAAGGTCTTTTATTAAAGTACACACAGATATAAAGAGAACATAAAACATACCACTATTTGCAGTTCTAATCCTAACCAAATATCGCTAAAACACTAATGACAATCTACGCCTAGTGAGATGTTAAAACTTTACCGCGATAAGGCCTTTACATGGAAAGAACAAGTGGCGAAATACATGGTGGGAATATCTAGGTAAGTGTGTGGTAGTCACCCAACAGGTTTTGGGCAATATGCACTTCCTCAGTAACATGGATGTTGAAGGTTCCATTTACCAAGACTGGCTCCAGTGATGCTCCTGAGGCAGCAGCCGCAGAATAAGTATCCCCCAGTATTTGTGGAGAAAAGAACAAATTGGACATTAAATCTTCTCTACCTGCCCCTCCTCCAAAATCATCATGGGTGTGTTGTTATTAGAATATATTTTTTCCCTTGAGAGCAGGATCAGTGGGTCTCTCAGCAACTGCAATGTGCACAGTACGTGTGTGGTAAATAACATCTGCGGGCACAACTGTATCCAAACACCATGACACCCGAAACCAAGTACTGCCGCCATTTTCCACACCCACTAAGGACACACGACAACATGCTGACAGTTTAATAGTAATGATGCACCTCCCTGCCACCATCTTAGCATATTCTGCAGGATGGAATCTCCTCAGATGCCGCTTGATGCACTGATTGTGATTCTCCTCCACCACACTGGCATGTGTGGTCAGTGCACCACACAGTGTGCAATGGGTAGAGATGAATTGCCACATCCTAACATCAAAAAAGTGGCTATCATTTGTTGGGGGAGGTAATGAATGAGGAGGATTGGCAGAAGATGTAGTTACCCTAGAAGGTGATGGCGAGCTAGTTGTTTCACTCATCCTGGAACTTCCAGTCTCTACCTGGGTTTTTCTGTTCCTCCTCCTCTTTGATCTCCGCCTCATCTCTTGTTGCCTTTCTGGTGAGACAGGGATAGCAAAAGCGGTGCTTGATTTCTATGGTGGGTGTTTGGCTTTAACATGTTTAGAGAATGTCATGGTGTCTGTGTTTCATGTGTGATATCAGGGCACTTGTTCCAAGGTGTGTTCCCTACTTTCCTCTTCTCACTGACTTGTCACAAATTGTGCACAGTGCCGTTGCTGATGACTGCACTGTGCCTGCCCCAACAGAAAAATAGTCCCACACCCATGATAACATCAGAGGGAAGGGGAAAGGTGGAGAAGAATGGCCTCTTTCTTCTTGTCCTCCACATTCCCATTGTCTGTGGTAGCGGATAATGTTGCTGCTGTTGCTGCTACTGCCTCAGAGTCAGCACTGCAACTAGGATCAGGAGTATTGCTACTGCTGGCAAGTGGAACCTGTCCTAGTCCTGCATCGATTGTTGACCATATTCCCACTGTGTCCACGGTGGTCTGTGGCACCCTAACCTGCTCCTCAATATCCTGATATCCTTGCATCTCAGCATCAGAAGGAATTAAAGCAGTTGCAAATTCCTCTAATTCCAAGATGTCCTTGCTAGTGGTAGTGGTAATGCCCATCCTCATTCCTGTCTCCCATTCCTTCTCAGTTTCTGCTAAAAAAGCCATCAATGTCTCTTCCACCCCAGCTTCTCCAGCATCATCACCACCACCACCACCACCACTAGTCCCTACATGCTGTTGTTGCTGCTGCTGCTCTTTTCCAGACATCTCACTGCTGTTTGGAGGAGGTGACGAGCAATGTGACAGATGGTCCCCTAATGTCACACTTGCCATTGACCTGAAGAAGAAGGCAGACTAGCACTAGCAGAAATAGCAGCAGGCAGAGGCAGCTAATCTGTGCTTCTGCTGGTGATGATGGTATTAATTCTCAGCCTGCTCTCCTCCCCCAACACCAGTTCTGGCCTCTTCAGGTTCATGTTCCACCTGGACACTGTAATGAAGAGAAGGGGAGGACTCTCAGTCCCAGGGTCAGGAGAATGGTGTGGGCTCCCATGACCTCTAGTCTGGATGCTGTAAAATGTTTCACCTACCACTTCGGCTGCTTCACCATTACTGCTACTACTACTAACACCAACCACATCAAGTTCAGCCGCAGAGTCTTCCTCCTCAGTCTCACAGTCACTAGTTATATCAGGATATTGTTGATTACCCCTCCTTCACTCCTAATGCTAACAAGCTGCTGGACCTTAGTAGAAGTAGTACTAGCACTGGCAGGACTGCTTGGGAATGGCAAGTGTGATTTAGGGTCCCCTGCTGTCATACTTGGCATTGTTTTCTCCTTCCCCCCCCTGAGTACTACAAGAAACACTAGCAGCAGGTAAAGTATTGGTGGCAGTAAGTTCGGCACTGGCAGCAGGTACAGCACTGTTGGCAGCAGGGGCAGCATGTCTGGCAGTAGGTACAACACTAGTGGCTGCAGGTAATGGTGGCACTGGCTGCCTTGATACACAGGGCATTACCATTGGCTGGGGGCGGAAGGTCCTGTAAGCCCAACTGAAGGAAGTGGGCGGCAAGAAGTTTTGCCTTCTCTTCGGCAGTTCACTTGCACAAAAGTAAGGTTTATCTTCAAAGCGGAGCGCCGGGGAAGGGAGGGACGAGGTCTGCTAACATATATTTTTTTAATTGTAAAAACTCGTGTATAATACGCACCCACCACTTCACATAAGATGAAGTGGGGTAAAATTGTGCGTATTATACCCGAGATTTTACGGTAGTTCCCATTATCGCAATATTCCAAGCTGGGCCTTTGTTTGTGCTGAGCAGGTGTGCTGTCTCACAGTTCAGCCATCAGGGAGAGTTTTGCTCTTTTTGGGGTGGTGCTGTGTTCCCCTTATGTATGGCACCCAGTCCACTTGTGGCACTGTCTTACAAATGACCCCGAACCTATGGATTGCTGATAATTGGCATTGTTGCCTATGTGAACAGCTGTAAAAAAATATCAGCAATCTTTTTAAGATGCACTTTTCAGTTTCAATAAATACAATTATGGCACAAAAAGGGTTATTTAAAGGCATAGTAAATGGCCTTTTTGTTTGCTTTGCTTGCCTAGCCTTGGTATTGCCTTTAATTATGGTTTATCCAGAAGAGTTCAGGTGCCTTGCAGCGGGGGAGGTGAGCTGGGCCTACATAAGGGGATTGGTAGTGTTCTGATCCTTTTGGGTCCTGGCTCTTTTACTCACTGTGACTGGCACCTGTTGGATGATGGGGTGCGCCCTTACATAGGAAAGGTCATTATAGCTACACTATTAGGTGTTTTAAATCACTCTAATGCTTTTAATCTGCTTTAACGTGTTTCCTTAGAAGAATATTTTATAATGTAAACTAGTTGAAGAGCCTGTTACACGGGCCACAGTGCCACTGCCAGCCGGTCGCGGGGCAGTCATGCGCAGTAGAGACTGCTCGCTCCACAGCTGATACAGAGCTGGATGCTCCTTCAGAGCGTCCAGCTGTGTATCAGCCGCAGAGAGGGCAGTCTCTACTGCGCATGACTGCAGCACGCACAGCAGTTTCTACTGCGTATGACTGCGGCATTACACACATTTTAGCAAATTATTATATAGGATGTTTTAATGCTATATGTATAGGTTAGGTTTAGACTTGCTCTAAATAGGGTACCTTGGCAGGGTGAGCAAGCTTAAACATATATTGGCCAACATGTGTGACTAAAATCCTAATTATTACTATTTATATATTTTTTAGTAATATTATAGCACATTTATGATATACTAGTTGAAGAGCCCGTTACACGGGCCACAGTGCCACTGCCAGCCGGTCGCGGGGCAGTCATGTGCAGTAGAGACTGCTCGCTCCGCAGCTGATACAGAGCTGTATGCTCCTTCAGAGCGTTCAGCTGTGTATCAGCCGCAGAGAGGGCAGTCTCTACTGCGCATGACTGCAGCACGCACAGCAGTTTCTACTTCGCATGACTGCGGCATTACACACGTTTTAGCAAATTATTATATAGTATGTTTTAAAGCTATATGTATAGGTTAGGTTTAGACTTGCTCTAAATAGGGTACCTTGGCAGGGTGAGCAAGCTTAAACATATATTGGCCAACATGTGTGACTAAAATCCTAATTATTACTATTTATATATATTTTTTAGTAATATTATAGCACATTTATGATATACTAGTTGAAGAGCCCGTTACACGGGCCACAGTGCCACTGCCAGCCGGTCGTGTGGTAGAGAAACACATTTACAGAAAGGAACGTCCAGCTCTGTATCAGCCGCGGAGCGGGCAGTCTCTACTGCTCATGACTTCAGCACGCGCAGCAGTTTCTACTGCGCATGAATGCGGCTTTACACACGTTTTAGCAAATTATTATATAGGATGCTCATTACAGTGTTCACAATCGATATCTCTTGTACGGAGCAGTGCAAGTTTATTTTGTTTTTCTGTGTCTTTTATAGTTTTTTTTCCTAAGTATGGGAGGATTGGGATATTTCCCCTCTTTCCTTACTGAACTTCATACTTTAATTACAATATCTATTTTTTTATATAAAAGATGCAATATTTTGGTGTTCTAGAGCTGTGAGTTTTTTCTGTTTGTTATGTGAAGAGATGCACAGGATGCAATGCTGCCTATATTAGACCAGCTGCACACAGTGTCCAGTGTGAACAGAGCCTTAGACAAGTCTAAATTCTAGAATCTAGTTAGAGTGGAGACCACTCTAACATTCAGTGAGTTAACCATCCGCATGCCAGAGGGGTGTTCAATGCAACGTGAAGCCTTGTGCTGGACACAGTCTGGCACACAAGTTATTAAATACAACAACTACGTGAATAAAACAAGTGAATTATCCTGAAAAATTTTGAGTAATTCTGGGGCAAACCAAATACATCATAGGGGAATAATTACCTAAATTCTCATTAAATTAAATTGGGCTTTTAACCCCTTGCATTCTAGAGAGGTCTCAGGCCTCCTGCGCAAATAATTCTTAGACATCTGACATGGCTCCCTATTGAAAAACACATCACTTACAAAGTCCTTCTTCTCACCTTTAATGCTCTCCACACTGCTGACCCTCCTTGAATCTCTTCCCTCATCTCCTCTTATGCTCCTGGCTGCCTCCTTTGTTCAGCGCACAACGCCCTTCTTGTTGCATCATCCACACCCTCTGCCCTCTCCCGTCTCTAACCTTTCTCACTTTCCTCTCCCTACCTATGGAGCTCCATACCCCTCTCCTTACGTCTAAAACAATCCCCCTCTGTCTTTAAGTCTACCCTGATATCTTATCTCCTGGATCACTGGGACCATGCATTACCTTTGGGCAAACTCAGCACTTGTAGTCTCTGCACTTGACACCCTCATACCCTGCTGTCTGTCTCCTATTACCCATTTAGACTGTAAGATCCTTGGGGCAGGGACCTCTCTCCTATTATTTCTATGAAGGTGACACTTATTTTATCCCCTTTTGTTTATTGTAACATTCGTCTCTAAGGATCTGTGTACACTTGTGTGGCGCTATATCAGTAAAGATATACATAAAAAGATATACATACCTACATACATAGCTTCAAAGCACGTTGGAGTCTTATCTAGAGTTTAAAGGGTTAACAGTCCCATTTAAATGAAGAGGAATTTTCATTTGTCTCCTGTGACTGTCCCAGAATTACCTAAGTCCTGCTTAATACATAACAGCCCTGAGTCATTCTCCAAAATATATAATATGGCTATCATTTCAGAATACCACGACATTAATCCTTTTAGAGAAGACACAAAGATTTATCATTGTTAAAACACGTTTGTCTGCCTCGAAATAACTGCAAAGAATTTTAGATGTTTAACCACACAGAAATGTGCCACTTTCCCCCGCCTGTTCCTTATGAATTGTATTAGTTTTAAATTAGAGATCACATCACCCCTCCCCTAGGAATTACAATCAATATATTATTTGAAACAGTAAACCTTTGCTGTATTTGCTTAAAGGCCTCTTAGTGTAGTTTATGTAGGCCAGACAACCAGACAATTTGAGTCTCGTATTACAGAACTCAAATCATTAATCAGAAACACTGACAATACTATAGCAGGCAAAGATACAATACTAATAGTCCTTGAATGGTCACAATATTTCACTTCTTAGAAGGTAAATTACAGATACAAGTGGGAAAAGAAAGACAAACCTGGTCTACGTCATTTACTTCCAAACAAATCTGTGTAAGTCACATTTTAATGATTAGAATAGCGACAAGTTAAATGGCAACTATCACATGGATAGTGATTTATCTGTAGATATGTTCCCCTTGGACAAGACCTTATGAGAAGGCTGTGTCTGCACTGTAAGCCCTTGGTACTGAGGGCCATAGGGGGAGCAACATATGTGTCTGAAAAGAAACCCTGTGGACTCCCATTCTGGTCCTGGGACAAGAGACTCAAGTGCAAGTCTGAAGTTTCACAGTTCAGGTTCGTATCCTGTACTCATAGTTCTCATGTGCCCTCTGTATCTGTCTTAAAGTAGAACTGTCATCAAATATGACCCCCCTCCCATGAAAAAAAGCAATTGCTTATATGCTACATATAACAAATAGGCCAGTTTCCCTTACTATTGAGTGTAGGTGAAACTGATAACCCAAATTTCAGCTGAGACGAGGGAGAACGCAGACATCTTTCCTCCAACTAATGACATGCTGAGGTCTCCCTGTCATCCACCTTCCCCCCTTATCCTCTACCAGTTTATCTAAACAGCTACGTGAGGCAGCAGTAACATGAAGGAGCAAGCAGCACACATAAAGCATGTCCAAATGATAAACATCAGACTTGATGTTACAGACTGTTGATGTTAAAGGGATAGTAATACTTAAAATGTAAAAAAATATATGTTGTAGAGTTTATCCCCCTGAGTAAAACAAGGGCACTCCCACTGCTGAAAGGCGTTTCATTCAAAAGTTATTAATTTTCAAAGTTGAATTTTTTAGGTGCAATATCACAGTGGCCTGAAACTGTACAGTGGCGCTGTTGCTACACCATCCTATGGAGATTTATGGTCAACTGACCAGAGCTGTCCATAGGATCGTGTAGCAACAGCTCCACTGTACAATTTCAGGCCACTGTGATATTGCACCTAAAAAATTCAACTTTGAAAATTAATAACTTTTGAATGAAACGCCTTTCAGCAGTGGGAGTGCCCTTGTTTTACTCAGGGGGATAAACCCTACAACATATTTTTTTTTACATTTTAAGTATTACTATCCCTTTAAACTTTCAAGCAGAAATTACATATCAGTCACTGACTGAGGTCCTTGTCCATTCCAAAACGTATATAATCCAGTCACTCGCTGGTGAGTGGGTGATTGACTTACTGGGTACTTAATAAAAATAGAGTACCCTACCAGCTATCACCTTGGCAAACCTCAGCAGAGTGTGTCATGTGCAGATGACACCTTATGTCCTTCGTTCTATTGCTCTCCACAACATTATCATGTGTGGTCAAAGCACCACACATTGTACAATGTGTGTAGACATACTGCCACATTATCATATCTGTAGAGGCCCTGTCTACTGGTGGTAGAGGCCCTGTCTACTGGTGGTGGAGGCATTATTCCATCCTGCTACCGGTGATGACTCAGAGTGCTGCCACTGGTCTACTGGTGGGGACCAGCTAAACTTGTCTGCTGCCTGGGAGCAGGAGTACCAATTGGTTTTTGACTCGTTGTCAGTTGGTCCGGATGTTACCCTTTGTATTTTCCCACTTTTCGAACAGCAAGGGGCTCAGTCACAACTGCAGTACGTGACATCTTTGGCATATATATGGAGTGGAAGTATTCATGTCTATGATGCACTTCAGGGTGTTTGTGCTTGATGACATGCTTTATCGGGGCATATGTGCCAAGTTGTGACTCCTCCTTCCTCCTCCTCACTACCTTGTCACACACTGTGTACAAACCTGATGTTGAGTTTTAAAAAGTTTCAGCTCCCAAATAAAAATACTCCCATAGCCATGATTACAGGGCAGGGAAATGGGGGATTGGGCTGTTGACTGTCACAACCTGAAGTGCCTTCTTGTGTTATTGATGCTGTACTTGCTGGCACTACTGCAAGTTCTGCTGCCTCACTAGTATGACTGCTAGTAATAAGAAGTGGAACAGCTTCTTCCACCACTGCCTGCCTCATCACTTCTAGGTGAAACTCAATCATCATCTTCCTCACCACAACTCCCACCACCAATGCTTGCACCCATGATGGGCACGGTGGACGAGGATCATGCTGCTCTTTCTTCTGCTGCTGTGATATATGATCATCATCGGCGGTACGTAAAAATAATTCAGCACCAAGGATTAAACTTGCGGTTAGTTAACTACATAATATTAGTAGTTCCAGATGGAGTCATGCTTTTGGTGATGATACTCAGTCCCTCCTGATCTCTCCTCCAATCTCATTTGTCCCACCCAGGAAGATCTGCTTGCCCCACTATTAATAACACCCTGTTGGTGTAATTTTTGGGATGTTGTTGCTGTTGAAGACAAAATTATTTTTCTGACTTCACTATGCTTTCTATTTCTTTTCGGGCCCATAAGTTTCTCTCTCTATCTTCATCTTCAACGACAGAATGATCAACTCAATTTATAAGGATTTCTTTATAAGCTTTCTCAGAATCTGATGTCAATTAAATGCTGCTGATCACACCTTAGAACAAATGCAGATATTTTATGCTTAAAGCAGGGTTCTGGCAGAGTAGCAAGAATGTATTCCTTATTGCTTTCCATAGACACTGTTCTGGGATCCTGCTCAAAGCAGAGCAATGCATTGCGTACCCTTCTGGCACTCAAATGGTTAACTTATACAGATAACATTAAATATTTGCTTGATTTACACATTCTCTTATAGATCATTTTTGACTGGAGCTAGGATTGACAGAGCTGCTTGATTCTCGGGGGGGGGGGGGAATCCCAAATTTCTCTCGTGCAAAATCTGCTCAAGTTCTGGCCACCTAGCATCATACATCTGCATCTAAATTATGTTAGGTTTCTTTCCCTGTTTACGGATAAGAATGAGGTTGCACAATGTCTGTTCTCCAGAGATGAAAAGCAAGAATCCTGCAATAAGACCCCTTTAAAAGTTACTAATCCCCTTCATAAAGTAATAATACAAAACAGAAGATGTAGAGTGTAAATAATAACCAGCTGTCACACCTGCACACCAATCACACTGTTCACGTGGACCTGTTGCCCTAAAACAAGTTTAGCTCACTTTGAAGTGAAGTAAAAATTGCCTGTATGTTGAACTAGCTAGTTCTATAAAATCAGCTGTTTTTAACACACTAAGCTTTACATTCTGGTATTACAGAGTGGAACAGTATGCTTATACTTGAAACATTTGACTAATTTGTGTCTCTGTGAGCCATATTTACTGCCCACTGTGCTATGGCTGTGCTATGGTGGTAAATTTGGTGCTGCACAGAATGTAATTAGTATCAGGCCTGGGCCCAATGCTCATTCATTGAAGTGAGAATTGAAAGTAGATTGTCAATCTTTGCTGATGACACTAAGCTGTGTAAGGAAATACATACAGAGCTGGATGTTTTCTCTCTACAGAAATATTTAGATAAGCTGAGTGAATAGGCAGAAAAGTGGCAGATGACATTTAATGTAGATAAATGTAAGGTTATATATTTGGGCTGTAGAAACAAACATGCTACATATACTCTAAATAGGAGACAACTTGGGAAATCCTCATTAGAGAAAGATTTAGGAGTAGTGATAGACAATAGACTCCACAGCAGTGTGCAGAGTCACTCAGCTGCTGCAAAAGCAAATAGGGTACTAGCCTGCATAAAAAGAGGTGTAGAAGCAAGAGATGCTAATATTATCCTACCTCTGTATAAATCCTTGGTTAGGCCTCATCTAGAATATGGAGTACAATTTTAGGTGCCAGTTCTTAAAAAAGACATTGTTGAACTGGAAAAGATGCAGAGACGTGCAACAAAACTGATAAAGGGATTGGAGGATCTGAGTTATAAAGAGAGACTAGCCAAACTGGGTTTGTTTACATTAGAGAAGAGACGTCTAAGGGGTGATATGATTAACATTTATTTATATATTCAAGGTCAATACAAAGAACTAGCCAATTAATTATTTATGCAAAGAGCTGAGCTAAGAACAATAGGTCATCCATGAAGACTAGAGGAAAGGTGCTTTCGACTAAAACAAAGGCATGGATTCTTTACAGTAAGGGCTGTAAAGCTATGGAATTATTTGCCTCAGTATGTTGTACTTGCAGATAATGTAACTGCTTTCGAAAAAGCTATGGATACCTATCTAGCACAGAACAATATTGAGAATTATGACAGTTGGCTTCAATGCAGATAGGTTGTTTATCCAGGGAAATATCTGACTGTCATTTACTGTAGAGTCAGGAAGGAACTTTTTTACCCACTTGGGGCTTAATTGGAAATGTCTTCAGAGGGCTTTTTTTTGCCTTTTTCTGGATCAACAGGGGTGTTTTTGGCATGGGCTGGACTCGATGGACGCATGTTTTTTTCAGCCTCTTCAATGATGTTACTATGTATCCTGTGCCATGTATTATCATATAGTACTACATTGTGACAACAAAAACATTTTTATTTCTCACCAAATTTTTATGATATAAAAAAATGATTAGCGCTACACATATGCAGCTTTAATTTTCTCTAAATGTAACTATTCTTACCTTAGGCCAGGTTCACAATAGCAAGTTGACAGTGATGCTTTATAGTAGCGATCATGCCACTGTGTCCCTTAAGTCAGTGAAGATCCATCTCACTATGGAAATATTTCATTCTAAAGAAGCTTAGTTCATTGTCATAGAATCCCCTTTGACCTGTGATATTGGCTTAATCACCACAACCTGTCTATTGATTGGCGATCCAGACAAATTACTTCATGGGGTCCTGCAAAGTAGCACAGATCTCATATTTGTGGTTCCAGTCTTTTATTGGGATTATCTGGATGTGTTCTATAACAAAGAAAGAGACATTCTTTCTCCCCACAAGCCATATGACTGTCCCATAGACCTGCTACCATGGACTAAGGTTAGCCCTCTGGGTGGCAATCTTGTGTCAAGATCTGAAAACAAGGCATTATTATATAATTGACAATTTTGCTAAAGGATTCATCAGGCCAGATTCTTTTTTGTATTCAAGAAAGGCAGAACCCTAAGACACTGGGTAGGCTACCATGGTCTGAACAAAGTCACTATTAAAAAATCCCCTGCCTATCATACTGGAATTATTTACTTACTTTGAGGAGCCACAGTTTTTACCATGTTAGACCTCTGAGGGGCTTATAATTTGTCACAAATCCATCTGGGGAATGAATGAAAGATGACTTTCAATATGAGCTATGAACACTATGAGTATCTAATGATGTCATTTATTTTTTTTCAGTGTTCCAGAGTTTCATCAACAAAATTTTTTGAGATCTAAATTTGTGGTCGTATATCTTGATGACATGCTCGTTTCCTCCTCGACCTTGGAACAATACCGACTGCATATTCAAGCCATCTTACAGCGTTATGACATTTGTATGTCAAGGCAAATAAATGTGAATTTGAGATTCTTCTCATCTATATTGTTTTCTAGACAGGTTTTCATATGGATCTAGTAAAAGTAAAGGTAGTATCTTCAACTCCTGGTGATGGCGAGAAAGGTGGTGCCTCTACATTAGATGTCAAACAGGGCTCCCAATTGTAAAGTGTGGATAAACCTAGTCTCACAATGCTTTTCACATTATAAATTGGTTTACTTACACCGAGGTACACCTGCTAGATTTGATAGGATCTGGGGGCGATGGCAGGCTTGGTGGACGGCTAGGGCGAATGCTGCTGACACTCCTGACGGTGTGCAATCTATTGGAGTTGATTGATTGTGATTATAATTGTTTGTTATGTGGATGGCGGTGATGTGTATTTGTTATGTAACTTTTGTGTGTGATTCCTATACATGTCAGGTCTTTGTGGACTTCTTGGCTGGTGGGTGGGGCTGGGGGATGCTGCGGGCTCGGGGGAGAGAGGAATCGGGATTGGGGGTTATAGTTTAGTTTAGGTAGATTAGATGTTCGGAGTTTGGGTTAAATCATTATAAAAACCTCAGGTCGGCTCTATACATCTTGTTCATATGCATTTATTCTTTTTATTGTAATGCATGCTTGCTTAATTTTACTGTATTTGACACTTATTCTATGTACTTCTTTCATTGTATATGTATGGAGTGATCTGATAATAAAATATATTTAAAAAAAAAAAAAAAAAAAGGTAGTATCTTCCTGAACCTCCATACCACATTGCAAGCAATTCAATGCTTCTTGGAATTTTGCTATTTTAGGTGGTTTATCTGAAATTATTTCACGACAGCAGCCCCCATGACCACCCTTACTAGGAAGTGAGAAAATCCTAATCTATGAACTCCAGAGGCCATTTGAAAGGCTGAAGCACACCTTTTCTTCAGCTCCTCTTCTATGATACTCAGATCAGTCCAAACCATTATTTATCAAAGTTCAGTTCAATGTGGTTGCTACTACTGTCCTTTCATCATCAGCCAAAGCCAGCTCAGCTTCAGTCAGCTGTATCTTCTAATCAAGCTCATTTATACCTTGACCCTACTTCCAGCTGAATATTGGTTTTTGGAGCTGTTGTATCTGCAATTGGGATCCATCGTTCAGAGTCTGGGGTTTCAGTGACACAAAATGCAATCATCAGTTGTGTTCATCCTGCCATCTGGCCTTGAGGCCAGCACCTTTAACCACATCATTGTCACAGCAAGGACACTCCTGAGGCTGTCTGTACTCACAAGCTTCGGATGTAGCCTGAACCTGTAACCAGAAACCCTGATTCTTGCTGCTTCTGGCAACCAGCCATACATGATTGGTTGATGCCCATGTGGGCCTCTATTGATTGGGTCTTTATGCTTAGCACTGCAATGGTCCAGTAGTCTGTGTGATCAATTTTTAAGGTGCTTCCATGGGCCATCATGCAGATCAGCTCTGGTGCATTACACTGTTTTCTGCTGGGAGCTCAGTAAGATGCACCATGCTGTGTTGGGTCTCTGACAATAAGACAGTTGTTGGCTGTGTAAAAAAGCCCCACAAGCAGCAAGCTGTTATATAAATTTCAGCTTAGCACAACATTAGAAATTCTGATCTAAAGCTGCCTGTTTGAACCCAGTCTTATGATGGTCACATTAACAACAACCCATTGGATTGCCAATTTATTGCAAAGTTTATGTGCTCATGTTACCAGTTTATTTACCATTTTATGTATTGCTGTATTGTCCAGTTTATATTCTCTTTTTGCCAGTTAATTTACTAGTTTTTATTGTGCTGTATATCTACTTTATATACTAATTTTACCAGGTAGTTTACCAGTTTATATATTCTTGCAATGTACAGTTTATATGCTAATTTGAACAATTTATTTACCAGTTCATGAACTTCATTATTTCCCTGTTTACAAATAATTTGACCAATTTAGTTACTATTTTAACATCTCTATTTATTAGTTTGTAGACTCATTTGGCCTTTATGGGGTCATTATGGCCAATTTATGAAATGATTTGGACAGTAAATTTACTAGTTTACATTCCACTTTACCAATTAGTTTACTTAACCCCTTGAATTCTAGATTAGGGATGTGCAAAAGCTCTTTCTGTGTTCCTGTGAGAAATTCCGTGAAAACCACGTTGTTGTTCACTTTTTCGCTGGAAAATCAGTGACTAAAATCTTTGCATTTTTCACCCATTGACCAAAATTGTTTGCCATTTTTTCAATGGCTAGAAAGTTTCTGCCCATTGATTTATTTTGCTTTTTGCCTTTTCGCTATAAAAATGTGACATATTTGCGGAAATCAAACACAATAGAAGCAGCAACAGAACTAGGTAGACGTGCTGTGCTGTTCTGATGTGATCATTTGGAAAAATTGAGACAGAAGAGGCTCATAGTGACTGCTATCACTATGAGCATGTTTAAAACTAATGAAAGGAGGAACTGGAAGGACGATTATGTGTCAGCTGAGTCTGATAGGAGAAGGATGAAGTGACCACTACAGAACCAATGCTGGCCAGTCCCCCTAAGTCACCCCTAGTGATCTTGGCGAATTTAATGGAAAGGAAGGGAGAAAAGGGTAGTACTAGTGATAGCAGGACTGGTCAGCTGCCTGTGTCTGCTGCTAGATGTGCTTCCCCTGCTGCCTCTATTGCTGTCCCTGCTGACACTAGTGCTGAGCCTGCTGTCAGATGTGCTGACACTGTTGCAACCAGTGCTGTTCCTGCTGCCAGTGCTGAACCTGCTGCCCCCAGTACTGTGCCTGCTGCCAGACTTGCTGTCCCTGCTGTAACCAGGACTGTGCCTGCTTCCAGTGCTGAACCTGCTGCCACCAGTGCAGAACCTGCTGCTAATGTGTCTTGTAATACTCAGGAGGGAGGGGAGACGATGCCAAGTGTGACAGCAGGGGACCCTAAGTCACACTTTCCATCCCCAAGCAGTCCCACCAGGGCAAGTAGTAAGAAGGTCCAGCAGCTTATTAGTGTTAGGAGTGAAGGAGGTGGTAATCAATATCTTCATATTACTAGTGACTGTGAGGAGGAAGACTCTGCAGCTTAACTTGGTGTGGTTGGTGGTAGTAGTAGTAGTAGTAGTAGTAGTAATGGTGAAGCAGCTGGCGGTACTTGTGTTAGGGCAGTGGTAGAGGAAGCATTTGAGAGCATCCAGACTAGTGGTCAAGGGAGCCCACACCATTCCTCTGGCTGTGGGAGTCCTCCCCTTCCCTTCACTAGAGTGTCCAAGTGGAACATGATCTTGAAGAGGCCAGAACTGGTGTTGGGGGAGAGCAGATGCAGAATTAATACCACCACAACCAGCAGGAGCACAGATGAGCTGCCTGTGCCTGCTGCTACTGCTGCCAGTCTGCCTTCTTCAGGTAAAAAAGAAATTCCAAGTGTGACATTAGGTGACCATCTGTCACATTGCTCATCACCTCCTCCAAATAGCAGTGAGATGTCTGTAATAGAGCACCAGCAGCACGTAGGGACTAGTGGTGGTGATGATGATGATGGTGGAGAAGCTGGGGTGGAAGAGACATTGATGGCCTTTTTTTAGCAGAAACTGAGAAGGAATGGGAGAGAGGGTTGAGGATGGGCATCACCACCACCACTAACGGTCAGAACTTGCAACTGTCCTAATTTCTTCTGCCGAGTTGCAAGGGCAGCAGGATGCTGAGGAGCAGGCTAGTGTGCCACAGACCACCATGGTCGCAGTGGGAATGGGGTCAACAAGTGATGCAGGACTAGGACAGGTTCCTCTTGCCAGAAATAGGAATGTTTCTGTCCCTATTTGAAGTGCTGATTCTGAGGCAGTAGCAGCAACAGCAACAACATTATCCACTGCCACAGACATTGAAGGGGAATGTGGAGGAGAAGAAGAAAGAGGCCATTCTTCTCCACCTGTTCCCTATCCCTATCCCATGAAGTCATGGGTGTGGGACTATTTTTCTGTTGGGGCAGGCACAGTGCAGTCATCATTACCAACGGCACTGTGCACAATTTTTGTCAATAAGAAGAGGAAAGGAGGGAACGTGCCTTGGCACAACCACCCTGATATCACACATGAAAACCAGACACCATGACATTTATGTCAAACATTAAAGACAAACACCCACCATAGAAATAAAGCGCCACTGTTGCTGTACCCCCTGACTTACTCAGAAAGGCAACAAGAGGAGAGGTGGAGATCAAAGAGGAGGAAGACTAGAGAAACCCAGCCAGAGACTGTAAGTTCCATGAAAAGCAGAACAACTAGCTCTCCATCACCATCACCTTCCTCCTCTAGGGTAACTACAACTTCTGCCAATCCACCTCATTCATCATTACCTCCCGCCAAATGATAGCCACTCTGTTGATGTTAGGATGTGGCAGTTCACCTCTACCCATTGCACACTGTGTGGTGCACTGACCACACATGCCAGTGTGGTGAAGGAGAATCATAAGCAGGGCATCAAGCAGCATCTGAGGAGATTCCATCCTGCAGAATATGCTAAGATTGTGGCAGGGACGGTTCAACATTATTATTAAACTGTCAGCAAGTTGTCATGTATCCTTAGCGGGGTCTGGACAAGGGGTGTAGTGACAGCGGCAGTACTTGGTTTCTGGTGTCATGGTGTTTGGATACAGTTGTGCCCCCAGATGTTATTTACCACATACATACTGTGCACATTGCAGTTGCTGATGAGAGGCACAGTTCCTGCTCTCAAGGGAAACATTTCTATTCTAATAACAACACACCCATGATTTTGGAGGAGGGGCAGGTGAAGAAGAATTATTAGCCAACTTCTTCTTTTCTCCACATATACTGGGGGCTAGTTATGCTGCTGCTACTGCCTCAGGTGCATCACTGGAGCTAGTCGTGGCAAGTGGAACCTTCATCATCCATCTCCCATGTCACTGCTCTTGTTGATCCTATTCCCTTTCATTTGCCTAATCATCCTGCTGCTTAAACAACTCAGCAGCAGCAGCAACAAGAACAACAGTCACAAATTCCACATCTATAATCAGGACATTTGACAATGGCCAGTGGCCACTGGTCAACAGGACATCACCTGCTGGCACTAGGCCAGTAGGGCATTTTTTTTTATCAAGGCTTATGCTTTAAAAAAAAAAAATACCAAAAAAAAATAAAAAAACATAGTTCTACAAAAAAAATAAACAATTTTTGGGGGGTTTGTTTCTAACAAGTCTAAGTCCTACAAATCAATGTTTCCTTAGGGCTTGTGCCAAACAAGCTTAAGTCCTACAAATCAATGTTTCCTCAGGGCTTGGATCTCATCAACAAATCAAACAAATCATCCTCTACAAAATACTCTATCAAGTCAAGTATCAGTCCACCCCATTGGTAGCTTATGTCAGGGGGGGTCCTGTCTCTATCACTTTACATACATATGTATTTTCGTTTTTTTTTTTTTTATTAAAGGGATAGTAATACTTCGTTTTAACTTTATTTTATTTTGTAGGCATTAAAAAAACGTGAAGAACGATATAAGTCTTATCTCTCAAACCTTTATGGTTTGAGAGATATTCGCAAGCAAAGTTTCCCCTCCCGCCCCTTTTACCTAGCGTAAGTCATCTCTTCTCAGATATGAATCTGGTTGTAAGACCAGACAGATAACAGAAGGGGACATTCTTCTTACAATGAAAACAATGAAAGCCCTGCCCCCCTTGACAAGTTTTTCAGCTTTTTCCCTTATCTTAATTGAAGATTGTCCCTCTCTGCAGTCTACCTGGGCACCTCCCTTCTGATCTGGCTAAGCAGAGTGGGGATACTTTGCTTGTGAATATCTCTTAAACCATAAAGGTTTGAGAGATAAGACTTATATTGTTCTTCATGTTTTTTTAATGCCTACAAAATAAAATAAAGATAAAATGAAGTATTACTATCCCTTTGACTGTCTCCCCAATACCAGTCAAGAACCCCCCCAAAAAAAACAAATTCCCTGTTCAACTGATTAATTCCCCAGACTCCACCCACCAACACAGGAACCCTCCTCAGACTCCTTTTATACCATGCCTTATGGGGGGTTTATTCATATTTAGGATTTATTTTTTATTTGCCCCCAATCCTACAACCCCCCCAAAATACAAACATTCCCTGTTCAACTGATTCTTTCCCCACATTCCATCAAAACAGGCACCCTTACGTCCCTTTTATACCATGCCTTTGGGAAATAAAAGAATGTTTGTTATGAGTTGTGTGTAAATTCTATGTTCCCATTGATTTCAATGGAATGAGCTAGGCAAAAAAAGCAGAAAATCTTCACTTTTCACTGGAAATTATTAGCAAAGTGGGAAGTGCCATTGTTCACCTACATCTTTCACCCATCCCTATTCTAGATTTCAAATATATTTTGGGGTGTAGTTAAGCCTTTGAGTGACAGCGGGGTATGCAACGCATTGCAAATGTAATAATACAATGATCCTGATGTAGGCTATTATTGTGTATACTCAAATGCATTTAACCCTTTGAGTGCCATAGGGATACACAATGCATTGCAAAAACAAAGGGTTAAATACATTTGAGTATATACAATAACAGTCTACATCAGGATCATTTTATTATTGCTTTTAAAGATAACTAAAAATTGTTTATATTCTGGTCTAGAGTCCTGTTTGCAATATAGATAATTTCTGAGATATCAACATTTATGCATTGATGGCACAGTGCAGTACTTTAAGCAAATTAATTTACATGCTGTGCCAATATTCCCACATAATGTGCTCTGAATGAATCTAAGCAGACCACAAGCAAAGAGGGCATTTCTAACAGCACAGCAAATTATGACTGGTCTTGAACATAGCTAATTAGCATAGAGTGTTGGGAATTAGCATAAGGAGCCAAAATGTGCCAGAAAAAAATTAATTTGTCAAAGAAAAAAAAAAAATTATTTTACACAGAAATGGCTAGGAGAACGCATAGACAGACTGTTATTCTCTGTAGAACAAATTAACTTCCCTTAGGGTAATAAATCGACTATAACCCATTGTGGATCAGAGATGTGTGCTATGAATTGCTTTGCAATGCGCTGTACACTCTTCTCACGTCAAGGCGTTAAAGGAACAGTGCATTTTTTTATGAATATCTATATGTTATAGGACTTTTCCTGCTGTGTAAAACAAGGTCACTCCCACCGTGGTCAGTTGTTTTATTCAAATATTTTAATAATTCAAATAATCAGGAAGTGAATTTACTGTGTTTACTTCCTGATAGGTCTAACTGACAGGAAGTGACTCAACAGTTTCTGTCACATTCTATGGAGAACTGTATGTCACTGACGTTCCTCTCCATTACAATTTAACAGAACAGCTAATTGGAATTTGATCGCTAGAGGGCACTGTAGATGTAAAAAAAACACAGGTTTAAACAGTAATAACTCTAACAATATGCATCTCTCAGCAGTGGGATTACCCTTATTTTACTCAACATGAAACGCCATACAATATATATTTTTTTTTCATTAAAAAAAGTTTACTGCTCCTTTAAGCTGCCAGATTCCCTTTTCCAGCTACATTAATCCTTTGAGTGCCAGAGAGCAATGCATTGTGTACCCCTTTTGCACTCAGAGGGTTAATATAGAGTTAACGCTTCCCAGTGTCCATATATTTATATAGATTTATATATCCCAGCCTTTACATACAGTAGGCACTTAAGCTGACCAAATCACCAGTCTAGGATAGGTGATAAAAAACATCCACGCATAACACATTAACAGGAAGCAATATATATTGCATTAAATTCCTCAAATTGCTGTTCTAAATTATGTAGGCCATATGCGCAGTGGGTTTGTTCTCTATGGACACTTTTAGAGCCATTTAATCTTTCACTTGCCTCTGAATTTTGAAAATACACATCCCAAATATGCTCCACGTCTGCCCCTTATCTGTTTTGCATCTTCAATTCTGACGGGCCAACTTCTTCATAAATAAATCACGGACTGAATGTTAGTGGAAGGTAACAGATGCTCTCACGTTCTAACACTCCGTGGGGGTAATACATTGTTTTAAGTGTTTTCTTTTACTGCTCTGTTATGATTAAGTACATTAAATACCTTTCAAAATAATTGTTTCCAGAGGATAGTTTTCGCTCATTCAGCTGATGAATTTGTACAGCAACGAAAAGTTGTAAATACATTTGGCATGTCGGAAACATTTTATCCCAAGAAGGAAAGGTTCCATTCTTTTGAAATCAGGAACATGAAGACTGCCATCTCATTTTAACTGCCAGATTGTGTAAAATGCAAGATCTAAGAAGAAATGCAAATATTCTTGTTTCTTTTTTTATTATTTTTGATTGGGTCTGTGACTAATTCCCATGTGTAAGTTATATTCTGATATATTATTTGGAATTAGAGTTTACTAATTTATTTAACAGAACAACTTACCTAGACAGGATTCCTTTATGTAGAAGTATATTTCTCTCTCTTTCTCTCTCTGAATTTGTTATATTGTATAGCAAAGTGGTTTCATTTGTTAAAGGGATAGTAATGTTTCACAAAAACAGCAGCTCCAATTAATGTTCATAGTATTTGGACCATGGAGAGTGTTATTTCAATACTATCAGAGTTGTAGTTCAAGAGTAATTGAATGATAAAATATCCTCCTTCCGCCCCTTTTATTAGTGTAAGCCACCTCCCCTCAGATGTGGAATCTGGTCTGTTCATCAGGCAGATCACAGCAAGGGACAATCTTCTTACTGTGATCATAAGGAAAACCCTGCCCCCCTTGATAGGTTTTTCAGGGTTTTCCTTATGCTCACTGAAGATTGTCCCTCTCTGTGATCCATCCGGACAGTCTTGCTGCTCTGAGGTGAGCAGTGTTACATCAGTAAAAGGGGCGGAGGGGGATACTTTATCATTCAACTCTTGAACTACAAGTCTGACAGTATTGAAATAACACTCTCCAAAGTCCAAATAATATGATGATTAATTGGAGCTGTTTTTATTGTGATCCATTACTATCCCTTTAAATGTGATTTTTGAAAAGCTTGTAGATTTGAAGTTCACACATATTTTTATCCGGTTATCAAAAATTCTAGCAGTTGTCCAGATAGAATTGTATTTTTACTATTGCTCTTACTGTGGCAGAGCTTGGCCTAAGGATAATTCTCCATTAGACGTGCATTATTTTTTGTAAAAAATTCAAAATTTACCAAACATTAGAGTTTCATGAGATTCAGATGAAAACAACAAACTAATGGAACTGTGCACAAAGTATCAGAAAAACTAACGGCACAATCCATGATTGTGTGAAATTCAGTTTGTTCATTCTTTCTTCGTTATACATGCTGTTAGCGGGCAAAGTGGGAAGGGACTATATGTAGGAGGGCAGAAAGCAAATAAGAGATTGATACACCGAATACACAGTGCAATCCTGACATGGAGTGGAGGGACAGTCTTCTTGGTTATAGCTATGAATGATTGTTGCAACACCCTGTGAATCTCCAGTGATGTGTTTTATACCCTGGACAATCCTGATTTCCAAGAGGATGACCCCTCAAACTTAGATAATCTTGGTTAAGCACATTTTTTCTTACTTTCAATTTAGCAGTCAGAAGCAGTGTCACAGTCAGTGTGATGATCTCATCTCTGAGCATTTAAAGGAGCAGTAAACTTTTTTATGAAAAAATACATATTGTAGGGATTTTCCTATTGAGTAAAATAAGGGTAATCCCACTGCCGAGAGATTTATATTTCCAGAGTTATTACAGTTTAAACCCATGTTTTTTTTTACATTAGCAGTGCCCTCTTGTGGTCAAATTCTAATTAGATTTCCTGTTAGATTCTAATGGAGAGGAAAGTCAGAAAAGTCAGAGACATACAGTTCTCCAAGAATGTGATAGAAACTGTCTGTCACTTCCTGTCAGAACTATCAGGAAGTAAACATAGTAAATTCACTTCCTGTCAGTTAGAACTATCAGGAAGTAAACACAGTAAATTCACTTCCTGTCAGTTAGAACTATCAGGAAGTAAACACAGTAAATTCACTTCCTGATTATTTAAACTGCTATAATTTTTGAATAAAACATCTGACAGCGATGGGAGTGACCTTGTTTTATTTAGCGGGAAATGCTCTGTAAAATATGTGTTTTCATAAAAAAAAGTTTACTGCTCCTTTAAAGTAGAACTTTCACCTTAATTCAAGTTTTCATATTTGAAAACTGCATTAAAAATTGCCTATATATGTCATGATGTCCAAAAGGTCAGGAAATGTACAGTTAAGGAGATATTCACACCTGTTACCATATGCTAATGTATGCAAATGTTGGTGCCCGTGCGGTGCCATAGACATTTTAATATGATAGTTATTAGTGATGAGCGAGCACCCCAATGCTCGGGTGTTCGGGTGCTCTGACCGAGCACCCCCTGAGGCTCGAGTGCTCGGCCGAGCACCCGAGCCCCATTGAAGTCAATGGGAGGACTCGAGCATTACACCAGGCACCCCCTGCTCTGATGAGGGGAGGGTGCCTGGTCCATAGGAAAATGGCAGAAAAGGATGGAAACACCACAGAAATGGTTCAGGGACAGCATAGGGAGGATGTCTGGATGCATCTTGGACTCCAACATCGCTGCTGGGAACGATCTTTCGCCCGTAGTACGCCATTTTTACAGACTGACCATAAAACACACAAAAAGGAAAATAAAAACGACTTTAGGCGAAAAATTGTTACCAAACAATATTTGCTGTATATTTACTTGTATATCATCTGCAAATTCTCCCAAAAATTTCCTAGATTTTCTGAAGTGAGGCCATGATTAAGAGGTAGTGTTGAGCGAGCATGCTCGGCCGATGCTCGGATCGGCTCGAGCATCGCTCTGCTCGGCACATGGCGGTACTCGTACGAGTACCGCATGTGCTCGCCCGCCATGTTCGGGTCTCCTCCCCGCACGTTTTGCGGCTGCTGCGCAGCCAATAAACGTGCAGGGAGGCTCTGACATCGGTGTAATGCCAGCAGCCATGTTGGCTGCTGGCATTACACTGATTGGCTGGCCAGAACCCGTGGTCAGGTGCTGTATAGCACCTGACCATCGAGTTCGGCTCAGTCTGAGCCAGGGAGAGCTGAGGATAGGAAGGGAAAGGCAGTGTAGGGAGGAAAAAAACAAAAATTGTGAAAAAAAAGAACCAAAAGTCCTTTTTAGGACTACTGTGTGTGGGGGCAGCAGGTTATTTGGTGTGGGGGGAAAAAAACAAACAAAAAAAAAAAATATATATATATATTCTGTTTAGTGTGCAAAGTTGCAGATTAGAGCACATTCTGTTTAGTGTGCACAGTTGCAGATTAGAGCACATTCTGTTTAGTGTGCAAAGTTGCAGATTAGAGCACATTCTGTTTAGTGTGCAAAGTTGCAGATTAGAGCACATTCTGTTTAGTGTGCAAAGTTGCAGATTAGAGCACATTCTGTTAAGTCTTCAAACTAAAATATCAAAGTCACGTATTCCATTCAGTGTGCGTCGCCGCAGTTTAGCAGCACATTCTGAGTACTGTGCAGAGTTGCAGAATAGGAAGAAATACTGTTAAGTCTTCAAACTAAAATATCAAAGTCACATATTCCATTCAGTGTGCTTCGCCGCAGTTTAGCAGCACATTCTGTGTACTGTGCAGAGTTGCAGAATAGGAAGAAATACTGTTAAGTCTTCAAACTAAAATATCAAAGTCACATATTCCATTCAGTGTGCTTCGCCGCAGTGTAGCAGCACATTCTGTGTACTGTGCAGAGTTGCAGAATAGGAAGAAATACTGTTAAGTCTTCAAACTAAAATATCAAAGTCACATATTCCATTCAGTGTGCTTCGCCGCAGTTTAGCAGCACATTCTGTGTACTGTGCAGAGTTGCAGAATAGGAAGAAATACTGTTAAGTCTTCAAACTAAAATATCAAAGTCACATATTCCATTCAGTGTGCTTCGCCGCAGTTTAGCAGCACATTCTGTGTACTGTGCAGAGTTGCAGAATAGGAAGAAATACTGTTAAGTCTTCAAACTAAAATATCAAAGTCACATATTCCATTCAGTGTGCTTCGCCGCAGTTTAGCAGCACATTCTGTGTACTGTGCAGAGTTGCAGAATAGGAAGAAATACTGTTAAGTCTTCAAACTAAAATATCAAAGTCACATATTCCATTCAGTGTGCTTCGCCGCAGTTTAGCAGCACATTCTGTGTACTGTGCAGAGTTGCAGAATAGGAAGAAATACTGTTAAGTCTTCAAACTAAAATATCAAAGTCACATATTCCATTCAGTGTGCTTCGCCGCAGTTTAGCAGCACATTCTGTGTACTGTGCAGAGTTGCAGAATAGGAAGAAATACTGTTAAGTCTTCAAACTAAAATATCAAAGTCACATATTCCATTCAGTGTGCTTCGCCGCAGTTTAGCAGCACATTCTGTGTACTGTGCAGAGTTGCAGAATAGGAAGAAATACTGTTAAGTCTTCAAACTAAAATATCAAAGTCACATATTCCATTCAGTGTGCTTCGCCGCAGTTTAGCAGCACATTCTGTGTACTGTGCAGAGTTGCAGAATAGGAAGAAATACTGTTAAGTCTTCAAACTAAAATATCAAAGTCACATATTCCATTCAGTGTGCTTCGCCACAGTGTAGCAGCACATTCTGTGTACTGTGCAGAGTTGCAGAATAGGAAGAAATACTGTTAAGTCTTCAAACTAAAATATCAAAGTCACATATTCCATTCAGTGTCTTTCACCGCCGTTTAACAGCCTATTCTGTGTACTCTGCAGAGTTGCAGAATTATAAGAAATACTGTTAAGTTTTCAAACTCAAATATTAAAGTCACATATTCCATTCAGTGTCTTTCACCGCCGTTTAACAGCCTATTCTGTGTACTCTGTACAGTTGCAGAATTATAAGAAATACTGTTAAGTTTTCAAACTCAAATATTAAAGTCACATATTCCATTCAGTGTCTTTCACCGCCGTTTAACAGCCTATTCTGTGTACTCTGTACAGTTCCAGAATTATAAGAAATACTGTTAAGTTTTCAAACTCAAATATTAAAGTCACATATTCCATTCAGTGTGTTTCAACGCCGTTTAACAGCCTATTCTGTGTACTCTGCAGAGTTGCAGAATAGTAAGAAATACTGTTAAGTTTTCAAACTCAAATATTAAAGTCACATATTCCATTCAGTGTCTTTCACCGCCGTTTAACAGCCTATTCTGTGTACTCTGCAGAGTTGCAGAATTATAAGAAATACTGTTAAGTTTTCAAACTCAAATATTAAAGTCACATATTCCATTCAGTGTGTTTCAACGCCGTTTAACAGCCTATTCTGTGTACTCTGCAGAGTTGCAGAATTATAAGAAATACTGTTAAGTTTTCAAACTCAAATATTAAAGTCACATATTCCATTCAGTGTCTTTCACCGCCGTTTAACAGCCTATTCTGTGTACTCTGCAGAGTTGCAGAATTATAAGAAATACTGTTAAGTTTTCAAACTCAAATATTAAAGTCACATATTCCATTCAGTGTCTTTCACCGCCGTTTAACAGCCTATTCTGTGTACTCTGTACAGTTCCAGAATTATAAGAAATACTGTTAAGTTTTCAAACTCAAATATTAAAGTCACATATTCCATTCAGTGTCTTTCACCGCCGTTTAACAGCCTATTCTGTGTACTCTGTACAGTTGCAGAATTATAAGAAATACTGTTAAGTTTTCAAACTCAAATATTAAAGTCACATATTCCATTCAGTGTGTTTCAACGCCGTTTAACAGCCTATTCTGTGTACTCTGCAGAGTTGCAGAATTATAAGAAATACTGTTAAGTTTTCAAACTCAAATATTAAAGTCACATATTCCATTCAGTGTCTTTCACCGCCGTTTAACAGCCTATTCTGTGTACTCTGTACAGTTCCAGAATTATAAGAAATACTGTTAAGTTTTCAAACTCAAATATTAAAGTCACATATTCCATTCAGTGTCTTTCACCGCCGTTTAACAGCCTATTCTGTGTACTCTGTACAGTTCCAGAATTATAAGAAATACTGTTAAGTTTTCAAACTCAAATATTAAAGTCACTTATTCCATTCAGTGTGTGTCACCGCAGTTTAGCAGCCTATTCTGTGTACTCTGCAGAGTTGCAGAATAGTAAGAAATACTGTTAAGTTTTCAAACTCATATATATTAAAGTCATATATATCGTGTAAGATGAAGAAGGCGGGTAAAAAGGGACGGGGAAGTGGACGTGATCCTGAAAGTTCAGGGCGCGGGTCAGGACGCGGAGAAACTGTGCCTGGTGCCAGAGCACAAGAAAGAAAGACATCCACCATACCTAGCTTCATGTCTGATTTCACAGGGCGTCGCAGGACATCACTCTCGAGGTCCGACCAGTGCGAACAGGTGGTCGGTTGGATGACAGCTGATACTGCTTCCAGTCGGTTAAGCACCACCCTGTCTTCCACCAAGTCCACTCTCAGTAGCCAAGAGTCTGGTCAACATAATCCTCACTCTGATCATCCTTCCTCCCACCATACACGGTCTGGTCAAAGAAGTGATCCCACACTGGGATATAGTGATGAGCTCGTCTCATCACCAATCCTTCATTTGACCCTCTCTCCAAGCACGCTTGCAGAGGAACATGACATCTTGTGCCCTGATTCACAACCTCTAGAGGCTACCCAATCACAAGAAGATGACAGATGTGAACGGCATTTAAGGTCAAAGGAAGTAGTGGATGATGATGATGATGATGATGAGACACAGTTGCCATTAAATCAACCACTATTTCCGTCTCAAGACCTTGTTGAGGAGAATGTTATACAGTTGTCAATGACTGAGTATGTGGTGGGATCAAGACTTGAGGAGGATGATCAGAGTGAGGAAGTGGAGGAGGACTTGGTGGACGATGAGGTGACTGACCCCACCTGGGAAGGTGTAGAGCCGAGCGATGACAGCAGTCCTGAGGGTGAGCCATCTGCAGCACCGCAACAGGCTGGAAGAGGCAGTGGTGTGGCTACAGAAAGAAGGCGGACCGCACCAAACCGGCCCGCAAATGTTCCACGGAGCACCCCCTTGCGTAAATCTACCTTGCCAAGGGGTAGGTGTTCCGCGGTATGGCGTTTTTTTAAGGAAAGTGCGGACGACAAAAGATTTGTAGTTTGCAACCTGTGCCACACCAGAATGAGCCGAGGCATGAACACTAGAAACCTCACCACCACCAGCATGATCCGACACATGGCATCCAAGCACCGTAGTAAGTGGGAGGAACGCCTGGATCGCCCATCTGTGTCTGCAGGCCACACCACTGCCTCCTCTTCCCCTGTTTTCGGTGCCGGCCAATCGCCTGTCGAAGGCGCAGGCCCGCATACCTCCCGCCCTGCACCTGTAGCATCTGAAGCACCATCAGCGACCACATCCACTTCCCTGTCCCAGCACAGCGTCCAAATGTCGTTACCCCAGGCATTTGAGCGCAAGAGAAAATACCCAGCCACCCACCCACAGGCCATAGCACTAACCTCACACCTTTCAAAATTACTGGCCATCGAAATGCTGCCATTTAGGCTTGTGGACACTGAGTCCTTCCGCAGCCTGATGGCAGCAGCTGTCCCTCGGTACGCGGTCCCCAGCCGCCACCAATTTTTCCCGGTGTGCCATCCCCGCATTACACCACCATGTGTCCCGTAACATCACCCGTGCCCTGACCAACGCAGTTACTGGGAAGGTCCACTTAACGACTGACACATGGACAAGTGCTTGTGGCCAGGGACGCTACATTTCCCTGACGGCACACTGGGTGAATGTCGTGGAGGCTGGGAGCGACTCGGACCCTGGGATGGCACGGGTGCTACCCACGCCGAGGATTGCGGGCCCTACCTCCATCAGGGTTTCCACCAGCACCTACGTTATTGGCTCCTCCTCCTCCGTTTCCACCTCCGAATTCTCTACACACACCGCCACTCCCCCATCAGCCAGTAGCTGGAAGCAGTGTAGCACTGCAGTGGGGAAGCGTCAACAGGCCGTGCTGAAGCTGATCTGCCTTGGGGACAAACAGCACACGGCCTCAGAGCTGTTGCAGGGGATTAGTCACCAGACCGAGCAGTGGCTCTCGCCACTCAACCTGCAAGCAGGCATGGTTGTGTGTGATAATGGGCGTAACTTGGTGGCGGCTTTGGAGCTCGGCAAGCTCACACACGTACCATGCCTAGCGCATGTATTTAATTTAGTGGTGCAGCGATTTCTAAAAACCTACCCCAATGTGCATGATCTCTTGACCAAGGTGCGCCGCGTGTGTGCACATTTCCGTAAGTCATCTACAGCTTCGGCCGGCCTGTTGAAGCTGCAGCAGCGCTTACAATTGCCAGCTCACCGGCTGCTGTGTGACGTGAGCACGCGCTGGAACTCCACCTTCCACATGTTGGCCCGGCTTTGTGAGCAGCAGAGGGCAGTAGTGGAGTACCAGCTGTTACACGGTCGTCGCCTCTCCGTTCAACTTCCTGTAATCAGAAGTGAGGAGTGGGAATGGATGTCAGACCTCTGCGAGGTTTTACGCAATTTTGAGGAATCGACACAGATGGTGAGCGGCGATAACGCTATTATCAGTGTAACCATCCCACTTCTGTGTCTACTGAAACGCTCGCTGCTCACAATTAAAACCGACGCTTTGCATGTGGAAGAGGTGGAAATGGGGGAGAAAGAGCTTACACAAGGTGATAGCCAGAGCACCCTCACTTCGTCTTCTCAGCGACAATTGGAGGAGGCGGAGGAGGAGGAGGAGGAGGAGGAGGAGGAGGAAGACACGGTTGCCTCCGCTACAGAGGGTAGCCATGGAACTTTAGTTCCATCTCTTCAGCGTGGGTGGGCAGAAGAGGAGGAAGAGGATGAGGATATTGAGAGTCAGCCTCCTGGTGAGGACAGCGAAATCTTGACTGTTGGTACTCTGGCACACATGGCTGACTTTATGTTAGGCTGCCTTTCCCGTGACCCACGCGTTGTACGCATTTTAGACAACACGGATTACTGGGTGTTCACCCTTCTGGACCCCCGCTACAAAGAGAATTTCTCATCTCTCATTCCTCCGGTGGAGAGGACAAGCAAAATGGTGCAATACCAGAAGGTTCTTGTTGAAAAATTGCTCCAAAATTTTCCATCTGACAACGCTGGCGGCAGAGTACGTGCTACCTTGGCCAACCGAGAAGGGGAGAAAAGGGGAGCACACAGCAGTTCCGACAAAGGCAGGGCAACACTCTCCAAGGCGTGGGACACCTTCATGACACCCCGCCAGCACCCTCACCCTGATGCGCAGCCTAGTGTCACAAGGAGGGAAAAGTTTTGGAAGATGGTGAAGGAGTACGTAGCAGACCGTGTCAGCGTCCTCAATGATCCCTCTGTGCCTTACAACTACTGGGTGTCCAAGCTGGACACGTGGTATGAACTGGCACTCTACGCCTTGGAGGTGCTGGCCTGCCCTGCCGCCAGCGTTCTGTCTGAGCGGGTATTTAGTGCTGCTGGTGGCATCATAACAGATAAGCGTATCCGCCTTTCCACCGACAATGCTGATAGGTTGACACTTATAAAAATGAACAAGGCCTGGATTTCCCCTGACTTCTCCACTCCACTGGAGGAAAGCCCCGGGGGAACATAAACTCACTTTATATATGTTATTTACAATGATGGGAATACTCTGTATTCCCATTCACCCCTTCCACCCCAAAAACGGGTATATGGTTGACTCTTAATCTTCTCATCCTCCTCCTCCTCTTCCATATGCCCTGGGATATAATTTTTATATAGGGCCAGCTCACCAGCGTGCCCTGGGATATAATTTTTATATAGGGCCAGCTCACCAGCGGGCCCTGTGATATAATTTTTATATAGAGCCAGCTCACCAGCGGGCCCTGTTTGCCAATTTTTATATAGGTCAGCTCACCAGCGGGCCTTCTCATATAATGTTTTATTGGGTCAGCTCTCTAGCGGGCCCTCTCATATAATGTTTTATAGCGTCAGCTCACTAGCGGGCCTTCGCATATAATGTTTAGGATGGTCAGCTCTGCAGCAGACCCTCACCCATAATGTTTTAGATGGTCAGCTCAGCGCACGTTTCCCTCTTAATCATGGCCTCAGTTCTGAAAATCAAGGAAATTTTTGGGAGAATTTGCCTCTGTGCACGTTTCCCTCTTAATCATGGCCTCAGTTCTGAAAATCAAGGAAATTTTTGGGATAATTTGCCTCTGCGCACGTTTCCCTCTTAATCATGGCCTCAGTTCTGAAAATCAAGGAAATTTTTGGGAGAATTTGCAGATGATATACAAGTAAATATACAGCAAATACTGTTTGGTAACAATTTTTCGCCTAAAGTCGTTTTTATTTTCCTTTTTGTGTGTTTTACGGTCAGTCTGTAAAAATGGCGTACTACGGGCGAAAGATCGTTCCCAGCAGCGATGTTGGAGTCCAAGGTGCATCCAGACATCCTCCCTATGCTGTCCCTGAACCATTTCTGTAGTGTTTCCATCTTTTTCTGCCCTTTTCCTATGGACCAGGCACCCTCCCCTCATCAGAGCAGGGGGTGCCTGGTGTAATGCTCGAGTCCTCCCATTGACTTCAATGGGGCTCGGGTGCTCGGCCGAGCACTCGAGCCTCAGGGGGTGCTCGGTCAGAGCACCCGAACATCCGAGCATTGGGGTGCTCGCTCATCACTATTAAGAGGGAAACGTGCGCAGAGGCAAATTCTCCCAAAAATTTCCTTGATTTTCAGAACTGAGGCCATGATTAAGAGGGAAACGTGCGCAGAGGCAAATTATCCCAAAAATTTCCTTGATTTTCTGAACTGGGGCCATGATTAAGAGGGAAACGTGCGCAGAGGCAAATTCTCCCAAAAATTTCCTTGATTTTCAGAACTGAGGCCATGATTAAGAGGGAAACGTGCGCTGAGCTGACCATCTAAAACATTATGGGTGAGGGTCTGCTGCAGAGCTGACCATCCTAAACATTATATGCGAAGGCCCGCTAGTGAGCTGACGCTATAAAACATTATATGAGAGGGCCCGCTAGAGAGCTGACCCAATAAAACATTATATGAGAAGGCCCGCTGGTGAGCTGACCTATATAAAAATTGTCAAACAGGGCCCGCTGGTGAGCTGGCCCTATATAAAAATTATATCACAGGGCCCGCTGGTGAGCTGGCCCTATATAAAAATTATATCACAGGGCCCGCTGGTGAGCTGGCCCTATATAAAAATTATATCCCAGGGCATATGGAAGAGGAGGAGGAGGATGAGAAGATTAAGAGTCAACCATATACCCGTTTTTTGGGTGGAAGGGGTGAATGGGAATACAGAGTATTCCCATCATTGTAAATAACATATATAAAGTGAGTTTATGTTCCCCCGGGGCTTTCCTCCAGTGGAGTGGAGAAGTCAGGGGAAATCCAGGCCTTGTTCATTTTTATAAGTGTCAACCTATCAGCATTGTCGGTGGAAAGGCGGATACGCTTATCTGTTATGATGCCACCAGCAGCACTAAATACCCGCTCAGACAGAACGCTGGCGGCAGGGCAGGCCAGCACCTCCAAGGCGTAGAGTGCCAGTTCATACCACGTGTCCAGCTTGGACACCCAGTAGTTGTAAGGCACAGAGGGATCATTGAGGACGCTGACACGGTCTGCTACGTACTCCTTCACCATCTTCCAAAACTTTTCCCTCCTTGTGACACTAGGCTGCGCATCAGGGTGAGGGTGCTGGCGGGGTGTCATGAAGGTGTCCCACGCCTTGGAGAGTGTTGCCCTGCCTTTCTCGGAACTGCTGTGTGCTCCCCTTTTCTCCCCTTCTCGGTTGGCCAAGGTAGCACGTACTCTGCCGCCAGCGTTGTCAGATGGAAAATTTTGGAGCAATTTTTCAACAAGAACCTTCTGGTATTGCACCATTTTGCTTGTCCTCTCCACCGGAGGAATGAGAGATGAGAAATTCTCTTTGTAGCGGGGGTCCAGAAGGGTGAACACCCAGTAATCCGTGTTGTTTAAAATGCGTATAACGCGTGGGTCACGGGAAAGGCAGCCTAACATAAAGTCAGCCATGTGTGCCAGAGTACCAACAGTCAAGATTTCGCTGTCCTCACCAGGAGGATGACTCTCAATATCCTCATCCTCTTCCTCCTCTTCTGCCCACCCACGCTGAAGAGATGGAACTAAAGTTCCATGGCTACCCTCTGTAGCGGAGGCAACCGTGTCTTCCTCCTCCTCCTCCTCCTCCTCCGCCTCCTCCAATTGTCGCTGAGAAGACGAAGTGAGGGTGCTCTGGCTATCACCTTGTGTAAGCTCTTCCTCCCCCATTTCCACCTCTTCCACATGCAAAGCGTCGGTTTTAATTGTGAGCAGCGAGCGTTTCAGTAGACACAGAAGTGGGATGGTTACACTGATAATAGCGTTATCGCCGCTCACCATCTGTGTCGATTCCTCAAAATTGCGTAAAACCTCGCAGAGGTCTGACATCCATTCCCACTCCTCACTTCTGATTACAGGAAGTTGAACGGAGAGGCGACGACCGTGTAACAGCTGGTACTCCACTACTGCCCTCTGCTGCTCACAAAGCCGGGCCAACATGTGGAAGGTGGAGTTCCAGCGCGTGCTCACGTCACACAGCAGCTGGTGAGCTGGCAATTGTAAGCGCTGCTGCAGCTTCAACAGGCCGGCCGAAGCTGTAGATGACTTACGGAAATGTGCACACACGCGGCGCACCTTGGTCAAGAGATCATGCACATTGGGGTAGGTTTTTAGAAATCGCTGCACCACTAAATTAAATACATGCGCTAGGCATGGTACGTGTGTGAGCTTGCCGAGCTCCAAAGCCGCCACCAAGTTACGCCCATTATCACACACAACCATGCCTGGTTGCAGGTTGAGTGGCGAGAGCCACTGCTCGGTCTGGTGACTAATCCCCTGCAACAGCTCTGAGGCCGTGTGCTGTTTGTCCCCAAGGCAGATCAGCTTCAGCACGGCCTGTTGACGCTTCCCCACTGCAGTGCTACACTGCTTCCAGCTACTGGCTGATGGGGGAGTGGCGCTGCGTGTAGAGAATTCGGAGGTGGAAACGGAGGAGGCTCCGAGGAGGAGCCAATAACGTAGGTGCTGGCGGAAACCCTGATGGAGGTAGGGCCCGCAATCCTCGGCGTGGGTAGCACCCGTGCCATCCCAGGGTCCGAGTCGCTCCCAGCCTCCACGACATTCACCCAGTGTGCCGTCAGGGAAATGTAGCATCCCTGGCCACAAGCACTTGTCCATGTGTCAGTCGTTAAGTGGACCTTCCCAGTAACTGCGTTGGTCAGGGCACGGGTGATGTTACGGGACACATGGTGGTGTAATGCGGGGATGGCACACCGGGAAAAGTAGTGGCGGCTGGGGACCGCGTACCGAGGGACAGCTGCTGCCATCAGGCTGCGGAAGGACTCAGTGTCCACAAGCCTAAATGGCAGCATTTCGATGGCCAGTAATTTGGAAAGGTGTGAGGTTAGTGCTATGGCCTGTGGGTGGGTGGCTGGGTACTTTCTCTTGCGCTCAAATGCCTGGGGTAACGACATTTGGACGCTGTACTGGGACAGGGAAGTGGATGTGGTCGCTGATGGTGCTTCAGATGCTACAGGTGCAGGGCGGGAGGTATGCGGGCCTGCGCCTTCGACAGGCGATTGGCCAGCACCGAAAACAGGGGAAGAGGAGGCAGTGGTGTGGCCTGCAGACACAGATGGGCGATCCAGGCGTTCCTCCCACTTACTACGGTGCTTGGATGCCATGTGTCGGATCATGCTGGTGGTGGTGAGGTTCCTAGTGTTCATGCCTCGGCTCATTCTGGTGTGGCACAGGTTGCAAACTACAATTCTTTTGTCGTCCGCACTTTCCTTAAAAAAACGCCATACCGCGGAACACCTACCCTTTGGCAAGGTAGATTTACGCAAGGGGGTGCTCCGTGGAACATTTGCGGGCCGGTTTGGTGCGGTCCGCCTTCTTTCTGTAGCCACACCACTGCCTCTTCCAGCCTGTTGCGGTGCTGCAGATGGCTCACCCTCAGGACTGCTGTCATCGCTCGGCTCTACACCTTCCCAGGTGGGGTCAGTCACCTCATCGTCCACCAAGTCCTCCTCCACTTCCTCACTCTGATCATCCTCCTCATGTCTTGATCCCACCACATACTCAGTCATTGACAACTGTATAACATTCTCCTCAACAAGGTCGTGAGACGGAAATAGTGGTTGATTTAATGGCAACTGTGTCTCATCATCATCATCATCATCCACTACTTCCTTTGACCTTAAATGCCGTTCACATATGTCATCTTCTTGTGATTGGGTAGCCTCTAGAGGTTGTGAATCAGGGCACAAGATGTCATGTTCCTCTGCAAGCGTGCTTGGAGAGAGGGTCAAATGAAGGATTGGTGATGAGACGAGCTCCTCACTATATCCCAGTGTGGGATCACTTCTTTGACCAGACCGTGTATGGTGGGAGGAAGGATGATCAGAGTGAGGATTATGTTGACCAGACTCTTGGCTACTGAGAGTGGACTTGGTGGAAGACAGGGTGGTGCTTAACCGACTGGAAGCAGTATCAGCTGTCATCCAACCGACCACCTGTTCGCAGTGGTCGGACCTCGAGAGTGATGTCCTGCGACGCCCTGTAAAATTAGACATGAAGCTAGGTATGGTGGATGTCTTTCTTTCTTGTGCTCTGGCACCAGGCACAGTTTCTCCCCGTCCTGACCCGCGCCCTGAACTATCAGGATCACGTCCACTTCCCCGTCCCTTTTTACCCACCTTCTTCATCTTACACGGAATATGTGACTTTAATATTTGAGTTTGAAAACTTAACAGTATTTCTTCCTATTCTGCAACTGTGCAGAGTACACAGAATAGGCTGCTAAACTGCGGTGACGAACACAGAATGGAATATGTGACTTTAATATTTGAGTTTGAAAACTTAACAGTATTTCTTCCTATTCTGCAACTGTGCAGAGTACACAGAATAGGCTGCTAAACTGCGGTGACGAACACAGAATGGAATATGTGACTTTAATATTTGAGTTTGAAAACTTAACAGTATTTCTTACTATTCTGCAACTGTGCAGAGTACACAGAATAGGCTGCTAAACTGCGGTGACACACACTGAATGGAATAAGTGACTTTAATATTTGAGTTTGAAAACTTAACAGTATTTCTTCCTATTCTGCAACTGTGCAGAGTACACAGAATAGGCTGCTAAACTGCGGTGACACACACTGAA
Organism: Rhinophrynus dorsalis; assembly: GCA_037306005.1. NCBI lineage: Eukaryota > Metazoa > Chordata > Amphibia > Anura > Rhinophrynidae > Rhinophrynus > Rhinophrynus dorsalis. Next base: position 475,835,257 of record CM074723.1, on the reverse strand, counting down.
TGGAAAATGTGACTTTAATATTTGAGTTTGAAAACTTAACAGTATTTCTTCCTATTCTGCAACTGTGCAGAGTACACAGAATAGGCTGCTAAACTGCGGTGACGAACACAGAATGGAATATGTGACTTTAATATTTGAGTTTGAAAACTTAACAGTATTTCTTCCTATTCTGCAACTGTGCAGAGTACACAGAATAGGCTGCTAAACTGCGGTGACGAACACAGAATGGAATATGTGACTTTGATATTTTAGTTTGAAAACTTAACAGTATTTCTTACTATTCTGCAACTGTGCAGAGTACACAGAATAGGCTGCTAAACTGCGGTGACACACACTGAATGGAATAAGTGACTTTAATATTTGAGTTTGAAAACTTAACAGTATTTCTTACTATTCTGCAACTGTGCAGAGTACACAGAATAGGCTGCTAAACTGCGGTGACGAACACAGAATGGAATATGTGACTTTAATATTTGAGTTTGAAAACTTAACAGTATTTCTTCCTATTCTGCAACTGTGCAGAGTACACAGAATAGGCTGCTAAACTGCGGTGACGAACACAGAATGGAATATGTGACTTTAATATTTGAGTTTGAAAACTTAACAGTATTTCTTCCTATTCTGCAACTGTGCAGAGTACACAGAATAGGCTGCTAAACTGCGGTGACACACACTGAATGGAATAAGTGACTTTAATATTTGAGTTTGAAAACTTAACAGTATTTCTTCCTATTCTGCAACTGTGCAGAGTACACAGAATAGGCTGCTAAACTGCGGTGACGAACACAGAATGGAATATGTGACTTTGATATTTTAGTTTGAAAACTTAACAGTATTTCTTACTATTCTGCAACTGTGCAGAGTACACAGAATAGGCTGCTAAACTGCGGTGACACACACTGAATGGAATAAGTGACTTTAATATTTGAGTTTGAAAACTTAACAGTATTTCTTCCTATTCTGCAACTGTGCAGAGTACACAGAATAGGCTGCTAAACTGCGGTGACGAACACAGAATGGAATATGTGACTTTAATATTTGAGTTTGAAAACTTAACAGTATTTCTTCCTATTCTGCAACTGTGCAGAGTACACAGAATAGGCTGCTAAACTGCGGTGACGAACACAGAATGGAATATGTGACGTTAATATTTGAGTTTGAAAACTTAACAGTATTTCTTCCTATTCTGCAACTGTGCAGAGTACACAGAATAGGCTGCTAAACTGCGGTGACACACACTGAATGGAATAAGTGACTTTAATATTTGAGTTTGAAAACTTAACAGTATTTCTTCCTATTCTGCAACTCTGCACAGTACACAGAATGTGCTGCTACACTGCGGCGAAGCACACTGAATGAAATATGTGACTTTGATATTTTAGTTTGAAGACTTAACAGTATTTCTTCCTATTCTGCAACTCTGCACAGTACACAGAATGTGCTGCTACACTGTGGCGAAGCACACTGAATGGAATATGTGACTTTGATATTTTAGTTTGAAGACTTAACAGTATTTCTTCCTATTCTGCAACTCTGCACAGTACACAGAATGTGCTGCTACACTGCGGCGAAGCACACTGAATGGAATATGTGACTTTGATATTTTAGTTTGAAGACTTAACAGTATTTCTTCCTATTCTGCAACTCTGCACAGTACACAGAATGTGCTGCTAAACTGCGGCGAAGCACACTGAATGGAATATGTGACTTTGATATTTTAGTTTGAAGACTTAACAGTATTTCTTCCTATTCTGCAACTCTGCAGAGTACACAGAATGTGCTGCTAAACTGCGGCGAAGCACACTGAATGGAATATGTGACTTTGATATTTTAGTTTGAAGACTTAACAGTATTTCTTCCTAATCTGCAACTGTGCAGAGTACACAGAATAGGCTGCTAAACTGCGGTGACACACACTGAATGGAAAATGTGACTTTAATATTTGAGTTTGAAAACTTAACAGTATTTCTTCCTATTCTGCAACTGTGCAGAGTACACAGAATAGGCTGCTAAACTGCGGTGACGAACACAGAATGGAATATGTGACTTTAATATTTGAGTTTGAAAACTTAACAGTATTTCTTCCTATTCTGCAACTGTGCAGAGTACACAGAATAGGCTGCTAAACTGCGGTGACGAACACAGAATGGAATATGTGACTTTAATATTTGAGTTTGAAAACTTAACAGTATTTCTTCCTATTCTGCAACTGTGCAGAGTACACAGAATAGGCTGCTAAACTGCGGTGACGAACACAGAATGGAATATGTGACTTTAATATTTGAGTTTGAAAACTTAACAGTATTTCTTCCTATTCTGCAACTGTGCAGAGTACACAGAATAGGCTGCTAAACTGCGGTGACACACACTGAATGGAATAAGTGACTTTAATATTTGAGTTTGAAAACTTAACAGTATTTCTTCCTATTCTGCAACTGTGCAGAGTACACAGAATAGGCTGCTAAACTGCGGTGACGAACACAGAATGGAATATGTGACTTTAATATTTGAGTTTGAAAACTTAACAGTATTTCTTCCTATTCTGCAACTGTGCAGAGTACACAGAATAGGCTGCTAAACTGCGGTGACGAACACAGAATGGAATATGTGACTTTAATATTTGAGTTTGAAAACTTAACAGTATTTCTTCCTATTCTGCAACTGTGCAGAGTACACAGAATAGGCTGCTAAACTGCGGTGACACACACTGAATGGAATAAGTGACTTTAATATTTGAGTTTGAAAACTTAACAGTATTTCTTCCTATTCTGCAACTGTGCAGAGTACACAGAATAGGCTGCTAAACTGCGGTGACGAACACAGAATGGAATATGTGACTTTGATATTTTAGTTTGAAAACTTAACAGTATTTCTTACTATTCTGCAACTGTGCAGAGTACACAGAATAGGCTGCTAAACTGCGGTGACACACACTGAATGGAATAAGTGACTTTAATATTTGAGTTTGAAAACTTAACAGTATTTCTTCCTATTCTGCAACTGTGCAGAGTACACAGAATAGGCTGCTAAACTGCGGTGACGAACACAGAATGGAATATGTGACTTTAATATTTGAGTTTGAAAACTTAACAGTATTTCTTCCTATTCTGCAACTGTGCAGAGTACACAGAATAGGCTGCTAAACTGCGGTGACGAACACAGAATGGAATATGTGACGTTAATATTTGAGTTTGAAAACTTAACAGTATTTCTTCCTATTCTGCAACTGTGCAGAGTACACAGAATAGGCTGCTAAACTGCGGTGACACACACTGAATGGAATAAGTGACTTTAATATTTGAGTTTGAAAACTTAACAGTATTTCTTCCTATTCTGCAACTCTGCACAGTACACAGAATGTGCTGCTACACTGCGGCGAAGCACACTGAATGAAATATGTGACTTTGATATTTTAGTTTGAAGACTTAACAGTATTTCTTCCTATTCTGCAACTCTGCACAGTACACAGAATGTGCTGCTACACTGTGGCGAAGCACACTGAATGGAATATGTGACTTTGATATTTTAGTTTGAAGACTTAACAGTATTTCTTCCTATTCTGCAACTCTGCACAGTACACAGAATGTGCTGCTACACTGCGGCGAAGCACACTGAATGGAATATGTGACTTTGATATTTTAGTTTGAAGACTTAACAGTATTTCTTCCTATTCTGCAACTCTGCACAGTACACAGAATGTGCTGCTAAACTGCGGCGAAGCACACTGAATGGAATATGTGACTTTGATATTTTAGTTTGAAGACTTAACAGTATTTCTTCCTATTCTGCAACTCTGCAGAGTACACAGAATGTGCTGCTAAACTGCGGCGAAGCACACTGAATGGAATATGTGACTTTGATATTTTAGTTTGAAGACTTAACAGTATTTCTTCCTAATCTGCAACTCTGCACAGTACACAGAATGTGCTGCTAAACTGCGGCGAAGCACACTGAATGGAATATGTGACTTTGATATTTTAGTTTGAAGACTTAACAGTATTTCTTCCTATTCTGCAACTCTGCACAGTACACAGAATGTGCTGCTAAACTGCGGCGACGCACACTGAATGGAATATGTGACTTTGATATTTTAGTTTGAAGACTTAACAGAATGTGCTCTAATCTGCAACTTTGCACACTAAACAGAATGTGCTCTAATCTGCAACTTTGCACACTAAACAGAATGTGCTCTAATCTGCAACTTTGCACACTAAACAGAATGTGCTCTAATCTGCAACTGTGCACACTAAACAGAATGTGCTCTAATCTGCAACTTTGCACACTAAACATAATGTGCTCTAATCTGCAACTGTGCACACTAAACAGAATGTGCTCTAATCTGCAACTTTGCACACTAAACAGAATATATATTTTTTTTTTTTTTTTTTTTTCCCCCCACACAAAATAACCTGCTGCCCCCACACACAGTAGTCCTAAAAAGGACTTTTGGTTCTTTTTTTTCACAATTTTGCTTTTTTTCCTCCCTACACTGACTTTCCCTTCCTATCCTCAGCTCTCCCTGGCTAAGACTGAGCCGAACTCGATGGTCAGGTGCTATACAGCACCCGACCACGGGTTCTGGCCAGCCAATCAGTGTAATGCCAGCAGCCAACATGGCTGCTGGCATTACACCGATGTCAGAGCCTCCCTGCACGTTTATTGGCTGCGCAGCAGCCGCAAAACATGCGGGGAGGAGACCCGAACATGGCGGGCGAGCACATGCGGTACTCGTACGAGTACCGCCATGTGCCGAGCAGAGCGATGCTCGAGCCGATCCGAGCATCGGCCGAGCATGCTCGCTCAACACTAATAGTTATGTTTTCCAGTGACATTTCATATGCTAATTAAATGGGAACTATCACCCGACACAATCTTTACCTTCACTAAGTCCCCATCTGGTGACTAGCTGCTTAGTAGCGCTAGTCACCAGAATTATTACCTTATTTAATAGACTTCTCCTGTCTTCCATGGGTGACAGGCAGGATGGAGCGCAGACATCTTGCCATTGTGACGTCCGCGCACCTGCGCTGTCAGTCCCAGCCGGAGCCAAATGGCTCCTAGCTACACCTCCTAGACCCAGCTGGGACTGACAGCTCAGGTGCGTGGACGTCACAAGGGAAAAAACGATTTGATCCCCTGCTGATTTTGTACATTTGTCCACTGATAAAGAAACAACCAGTCTATGATTTTAATGGTAGGTTTATTTGAACAGCGAGAGACAGAATAACAACAAAAAATCCAGAAAAAGGTATTTCAAAAAAGTTATAAATTGATTTGCATTTTACTGAGTGAAATAAGTATTTGACCACTTTACAAAACATGACTTGGTGGCAAAACCCTTGTTGGCAATCACAGAGGTCAGACGTTTCTTGTAGTTGGCCACCAGGTTTGCACACATCTCAGGAGGGATTTTGTCCCACTCCTCTTTACAGATCCTCTCCAAGTCATTAAGGTTTTGAGGCTGATGTTTGGCAACTCGAACCTTCAGCTCCCTCCACAGATTTTCTATGGAATTAAGGTCTGGAGACTGGCTAGGCCACTCTAGGACCTTAATGTGCTTCCTCTTGATCCACTCCTTTGTTGCCTTGCCCGTGTGTTTTGGGTCATTGTCATGCTGGAATACCCATCCATGACCCATTTTCAATGACCAGGCTGAGGGAAGGAGGTTCTCACCCAAGATTTGATGGTACATGGTCCCGTCAATTGTCCCTTTGATGTGGGGAAGTTGTCCTGTCCCCTTAGCAGAAAAGCATCCCCAATTCATAATGTGTCCACCTCCATGTTTGACGGTGGGGATGGAGTTCTTGGGGTCATAGGCAGCATTCCTTGTCCTGCAAACATGGCGAGTTGAGATGATGACAAAGAGCTCGAATTTGGTCTCATCTGACCACAACACTTTCACCCAGTTCTCCTCTAAATCATTCGGATGTTCACTGGCAAACTTCAGACGGGCCTGTACATGTGCTTTCTTGAGCAGGGGGACCTTGCAGGCGCTGCAGGATTTCAGTCCTTCACGGAGTTGTGTGTTACCAATTGTTTTCTTGGTGACTATGATCCCAGCTGCCTTGAGATCATTGACAAGATCCTCCCGTGTAGTTCTGGGCTGATTCCTCGCCGTTCTCATGATCATTGAAACTCCACGAGGTGAGATCTTGCATGGAGCCCCAGACTGAGGGAGATTGACAGTTACTTTGTGTTTCTTCCATTTGCGAATAATCGCAGCAACTGTTGTCACCTTCTCACCAAGCTGCTTGGCGATTGTTTTGTAGCCCATTCCAGCCTTGTCTAGGTCTACAGTCTTGTCCCTGACATCCTTGGACAGCTCTTTGGTCTTGGCCATGGTGCAGAGTTTACAATCTGATTGATTAATTGCTTCTGTGGACAGGTGTCTTTTATACAGGTAACAAACTGAGATTAGAAGCACTCCCTTTAAGAGAGACCTCCTAAACTCAGCTTGTTACCTGTATAAAAGACACCTGGGAGCCAGAAATCTTGCTGATTGATAGGGGGTCAAATACTTATTTCACTCAGTACAATGCAAATCAATTTATAACTTTTTTGAAATGTGTTTTTCTGGATTTTTTTGCTGTTATTTTGTCTCTCACTGTTCAAATAAACCTACCATTAAAATTATGGACTGATCATTTATTTGTCAGTGGGCAAACGTACAAAATCGGCAGAGGATCAAATAATTTTTTCCCTAACTTTATAGGTGGTTTTTAATGAAGTTTCCAAATATGTAAAATATTGAATTAAGCTGAAAGTTCCACTATATTATCTTTATCTATAATGTTTCTTATTGCCTTCCTTTTAGTGCTGGAGGCTGTACTAGAGTGGATTGGAGAAGGAGACAAAAGGACAAGTGGGCAGCTGGACAGACCTCAATCACTGTTCTTAGTGGGACTTCAGTATAAGGCTGAATTTTTATTCTGCAAGCCCAACTAGTTCTTAAAAAAAATCTTTTTAAAGGGGAACTATCACACCTACACCAGCTTGGGTAAGGTTTTTATTTCTTAAAAAAACATTGCTATTTAGTAGATTTAACCCATTAAATATTGCCCTGGCCACACTTCCCAACGGACTGCGGTTACCAGCTCTATACCACAGTCTGTCACTCTTCCTCTGCTCCCCTCCCTCTATCCAGCCTCCTCCAATGATGGAGGATTTCTGAATGTAAGCTGGACTGGTCTCTGGCCAATGAGAGCGCTCTAGCTTACATGCAGAAAGCCGACGTCATCGGAGGAGGCTGGATACAGGGAGGGGATCAGAGGAAGAGTGACAGACTGCGGGTACACAGCTGTACCCACAGTCTGTCTGGAAGTTGGATCAGGTCACTATTTAATGGATTAAATCAGCTAAATAGCGATGTTTTTAAAAAAATGTAAAACTTTACCCAAGTTAGTTGCTATATAAACAACCTATACAGCCCAACATGTGTAGGGGTGATAGATCACTTTTAGGTACTGCTAGTTTAACTACAGCTAGGGACTATGGGCAAGATGTTCAGAAAGCGGTGCTAACTGAAATTGTCTGTAATCAGAATAAAAAAGTTCTTTCACCATGATCCGTCAATTCTCAGACATGTTTCTGTCATTTTTTGCATCCAATTCCGCCATCTCCGTCAAAGGTAAAAAGCCGTCTTAAAAGTGGGTGTGGCTTAGTCTTCCGTCATAATGTAAGGTATTTTCAGAAAAAAATATTCATTTGAAGGTCATTTTTTTGTCTGATTAACGTCATTTTTTCCCAACATAATAAAAATGGTCTAAACTTGGAGAAGAAAAATTTGTTTCAAAGACGAAAAAAGTTTTTTTTCTTTGAAAATGTTTGTTTCAAAGACAAATTGAAAGACAAGTTTTAAGATCTTCTTACCGTCATTTTTAATTCTTTAGACGAATTTTCAAACGTGACGGATTTACTTCTGAAAATATCATCCTTCTTTTACCACCAACTCACGATCCGACATGTTTTTCATTATGAATACTTTTTGAACATCTCGCCCTATGAGTCAGAGACTAATGTTTGAGATGTCAGACAATAAACAATTGCCTTTTTCCAATGTAATCATTCTGCAGTACCCAAAGGGTACCCTCGGGAACGTCCAGATGGAAGGGGGTTGAAACATTGATGATTTTGGGCCACGTAACATATTTTTTTATTTGAATGAGTGTGGAATGTGCATAAGAAACCTTTTTTCATTTATAGTAAATTTATTCCACTTTTGCACCCTGTAATTCAAATATAGGCTGCTGTCAAATAAATAACTCCACTACAAGGTATATATTCTAGACATTTCTAAATACAAAATTTGAAGTTCCACACCTTTTGATTTATCAATCAATAGCACTGTTAGTCTTATCTGAAATGTACCAAAATATTTACCATTTATTTAAAAACAGGAATATCAGTTAAAACAATTCAAATTATGGAATAGTATACATACACTTATATAAGTGATGAATCTGATAGAAATAACATCTGAATCATCACTTATATAAGCGTATATATACTATAGGATAATTTGATATTCCTGTGTTTAAATAAAAGGTAAACATTTTTGGTACATTTCAGATAAGACTAACGGTGTTATTTATTGATAGATCAAAAGGTGTGGTGCCTCAAATTTTGTATTTATAACTTTTTTCATTTGTACTTGATGTTTGTTCAGACGTTTGCAGGTCACCCCTAATATTCCTGCTTTCCATCTCTCTTGTTTTCTGGTTATTTTCTAATTATAGGGGTGCATAATACATTGAGTCTTTTGATTAGGTTTATTGCATTTTGGTGCCTCTAAAATGAAGTTCCCCCATTAGAATGGCTTTGAATTTGTGCAGGGGAATGTACTGGCCGAGGTCTAAGAGCGGGCCAAGTTTTATGTAATTAATAATCTTGCCCACTCATCAGTCCACTGGAGATAGAGGCCTTCCCCACTGAAAATAGCATTGAACTAATTTCATCTCACTTGAAAACCAAACGTAAAGAGTTAGTTTTCACCTATCAGGGTTGTTTTTGTTTTTTGCACAAATGATTCATAGGTCGTGTAAATGAGCTGGTAGCGGCAGCAAGGAGTGGCAGGTTGGAGAGTAGTGTGAAATGTTAGGATCTGGCAGGAATCCCAGCAAATACTTTCTAATGTGCATAAACAGGCAAGAAAAACAAGCTAAATATCTCAAAAAACATTGTTTTATCTACTTGGTGACAATGGCTATTTTACACAAGGACAAGAGCAATTTTGGCTTTTTTTGGTATGCCTTTGTTCAACCGTATTTTTCCTCTAGCTCATTTAGTATACCCATATAAGTTATACGCCTTCTCAAGCATAAATAGGGCTTTCTTTTGATACCACATTTGAAAGCATAACCCATCATTTAATATGATAATATAAGAAAAAATGCAAAAATTTTTATAGGTTTTTCTGTGATAATTTGTGCTCAATTAGTTCATTATAATAGGGACTGGATAAAAGGTGTGAATGTTTTTTCATACCTCCCAAGTGTCCATTTTTTCATGGGTGGGGAGGGTACTGTTCCGCTAGGACAAAAATCCCTCTGTCGCTCTTTCCCACCCTGGTGTCCCTCTTTTATTGGCGATCAGACCGTGTGGTGTGTATATACAGGTATCACCCTGGTGTCCCTGTGTTTAGGAGATCAGACTGTGTGGTATGTATATAAGTGTATCACCCTGGTGTCCCTCTTTTTAGGAGATCAGACTGTGTGGTGTGTATATAAGTGTATCACCCTGGTGTCCCTTTGTTTAGGAGATCAGACTGTGTAGTGTGTATATAAGTGTATCACCCTGGTGTCCCTGTGTTTATACACTGGTGTCCCTGTGTTTAGGAGATCAGACTGTATGGTGTGTATATAAGTGTATCACCCTGGTGTCCCTGTGTTTAGGAGATCACACTGTGTGGTATGTATATAAGTGTATCACCCTGGTGTCCCTGTGTTTATACACTGGTGTCCCTGTGTTTAGGAGATCAGACTGTATGGTGTGTATATAAAGGTATCACCCTGGTGTCCCTTTGTTTAGGAGATCAGACTGTGTGGTGTGTATATAAGTGTATCACCCTGGTGTCCCTGTGTTTAGGAGATCAGACTGTGTGATGTGTATATAAGTGTATCACCCTGGTGTCCCTGTGTTTAGGAGATCAGACTGTGTGGTGTGTATAGAAGTGTATCACCCTGGTGTCCCTGTGTGTAGGAGATCAGACTGTGTGGTGTGTATAGAAGTCTATCACCCTGGTGTCCTTGTATTTAGGAGATCAGACTGTGTGGTGTATATAAGTGTATCACCCTGGTGTCCCTGTGTTTAGGAGATCAGACTGTGTGGTGTATATAAGTGCATCACCCTGGTGTCCCTGTGTTTAGGAGATCAGACTGTGCAGTGTGTATATAAGTGTATCACCCTGGTGTCCCTGTGTTTAGGAGATCAGACTGTATGGTGTGTATATAGGTGTATCACCCTGGTGTGTCCCTGTGTTTAGGAGATCAGACTGTGTGGTGTGTATATAAGCGTATCACCCTGATGTCCCTGTGTTTAGGAGATCAGACTGTGTGGTGTGTATATAAGTGTATCACCCTGGTGTCCCTGTGTTTAGGAGATCAGACTGTGTGGTGTGTATATAAGTGTATCACCCTGGTGTCCCTGTGTTTAGGAGATCAGACTGTGTGGTGTGTATATAAGTGTATCACCCTGGTGTCCCTGTGTTTAGGAGATCAGACTGTGCGGTGTGTATAGAAGTGTATCACCCTGGTGTCCCTGTGTTTAGGAGATCAGACTGTGTGGTGTGTATAGAAGTGTATCACCCTGGTGTCCCTGTGTTTAGGAGATCAGACTGTGTGATGTGTATAGAAGTGTATCACCCTGGTGTCACTGTGTTTAGGAGATCAGACTGTGTGGTGTGTATAGAAGTGTATCACCCTGGTGTTTCTGTGTTTAGGAGATCAGACTGTGTGGTATGTATATAAGTGTATCACTCTGGTGTCCCTGTGTTTAGGAGATCAGACTGTGTGATGTGTATATAAAGGTATCACGTTGCTCTACAGCAATAAAACACACATTAATGTCTGTTTAAACTTCAATAAACATGTTTATAAAATAATCTGTATAAATAAAATATTTTGGTGTGGCTCTAAATCACATATTCTGTTTCAAAAGATTGGTCAATGTATGATGGACTTTTTTTTTTTTAAGTTCCCCCAGTCCTGCCCACAGTATATGAAATGCCCCATCTTTGGACATTTGAGGCACTGGGGGATCTGTTCTCTTCTTTTCTCTTCCTCATGATCACAGTGAGGATAGACGCAGAGAACAATGTTAGATGTATTGTTTACTATACATGATCACAGAGCGGAAAAGAGAGCCAGAGAACTGTGACAGATGGAATGTTTACTATACATGATCACAGTGAGGAGGAGAGAGGCAGAGAACAGTGACAGATGGAATGTTTACTATACATGATCACAGAGAGGAGGAGAGAGGCAGAGAACAGTGAAAGATGTAATGTTTACTATACATGATCACATAGAGGAGGAGAGAGGCAGAGAACAGTGAAAGATGGAATGTTTACTATACATGATCACATAGAGGAGGAGAGAGGCAGAGAACAGTGACAGATGGAATGTTTACTATACATGATCACAGAGAGGAGAAGAGAGGCAGAGAACAGTGACAGATGGAATGTTTACTATACATGATCACAGAGAGGAGAAGAGAGGCAGAGAACTGTAACAGATGGAATGTTTACTATACGTGATCACAGAGAGGAGGAGAGGTTCACTTTGAAAAGTCGTGTGAATAAAATTGCGCGGCTAGAAGCCGCATTAACCATGTCACCCTGTTTAAAATGGTGACATGGCAACCTCGCGCTGCCGCTATTTACTGGCCTCAGTTGAGAAATTCAAGTGCTATATCAACTCGGTGGCTGTTGTCAAGCAGGAGGGAGGTGTGAAGTATGTGGTTCTTAGAAGCAGGTACCGGGATCTGCTGGGAGAGGATCTGAGCCGCCGTGAACAAGCTGACCAAGAGCAGCATGAGGAGAACGAGCAAAAGCGCATAGCAATTCAGGTAGGTGGGCGACGTACCAGTCATCTTGATGTATAGCAAGTTGGGGCGAACGGGCATCATCAGGGAGACGCATGGATGCAATCCAATACCTTTGGTTCTAAACAGAGAACAGTGGTCCCCGTACTGGGCTGTGTGGCACATGGGAAACTAGTGTGACTATGTATGGGGAGAAATGGGATTCTCCTAATCACTGTGACACGGAGAAAAGTTACAGCCGGAGTGCATCAAGATTTCTCACCCATTCACCATTGGATATCACCCATATGCCACCCAATCTCGCCACCCAACCTCACATCTTTACTGAACCGTTTCACCTTCAAAGCACCCAATCACTCTCCCCATCACCCAAATTCACCACCTCACCATCCAATAACTTCTCGTCTTCCAATATCTTTCCACGTCCATTTCCTCATCTGTATCATTATAGACCAGGAATTAAGCAACAGTATGTCACTCTGCCAGCCACACACACACAATAGTTAGCTGACAGACAGTCTCTACTGCTCTCATCATGCTCATTCTCTGCTGACATCATGCTATTGTTTTATGTGAGGAACATTTTTTATCAACTGCGGCCAGTAAATAGCGATGTTTAAAGAGGTGACATGACAACCTCGCACTTTTATGCAGCGAAAGGTTGTCATGTCCATTTTAAACAGGGCGATATGGTTAATGCGGCTTCTAGCCACACGATATTATTCATGCAACTTTTCAAAGGGATACCGGAGGAGAGAGGCAGAGAACTGTGACAGATGGAATGTTTACTATATATGATCACAGTGAGGAGGAGAGGGAAAGAGAACAGTGACAGATATAATAATAATAATAATGATAATAATTTGTGATTTTTATAGCGCTTTTCTCCCCGTGAGACTCAAAGCGCTTTACAAATCTATAAACAGATATAAAATTTAAGGGTTCCCTATCGTCACATGAGTTGACTGAATGCCTGATAAAAGAGATAGGTCTTTAGCTTTTTTTTTAAAGTCTATAGTGATGGTGCCTCTCTGATTGAGGATGGTGAAGAGTTCCAGAATGTGGGGGCAGTGTGGCTGAATGCCCGGGAACCTGAGGCTGTCTTTATTCTGGGCACTGACAGGAGGGATCTGTTGGCTGACCGTAGTGAGCGGGATTGAATATAGGGTGTCAGGAGCTCTTTCAGGTACTGTGGGCCTTGATTATTTAAGGCTTTGAAGGTCAGCAGGCCAATTTTAAAATATGTTCGCCATTTAATTGGAAGCCAATGCAGGGAGTGGAGAACAGGTGTTATGTGACATGAGCGGGTTTTATTGGTCAGTAGTCTGGCTGCTGCATTTTGTACAGTCTGTAGGCGATGGAGTTCTTTTTCTGGGAGGCCCAAGTAAAGTGCATTACAGTGATCTAGACGAGAAGACACAAATGCATGGACTAATGTTGGCATATCATCCGGTGGAATTAAGTGTTGTATCCTGGATATGTTTCTCAGATGAAAGAAGGCAGATTTTACTACAGAAGAGATCTGCTGTTTAAATGACAGTCCAGAGTCAATCGTCACTTCGAGACTTCGTACCTCTGTTGAACTAATGAGTTCAGAGCCTCCAAGTTCCAGGCCAGTTTGGTGATCCTGAGATATTCTTGTTGCCCGGGGTCCCCTCACCAAGAGTAACTCTGTTTTGTCAGGGTTCACTTTAAGACAATTAGCATTCATCCACTCTATGAGGTCTGATAAGCAACTGTTGATGAGGCATGTTGGGTCTTTAGTATCTGGAGCAAAGGAGAAGTAGAGTTGTGTGTCATCTGCATAACAGTGATATCTTAGGCCGTGTCTTCTGATGATGTCTCCCAGTGGTAGTAAGTAAATTGTGAATAGCATAGGAGACAAGATGGAACCTTGTGGAACTCCGCAAGCTAATTCTGTTGGTGCCGATGAGCAAGATCCTGATGTTACTCTCTGTGATCTACCAGTGAGGAAAGATTTAAACCAGTTAAGAACTGTGCCTCCTAGACCACAGATGTGCTGCAAGCGCGCTATTAAAATCCCATGGTCAATGGTGTCAAATGCAGCTGAGAGATCTAGGAGGATTAGGATGGAGTAATCACCTTTGTCTCTCGCCAAAAGGAGATCATTTAGCACTCGGACTAGCGCTGTTTCCGTGCTATGGCAGCATCTGAAACCTGACTGGAAAGGATCAAAGATGTTATAGCTTAATAGATGGGCCTCCAGTTGAGTTGCCACTACTTTTTCAATGAGTTTCCCCAGAAATGGAAGGTTGGATACTGGTCTGTAATTTGCTATACAGTCTGGGTCTAGTGAGGGTTTCTTTAGGAGGGGTTTTACCACTGCTTCTTTTAGAGGATCTGGGAAGATTCCAGTTTTTAGTGAGCACTCCACTATTTTTGTGAGGGCTGGGGCAAGTGTTTCAGTACATGCAGATATAAGACGCGTTGGGGCAGGGTCTAAGTCACACGTAGTGGGGCGCAACTTTTGCATGGTTCTTTTAACTTCCTCTATATCCACATTTGTAAAAGTAGACCATAAACTGGGGGAATCTGGTCTTCCACTGTAGTGGTTCTGGTGGGTAACTGGTTGGCCTGCTGTGATGGAGGCTCGGACGGAGGAAATCTTGTCTGTGAAGAAGATCGCAAATTCTTCACACTTATCTTGAGAACAGTTGGTGGGTATATGCATGCATGCTGGTTTGCAGAGCTTTTCCACTGTGCGAAACAGTTGCCTGGGTCTGTTGCGGGAAAGTGTGATTTCACGTGACAAAAATGAGGATTTTTTCTGACTTATCTTAAATTGATATTCATTGAGGTGATTGGTAAGAGCAACTTTGTCCTCTGGGTCATGTGTCCTGCGCCACCTTCTCTCGATATAATGTATTCTATACACTATCACAGTAAGCAGACACATATAATGTATACTATGCATTGTTACAGTGAGGTGGAGAGAGGCAGAGAACAGTGAGAGATATAATGAATGCTGTACACTATCACAGTGAGGAGGATAGAGGCAGAGATCAGTGAGAGATATAATGAATGCTGTACACTATCACAGTGAGGAGGAGAGGGGCAGAGAACAGTGACAGATATAATGTATACTATACACTATCACAGTGAGAAGGATTGAGGCAGAGAACAGTGACGAGCAGAGAAAAGTGACATACAATGTATACTATATAACAAAAAGGCGGCACCAACAAAGTTCTGAAGTAACAATGGTATCACTCACCAGACCGTGCTCTAATTTCCCCGGTGCCGTCCACAGAGATGGCCACTCTTGAACTTGAAAACAAACAAAAGGACGCACTTTCGGTGGAAATTTGCTTGAATAAAAAAATCTTTCTTTATTTAAATACAAGCATAGACAGCAGACTATAGAGAAAAGACTCAATGTCTCACGCATTTCGTACTAGACGTACTTAATCATAGACATACTTAATGAGATCACATGTGCTGTTTTTAAACTCTGCAATCACCATGCATCATGATTTGCTTAACCAATCATGTGCAAATATTTCAATATACAGATTGACTTAAAGGGAATGTTTTCATTCATTATCTCTATTTATACCGTTTCTTATATAGCGAGGGTCAGAGAACAGTGACAGATATAATGTATACTACACATGATCACAGTGAGAAGGATTGAGGCAGAGAACAGTGACGGGCAGAGAAAAGTGACAGATATAATGTATACTATACAAGATCACAGTGAAGAGGAGAGGGTCAGAGAACAGTGACAGATATAATGTATACTACACATGATCACAGTGAGAAGGATTGAGGCAGAGAACAGTGACAGATATAATGTATACTATACATGATCACAGAGAGGAGGAGAGAGGCAGAGAACAGTGACACATATAATGTATACTATACATGATCACAGTGAGGAGGAGAGAGGCAGAGAACAGTGACAGGTGGATGTTTACTATACACAATCACAGTGAGGAGAAGGAGGGCAGAAAACATTGATAGATATAATGAATACTATACACACTCACAGTGAGGAAGAGGGAGGCAGAGAACAGTGATAGAATCTTTACATGCTTTGCCTTTGGAATGTGACTCCACTGGCACATGTGATTTCTGTAGCATTGATAACGCAGAACAAGGAGGAATTGCACCAGTGCCAAATCAATACTACCAAAACTAACTATGCTACAATAGTCTGGTGCACTCAAGAGTTAATAACAATTCTTGAAACAGGGTAAAAAAAAGACACTAAAAGTGCAAGGGTGTTTAAAAGGCCGAACACTATAACCCATTCAAAGAGGCACTCTAATCTATGGTAGATATTTATAATACTCTATTAGTTGCATAGAAAAATACAAAAGCAAACTAATGCTGTATATACTCAATTCAAAACAACATACTGACAATACTAGATGGAGAAATCAAAAGCCTTACCAAGTGGAATGATCTGATGACAAGGGCTACAAATAGAGGATGTGTAAAAACCGTCTCCTGTAGGTCACATTCACATCATAGAAACGTGGAAATGGGCACAAAACACATATTGATCAAATGGCCAAATATGGGGTACTTGTTGCACTGGGAGAAGGTCTGGGGGGAAGTCTTAAAAGCAAAACACAAAAAAAGTCCATGACACAGTGACCCTTCTTTAGAAAAAAATAATAAATGGTTTAAAACTAGCCAATGTATTGTATCTATACAGATTATTTTATAAACACATATACTGTGCAAGTGCTACATGAGAGCTAACTAATTTACAGATACTAATCAGTGATTAAAGTAATAAACTTGTATAAAAAGAAATAAATTACCATAAGAATATAGTAGAATACTTGTCCATATTGCCATAGGTCATTAAAAAAAAGCAGGAGGAAAATTAGGGACAGCATCTCTCCCACCAAACCCAGCGTGTATCACCAACAACTGGCTTTGTCAGGGGTGTAGCATTGATCGGTATCCTTTTAAAAGTTCCACACAAAAGAGAGTGCGACCACATGGCGCATTAACCATGTCGCCATGATAAAAATGGTGACCTGAGAATCTCGCGTTGCATGAAAGTGCGAGATTCTCAAGAAGTGCTATGAAACGTTGCAAGGTTAACACAGGATCCACTGTTGGACATGGGGCAGGAAGCTGACCCTAAATGTCCTCTCCTCCCATTCTCTTGAACTCTCTATGTATATGTGACATTGTGTTGGGAAGTACCTCTCAACAGCCAGCAATGCTCCATCTGTGCCATCTGAAGGTGGCACTGCAGACACCAGGGGTCCACATCGAAGGTGGGAAGCAGAGTCCAACAGAAGGTGAGAGAGGAGAGCCCCATCTGGGGGCAACAACTGGGTGTCAGGTAATGTTCCAACCCATCGAACAAGATGAGGGAGGTAATGGGGGTAGTGAGGTGAATAGAGGACAACAGGTGCAAGATCTCATTCAGTGTGCGCGGATATACAGAAGTGGATTCTCCGCAAAAACAAAAAGGGTAGATGTCAGAAACTGCATCAAGAATAAGGCACCTGAAACTGAGATTCTCCAATTCTCTATTTTAAAACACAGATCCATGTTCTCTCTTAAATTTCTTGATAGCATCTCTAGATTGTGACATTTCATAGTGCAACCTGAGAATCTCCCACTTTCATGCAGCGTGAGATTCTCAGGTCTCCATTTTTAGCATTGCGACATGGATAATGCATGATGTGGTGGCACGCTCTTTTGCATGTGACCTTTTAAAAGTGAACGTGTTGATCACATGTGCTAGGCCACAGGAGAATGGTTGAAGTTGACTACTCCAGTCCCGATCCAGTCAGTGACAGTCTCGCTGCAGTGATCACCATGAGCCCTTCAAAATCACATAGTAACATAAGTAACATAGTTGACAAGCCTGAAAAAAGACATGAGTCCATCAAGTCAAGCCCATGCCAAAACACCCCTGTTGATCCAGAGGAAGGCAACCGCCCCACACCAGAAGCCATTTCCAATTTAGCCCAAAGGGACTTCTCCCTTTAAAATGCACGGTGGGCCTGGCTTTTGCCAAGAGCTCCCTTTCCTGAGGGCCTCATCTTGTATTTGTTCTAGGGAAAGAACCAGTTTTACCCCTATAGCTCTCAAATGATTAATGCTATGGTCAGATGAAGAATCCGCCATAGAAGAGAGAGGCTGCCTGGGGTGTGCAATATACCAATATAGGAACTTTGCATGTAAATATTAACCCCTTGAGGACCAGACAGGTATGGTTCACGTTGCTTAGCAATGTGTTGTATAGCGCTCTAAACCTCAAGGTGTTAGAGTACTTCAGGTTTGCTTTGATTGCCATTCTGGCAATCAAAGAGTTAAACCTCCTACTGATAATCAAAAGCCATGGTCACTGCAAGAAATATGAGGGAGCGGTCTGAGCTGAGGACTCAGTGGGGTTAGAGCAGAGTAGAAGAGTTGAGAGCAAATTCTCTAAACCAGGCATGTCCAAGTTCTGTCCTGAAGGGCCACCAACAGGCCAGAGTGTAATGGTTTCCCTGATTAAAGCGGAACTATCGTCAAACTTAAATTGACCCCCAAATCCGTATTACTATAACAATACGCATATACATACTTTTCATTTGCTGAATAAGTCCGGCATTAGTAAAAAATAGAACTCGTTTGGCAGGAATCAGCAGGCAACAGCACAGACATCTTGCAGAGAAGGCATCTCTGTCCCCTTCACCTCCACCACTGGTCAGTGAAGTTCCTTGGGATCTTAAGGCACCGGAAGGGACTGACGGTGCAGGCGCAGTGAGTGCCTACAGCAAGATCCCTGCCTCTGCTGCCTGCCGAATGAGTTCTATTTCTCAGTAATGCCTGACTTACCATAAAATCTCAGATATAATATGCACAATTTTACCCCTCTACACCTTATGTGAAGTGTGTGTGTGTGGGGGGGGGGGTGTTATATATTATTTTGGTTACTTTTGTTATTGTTATTATCTTGCCGCATTAAAAAAAAAAATGAGGTCTGCCAGATACCTTCCCTCCCTCCTTCCAGTGCCATCCACTCTCAAAATAATCCTTACTTACTTCCACTGAAGTCCCCATCTTCCCGGCGGATGGCATGCTTGCATTTGCTGCCTGCTTCCTTCAGTGCTCTGTCAGGACCTTCTGCCTACAGTATTGCCCTGCAAGGACCTTGAGATCCTCATAGCGCATTACTATTGGCTGGAGGCAGAAGGTTCTGACAGCCCATTGAAGGAAGTGGGTGGCAAATGCAAGCATGCCGCCCGCCGGGAAGATGGGGACTTCAGTAAGTATTATTTTGAGAGCGGATTGCGCTGGGGGGGGGGAGGAATCTGGCAGTTCTCATTTTTTTAGTAAGGGTAAAAACAAGGGTGCGTATTATACATAGGCACTCTTGTTTTCCCCTAAAATCTTGGGTATAATATACACTATTGAATTATACACAGGTACGTATTATACCTGAGATTTTACGGTATTCAGAAAAATAAAAGGATTTATATGCATATTGCTATGGTAATGTGTATTTGGGGCTCGATTTAAGTTTGATGATAGTTCCTCTTTAAGCACAGGCAGTGGCATAACTATAGGGGTCGCAGGGGTCACACCTGCGACCGGGCCCGTGCACTCCAGGGGCCCGGCCTCCCCCTGTGACCCCTCCGCCTGGTGCCTGCAATCTCCCGCCGGTGCTCTAGTAATGCAGAGCGCTGGGAGATGACATCATCTCCCAGCGCTTTGCATTACTAGGAGGACCACGCGGGAGCTCCAGGTAGGAGATGGGGGCATTGTGGAGGAGGTCTGTGTGGTCAGGGGGGCCCAATGTGGTGGGAGGGAGGGCCTGTGGCATTTCTTGTACCAGGGCCCGGAGGCTTCTAGTTACACCTCTGAGCACAGGTGAGATAATTAGTGTCTCATTCATTTTGACTGACACACGTGTGCTTAAACAGGGACATCCCTAAATCCTGGCCTGTTGGTGACCTTTTGAGGGCTGAACTTGGACAGCCCTGCTCTAAACACGCTTTTAGTGTTGCTATATAAACACTGATTTATTATCTCATCTTAACATGCTACAGAACTCATCTCAATGTTGTCTTAAGAGGAACTGTCCCTTTAATTTGTATGGGTAGCAAATTACAACAGGGGGAGACCCTTCAAGCCAAATTCTCAAAGAGAATGCAAAACTTCTACGACAAACCAACTACACCACAAAAAATGTATAAAAATCCCCATTGATTAAACTAAGGTTTTAATGATAGAATGAATTATTCAACAAGCACACTGAGAAGCACTAGATCAAACTGTTTTAAAAATTTTAAAATCAGCATCATCTGTTGTCCAGAGAAGGAATGTGCATAAGGTTCATTTTTCTCCTCATGGGAATTTTCTGCAGAAAAGCAACAGATTCTCCTTTCTGTAGATATCACCAAGGGGAGGAAATCAAGCAAAATTTACTTGCAGAAGGTTAAGCCCATTATTTCAAATTAGCAGAATATTTTGGCGCTGTGTTCACACGTTGTGTTGCATTGTTCCCATTACCTGTCCCAATGCTCCTGCTTTTCTGCATTCCTGTATGCATCATAGTGTAAACATACATACATTCATCATCACACACACACAGTAAAATAGTAACATAGTCTATGGGGCTGAAAAAAGATGTGTCCGTCAAGCTCAACCCATGCCATATCACTCTTTTGATCCAGTGGAAAAAAAATATTGAAACCATTTCCAATTTAGCCACAAGAGGGTAAAAAAATATCCTTACTCACCTGGATATTTCTATGGATCAACATCCTGTTTACTTTGGAACCAACTGTCAACCAGCAACAGTATCTGCAAGCACACCATACAGAGGCAAATAATTCCATAACTTTACTGCCCTTACTGTAAAAAAAATCCCTACCATTTTTTTTAGTCAAAAATGCCTTTCCTTAAGTCTTAATGGATGACCTGTTGATTTTTGCTCAGCTCTTTGAGTAAATATTTTCTTACATAGTTATTTATATTGACATCAACATATGTCAGCAGACATATACATACATACATACATACGTCATCATGCATGCATATGTCATCACCCACACCTAGCATGCATGCACATACACACACTCACCTCACTCAAATGGAAGAGGCCAGTGGAATTCATGGCAATTATGGTTAGATGCATAAGGCCCTATTTTTTCACCAAATCTGTTACCATGGCAGACACTACCACACTTCTCTAGCACAGACGGAATATACTTTGTATTCTACTCTGTTGTGGACTAATATTCTGCATAAAAGTAAATATCAGCAGTGCTACCTAATCGATATGATAGAAAATCTAAGTTTGACTTTAAAAAGTTTGAGCTATAATAACTTTGGAGTGGTGTTGTTTTAACTGAGTGCCAGAGGGGTGTCCATACATTTAAATTCCACATTTTCATCACTGCTAATACATTTCCTGCTAGAACTTTGCCATTTTTCCTATGTTTTCGATGACTGCAAGAGTCTTCACCCAATATTACTTCTTATGAGGGCTGAAGTGGAGAATTAGATGGCTGAAAGTAAAAGTTGTTAGTCCTACAGCAATATATGCCTTGAAAAAATTGTTAGCAGGCTGAGTGCCTTTATACTTTTTCCATAACAGTAACTTCCTTCTTAAGTAACACTAGCACAGCCATGATTGAACAATAAGTGTAGCTTGGGATATGTCAGGGTGCAACACATGACAACACTTCTTTAAAGCCTCTATTTTCAACAAAAAAACAAGGGCAGCATATCAACCAACAACATTTTGGCAAGTTTACTATTCTACAGGTGTATATTTGCTACTACTTTCTCAACAGGTATTTTTTGTGTTGTTTGTCTCACTATCAGATGCAGCAGTTGATTGAGCTGCTTCACCTTCTTGCACTATACCCTTAATACTGGAATGCAACTTGTTGTCATCTTCAGTGCTTTTAGAAGGTTTATTAATAGTACTGGTGCTGGCTCTGGTGGAACTTTTGGTGAGACTTGGACCAACCACATCTTCCTTGAGAGGAGAGAGACCAACACCATATATTGCACATGCTGCAGCAACCATGGATGCAGTCAGTTTTAGGGCTACCACTTTACTCCACTGCTCCTAATCCTTTCACCCCCCCCCTATCCCTTGTATGTTTTCTGGACATTACTCAACTACTTGCTGTGTTTTTACTGTAAAGTATACAATATAACTGATTGCGTGTGATGTCTGGCCTTGGATCTCTACAAAATACTCTATCTTGTCTAATAGCAGTGTGCCTCAGTCAAAGCTCACATCAGCATCCCTGTCTCTGTCATCTTTCAATTGTTCTTATTTTTTTATTTATTTTACTTAACTATCTTCCCATCCCTATCACTGTCAAAAACAAAACACATGTTCCATATTCAGCTGCTTCTTTCTCCAGGCTACCCTAGACAAGATAAGAGTCGGATCAGGAAGAAACTTGGATCATGGTTGCTTGCGTCTTATCAGTCAGTCACACAGAAGTTTGGGGTATTTAGGGCAGTTCTTCTTTGCTCCCTTCTCACATCCCTAGACTACCTATATATATAGGTATATATATATAAAGGGCTCTCCAAAGACCTGTTCATTAACAGAACAGTACATAGGACAAGGGGCCACCCGCTTAGACTTGAGGAAAGGAGATTTAATCTACAACAGCGGAAGGGATTCTTTATGGTAAGGACAGTAAAGGTATGGAATTCACTGCCTGAGGAGGTGGTGCTATTGAATACATTAGATGCCTTTAAAAAGGGCCTGGATACTTATTTAAAAGAGCAGAACATAGAGGGCTATGTATGTTAGTATTGGGATTAATATTTACTTAGGGCTTGTTGATCCAAGGAGAAATCTGATTGCCATTTGGAATCAAGAAGGAATTTCCCCCCCCCTTCCAAGACAAAATTTTAAATTGCTGTATTGAGGGGGTTTTTTGCCTTCTTTTGGATCAACGATGGTAAACGGGAATAGGAAAAGGGTTGAACTAGATGGACGCAAGTCTTTTTTCAACCTAAATTACTATGTTACTATGTTACTCTGTTACCTTAGCACAGAGATAACAACCAGATCAGGATGTAATTGGATCACAGCTGTCTGTGTTTATTTGGTCACATAAAAATTTGGGGTACTTGGGGTAAACCTCCTCTGCCCCTTTCTCACATCCATAGACTCCCCTAGGACAGATATAATAGCCAGAACAGGAATAAACTTGGATCCCCTCTTCCTGTGTGTTCCCAGTCAGTCACGCAGAATTTTGAGGTATTTGGTGCAATTCTCCTTTTCCTTCCTTCTCACACCCCCAGACTCCCCTCACACAGAGATAACATCCAGATCAGGAAGGAACTTGGATCCCAGTTTCCTGTGTCTAGTTGGTTACATACAATTTGGAGGTGTTTGTGGTAGGCCTCCTTTGCTCCCTTTTCTCACCCCCCAGACTTCCATAGGACAGAAATAACAGCCAGACCAGGAAGAAATGTGGAACATGGCTGCCTGTATCATTCCAGTCAGTCACACTGAATTGTGGGATATTTCAACCTCCTTTCTTCCTTCCTGTCCCTCAGACTCCCCTAATATAGAGAACAGATTCCCTGTCTACAAGACTCCCTAAACTAATCTTCATCCCCTCTTTATTAGCCTGTTTTCTCTACACACCAATGTGCTGCTTTCTCTTCCTCTCACAGGCACAGAACAGCATGCTGGGAGAACCTGACACCCTTTTATATGCCTGCGGGAAAATAAAAGAACTTGCAATATGGTGGGGAGAAATTCTGTCTTTCCATTGATTTCAATGCAATGAGCTAGGCGAAAAAAAGTGGAAAAGCTGAACTTTTTGCAAAATATTTTGCGCTTAGTTAAAAGTGCCATTATTCTACTGTTTCTATTTTGAGGCAAAAACGTTTGCCTGTCACTATTGTCACGACCTACCAGAATCAGTGTGGCAGATGTCGGCCTGCAAGAGAGGGAGTGCTCGGGAGCGCTGACTAGGGAGCGGTGCTAGTAGTGCGGTGACTGTTGAAGGTAAGACCGTGCTGCGGCTAAGGCCGTATTAGAGGTGCTGGCCGTGAAGCCAGATGTCCGATCCTAGTTGAGCCGAGACCCTGACCAAGATGGACTCCATCTGGACAGTCTTGCTGCTCTGAGGTGAGCAGTGTTATATCAGTAAAAGGGGTGGGAGGGGGATACTTTATCATTCAGTTACTCTTGATCTACAACTCTGACAGTAATGAAATAACACTCTCCATGGACAAATACTATGAAGATTAATTGGAGCTGCTTTTATTATGAAACATTACTATCCCTTTAAGTAATGTGTATGAATCAGCACATGATTGTCTTCTGTCTTTAATCTTTTAGTTTGGTTAGAGTTTTGGGGTATACTAGTTGTTTAAATTAAGGTTACTAAATAAAGGACAAAATAATATCCATGGGTTAACACCTTAAGGACGGCCGATTGTGCATGCGGCCGTCACTTAAGGACCACGGACCATTTATTTATTTATTTTTAATCTCATTCAGGGCTCCCCGAATGGTGCCCTGCATCATTAAAGGGTTAAAGAGATAATTACGCTTTAGTTTGACTTTACATATACTGCAAATGTATTTTCTATATGACGTTAGAATACCTATGTTTTTTGTTTTGTTTTGTTTTCATCTCCTTCTAATCTTTACACTTTTAACCCTTTGAGTGCCAGAGGGGTACGTAACGCATTGCAAAGCAATACGTTGCGTACCCCTCTGGCACTCAAAGGGTTAAGTCCCTTATACTGAGCTCTCTGGATACAATGAAAATAAAGATAGCATATAGCATACTGAACACTCATGCTACAAGAATAGTGTTCCATTGTATCACTATCCTGCTTTCAGATCGACTGACCAGAAAACTCTCTGATCCAGGAAGTTCACTGTCGGGAGCATAGAACTGTAAAAAGAGTGAAGACGAAAAACATATAGGCAATTTGACTTTACTTAGTATTTATTTATATCTTTTTATTTAGAAAATGTTTTACCAGGAAGAAAACATTCAGATTTCTCTTGTTTCTGGCACCATTAAGGTGATGGATTCATCCCCTCGGACCCTAAAGTGTTGAGGCCCCCATGTGTGGGGGGGTGATGCAGGTGGGGGCTGTGGTCTGGGTGGATCGCGCTAAGGAAGGGTGCTTATTTTTTCCCTCCCCTCTCCTTCCTAATCTTCCCCCTCTCTCACACATACGTACCTGTTATCGCATCACCACTTCCACAGATGCATATTTCTTACCCACCTAATCAGACCCCCTGAAGACACCAAGAGTCAAGCTTTCTTTTAGAGCGTTCCAATGTCTCTCAGTTCTTAACCTCTTAGTGACAGGCCGAGTGCGCACGCGGACGTCACTTAACGCCCGGCTAACATTTTTTTTTTTTTTGACAAATTATTCCGTTTTTGCGTGACGTACCAGGTAAGTCCATTGTTGGGAAGGGGTTAATTATGCTGCTATTGACTTGTAAACCTTATGTATTTTGTACCAGATCTGCTGCACTGTACAATATCACTATATGAAGTTGCACACCGGTTGTACTTTGCCAAGTTTTCAATAAAGCTTTTATATATATATAAAAAAAAAATCTCGTTTTCAAGGACGTCCTGAATAGTTTTCCGTAAAGGGTTACATATTTACACAAATAGAGAGACATTATATATACATATACACATAAACATATTAACAATTATATACAGTTAAGTAATATAACTGTATCTGCAAAGTTAAAATAAAGGATTATTATTCCTTTAACCATCTGTGTGCAATGCATTGGATACCTATGTGGAACACAAACAGTTAAAGGGGATCTATCACCCCTAAACAAGTTTGTTTTAATAGGTAGTTTATATAGCGAATATGTGTAATATCGTATTCATTTTTTTTAATCGCTATTTGGCAGAAATCTAAGGAATACATATTGCCCTGCACCCTACTTCTGGATAGACTGGGGTTACCATCTATGTACCACAGTCTGTCACTCTGCCTCTGCTCTCCTCCCTCTATCCAGTCTCCTCCAATGACGGAGGCTTTCTGTCTATAAACTGGTTTGATATCTAGCCAATGAGAGCGCTCCAGCTTACAGGCAGAAATCCTCCGTCATTGGAGGAGGCTGGATAGAGGGAGGGGAGCAGAGGAAGAGTGACAGACTGTGGGTACAGAGCTCATAACTGCAGTCTGTCTGGAAGTATGGCACAGGGCAGTATTTATTACTTAGATTTCGGCCAAATAGAGATCTAAAAAATATGAATACAATATTACACATATTTGCTATATAAACTACCTATTAAGACAAACTTGTTTAGGGGTGATAGATCTCCTTTAAATCAGAGGCAAGCTAAATAAAATAAAACTGATTATAAAATAAAACTGATTATAGGTTGCAATTACTACCCTTATAACCCATTGAAGCTAGAGACATCTCTAATACATTGCAAAGCAATGCTTTGGCATTGTCTCTATCAGTCAAGGAGTTAAAGGGATAGTAATACTTAAAATGTAAAAAAATATATATTGTAGGGTTTATCCCCCTGAGTAAAACAAGAGTACCCCCACTGCTGAAAGGTGTTTCATTCAAAAGATGTTAATTTTCAAAGTTGAATTTTTTAGGTGCAATATCACAGTGGCCTGAAATTGTACAGTGGCGCTGTTGCTACACCATCCTATGGAGATTTATGGTCCCGGGACCAGAGCTGTCCATAGGATCGTGTAGCAACAGCGCCACTGTACAATTTCAGGCCACTGTAATACTGCACCCAACAAATTAAACTTTGAAAATTAATAACTTTTGAATGAAACACCTTTCAGCAGTGGGAGTACTCTTGTTTTACTCAGGGGGATAAACCCTACAACAGATATTTTTTTTACATTTTAAGTATTACTATCCCTTTAAATTTCAGAATGCTAGATTCCAGTGACTGGAGAATTGCTAGTTGCAACACAAGGCAAACAGAAAAGTCTAGTAAGGAATTAAGTGGATCTAATAAATACATGTTGCATGTCATTTAGGGAAGAGTTAATGGGATCATTGTTCTTATTTTTGAAAGGTCTTCTCTCTGACTCCTCATCTCCTGGGGAATGACAGGGCTCAGAGTCAGGGAGACAGCCAACAGTCAGGAATCTTCTTCAGACTGGACCTCTGAGACTATCCGTCTTCACTGCAGCTAAAGCTTAGACATCCAGGTCTGGCAGTCATCTGGTTTCTACACTTTATGGCTTTTAGAGTTAATGCAGTTCCATAAAAGCAAACATAAATTTCCATACCACCCAAATATCAAAGCAAAATAAACATCCAGGTGAGAGAATGAAAAAGATTAAAGGAGGCAATAAAAGAATCATCAGCGCAAAATGCAACAGGATGTGTAATTCATCAGTCGCAGTACTCAGGATCAGCACTGGAATGCAGCTCTTGAACCACTTGGATCCTAGAAATATCTTCAAAAAAATCATTTCACAATGCTTTCAAGACCTCCCTAGCATTCAAGCAATATTTCCCACATGGCCAAAAGAGGTATTACATTACCCAGATGGTGCATTATATACATATGAATGTTCTCCTAATAGGGAAGGGGAGAGGGGAAGGATTTACAGTAGGGAGTTCTAAAGTAAATTAGCAATAGTATTATTGGTTATTGTCAATGATCACAGAAAAATAAGTTGGCTGATGTACATTGCAACTCATTATCTTTGCTTAGACATTAGCAGAAAAATCCTGTGCCTACATCTATAAGATTTTTTACGATTATATTAATGCACAGCAGCAAACGTGCTCACAATCTTAAAAGGAAACTATCGCAACCCCATCCTATAACAAAGTCCTAGAATTTGTCGCTCACAGTGTGCGTAACTGCACTTGCGCAGTAGGGACTCACAGTACAGGCTGATCCAGAGCGGAGAGCTCTGGAAGCCTGATAGCCTGTCTGTACTCCAGGCTCCGGGGCAGCAGCAGAGGCGGCTGGGTGACAAACTGTCACCCAGCGCCATCGATGCTGCCCCAGAGCCGGGAGCACAGACAGGCTGTGAGTCATCTGGAGCTCCCTGATCCAGATCAGCCCATGTCTTTTTCCATAAGAAGAGACTATACCGCAAGACTGAAGTCTCACAATGCAGTCTTTCATCCTTCATGATACAGTCTGCTCTGCTTTGGATTGCAATGGTGAAATAGAGAATCTATGAGGGATGAGGACTAGGGATGTGTGAAAAGTCCCATTTTGTTCTCCAGAGATTTTTCATGAAAACACGTGGCTACCTTTTTTCTTGAGAGAATTCGCCCATAGTTAGACCATAAGATTTTCCTCTGTTTATCATAGACCCAAACATATTTCACAAAAATGGTTCCATGGTGTGAAGCTTTCCGCCTGCATACAATAAAAAGTACAGATTTTCACATCAAAATGAATGCTGTAAATAGGAAGTAAACAGAGCGGAAAGAGAGAGAGATAGAGGCTAAAATATTAAATAAAAAATATATTATAAAGTAAAATAAGATTATTACAGGTTCATAGTGCTGGCTGACACTATGAGCAGTAGTAATAAAAAAAGAGAAGCTTGCAGGATCAGGGGCATCGCTGAGGGGGGCTAAGGGGGCTTGCTGTCTTGGGCAGCCCCGAATGTTGTGACCCAGTGATTAGCCCCCAAATGTAATGTTATTCTTCAAATGTGTAATATACTGCTGCTCAGTGCCGCTGGCTTCAGTGGCAGGCTGGTCATCTGGCCCCCTAAAAATAAAGAAGCATGATTGTAGTTGTAGAAAGGTACTGACGGCATTAGATGTGCCCCGCCATCCAGTACCTTCCTAGCATACTGCTCAGTCACGCTGCAGCCAATGAGAGAGTATTGCTTTGACACAATACTCCTTTCTCATTGGCTGTGTGTGCGATGTGGTGCAGCATTGTTGCGCATGGTCTGGAGATTGTCACGAGAGTGGAGAGATGACCATTATGTTTGGGAATTGGGAGAATGAGAGAGAGAGAAACCAAATCAAAGAGAAGGTGTATAAAGTTTGAGTCCAGGGATAACATCAAGGTTGACCTGGGCGAGAAAGGGGGTCCTAGGCCAAAATGTGTAGGCCTGTAAATTTGTATTGCCATTTACTTGTTTTGGCTGGAGCTGGATGGCATATTGGCATTAAACAGTCCTACAGTTACTCCAATTGCAAGTTTTCACCCACCACCAGATTTATAAATATTATATCCAGCCAAAACAAGTATTTATCATGAATACCGCAGGCGTGCTGTGGAATTTTGCCATGAGCTCTAGCCCCAGATATTTTTGGAACATAGAAACACCCCTGAGCAGGAGCCTATTGCACCCAGGGACACAGAGAAGGAGGAGAAAGTCACCACAGGTGCTAAAGGGCATGGGAGCCCACATTCCCCAGACCCAATGATGCCCAGGCCACATCATTTTCACTTTGGAATCTGGGATAAAGCAGTCAAAGGAGCCAACACACCTCTGACCCTGTGATTCTTAGGGACCAGAAACCAGACAGGACACAAAAAGGTAAAATGCAATACACCTTTATTAGTGCAACAAAAACAGAAGCATGATCCAAGAGCATAAACCAAAAGACACGCCAGGGTCAGGAACCAAGACAGGAATTCAGCCAAGCCGGAGTCAAGAAACCATAAGTCTGCGATGTCAGGAACAAGCCGAGGGTCAGAAGAACAGAAGTCAATGAAGTCTGGAACAAGCCGATGGTCTGGAAAACTGAAAACAGGAACGTGGGAAAAGTCCACAGCAGCCAGCAAAAGGTCAGCAAACAAACACAAGGACAATGAAGAAGTGAGCCAAGCTGCTATAAATACCCTGAGAGGGTTAGCTGATAACAGTAAGGTGAGTAATCAGAGAGGTCAGCTGATACAGCCAGAGCCAGAAACATAGAAGACAGCAACAGTGGATAGCAGAGCACTAGATTAGCTCAGACAGCAGAATCAATAGGCAGAATGGGAGCAGCTCAGCAAAACCTTGACAGTACCCCCCCCTCAACGACCCCCCCCACGGGGCAGGACCAGGTTTATGGAGAAAGCGTGCATGGAAAGCATGGAGGAGGGTGGGGGCATGCATGTCTGCAGCTGGAACCCATGAGTGCTCTTCTGGACTGTAACCCATCCAATGGACCAAATATTGAAGACTCCCTCGTAACCTACGAGAGTCAACTATAGATCGGACCTCATACTCCTCATGGCCGTCAAAGGGCACCGAATGAGGTTGAGGAGTGACTGTAGTGAAACGATTACATACCAGAGGTTTCATATTAGGAGGAAGGTCTAAGGCATAGGCCACAGGGTTCACATGTCGGAAGATACGGAAAGGACCCACAAAACGGGGAGCCAGTTTCTGAGAGGGCACTTGGAGGTGAAGATTTCTGGAGGACAACCAGACCCTCTCCCCGACCTGGTAAGAGAGTGTGGGTAGGCATTTACGGTTAGCCTGGAGCTCCTGAGATTATTGTGAGTGTCGCAACGACTCTTGGACCTGCACCCATATGGAACGGATTCACTGGAGATGATACTCCAATGCTGGGATCCCCTGGGGAGCGAACGAAACTGGAATCATGGAAGGCTGATACTCATAATTCACCATGAAAGGGGAGAGCTGGGTAGAAGCCGAGGCAGCACTGTTATGAGCAAACTCCGCCCAAGATAGCAGGTCCGACCAATTGTTCTGATGGTCTGAAATGTAACACCACAGGAATTGCTCCAAGGCCTGATTAGCCCTTTCCGCTGCCCCATTTGACTGTGGGTGATAGGCCGAGGAGAAAGAGAGTTGGATACCTAGTTGCTCACAGAAGGCCCTCCAGAATCTCAAGATAAACTGTCTACCCCGGTCAGAAACTATGACTTTGGGAACCCTGTGTAGCTGATAGACCTCTTTGACAAGGACTCTAGCCAGCTCTTTAGCTGATGGAAGTTTTTTGAATGGTATGCAATGAATCATCTTAAAAAATCGGACAGCGACCATGAGGATGACAGTATGACCATTAGACAAAGTGAGGTCGACTATGAAGTGCATGGCAAGATGTGACCATGGCTTCTCCCCACTGGACACAAAGGCTTCTGCGCTCACCAATAATAATCCGTCATAATACGACATAATTATTTTGTGATGTGTTTTGGAGGTGGGATAGATGGATTGGTGGTTCTTTTGTGATGTGGTGAACGTTGGGATGTGATGATGCGTCTCAGTGATGGCATGTATGATCGCTTATAGTTTGTGACGTTTCGCCCTAAGGGGAGGATTTTAGAAGATATCGGATATGACATACCCGGAAGTCTCTCTACACGTGGGATTGAGATGGACATATGTTTGGATGAACACGCTCCCGGTTGAACCACAGTCGGACATATTTGGGTATGGCAAAATTGAGAGGTGTGAATGAGTCAATCACTGTGGTGCGACGCATGCCTGGATGTGGGAGGAATGGACGCATATAAAATAATATTGCGTTCCAGTAGTGACAAGCAAGGCTGCGTGCGCATCAACATGTTTGACCCTAGAGGATTTTGATAGGAGATGCCGAATGTGGTAAACCCGGAAGTTTTTCTTCTACACTACGTGTGGACTAGTGTTTATTGAAACAACCGGAAAAGTGGTTATCTCTAATGATTGGAGTATTTGGGAGTGTAAGTCCATAAATGGCCGAAAAATGCTTCAGTATGATTGATACCCTTGAAAAAGTAACTGTGCGTTATGAAACGCGTAGAGAAATTACTTCTGTGTTAATTTTGGATGTTTTTATTTCAAAAGGGTTGTTACCCAGGAAACAGCTGTAAATTTTAATAAATATATATGTTTTTTTCTATATACTAACATCTCCCAGAAACTATATTTGGTTTTGGGTTTTCCTCTCTCAGTGTAAGTCCCCTTCCATTCACCAGTATTGACGAACACATATGTTTAGCTCCCCGTAGAATGGCTTAAGATAGCCATATAGGATTTGAAAAATCTGGAGGAGAGATTGTAACGAGGAAGGAGGAGTGGATCTCATCAGAATGAGGATACCGAACCGACCAGCTGGGAGACGGAGGAGAGAGACCAAGACTGGAGGTCTTGTAGAGGGGATTTCCTTGGATTATATATCATCTTGAAATTGTGGATCAAAATATTACACTTAGAGGAGTTTGCACTGTTTTTCTTTTTTCTCTTCTCCCCATTGGGAATGGGTTGGAGAAGGCACACTGGAAGGTGACAGGGTGATTTGGTCTGCGCACAGACTGGACAGGCAGTGACAAAGGCAGCAACATCTTTGCTGAGTTCTGGCCGCCAGAAGAGATGGGAAACCAGCCAGAGAAGCTGGTTCTTTCTGGGATGACCTGCTGATTTAGTCTTATGGTAGGTTGCAAGCACCTTGGTACGGAGGTCGGTAGGTACAAAACAGTGCCCAGAGGGAGCCTCAGCAGGTGCATCTACTTGGGCGGCCTGTATTTTCTCCCCAAGGGGAGATGTTATGCTGGTATGTGTGGTGGCCAGTACTTTGTCCTGAGGAATAATAGGACAAGGAAGACTGTCTTCTTTAGTGCCCAAGAACTGTCTGGATAAGGCATCAGTCAGGACATTTTTAGTACCTGGCAGGGACGAGACCACATAATTAAAATGAGACAAAAATAAGGCCCATCTGGCCTGTCTTGGAGACAAGCGATTAGCTTCAGATAAGTAGGTAAGTTTTTTATAATCCATGAGGATTAGGACTGACATGGAAGTTCCCTCAAGCAAATGCCTTCATTCTTTGAAAGCCAGTATTATCGCCAGAAGCTCTCAATCGCAAATCTGATAATTGCACTCCGCAGGACTTAGCTTCTTTGATAAATACCCAAACGGGTGCAACTGGCTCTCAGAAGTAGGACTTTGAGACAGGAGGGCGCCTACTTCTGTCTCAGACGCATCAAGCTCAAGTATGAATGGAAGCTCGGGTTTCGGGTGTGCCAGAATAGGTGCTATGGCAAAAGCAGCTTTTAGTGACTCAAATGCCCTGATGGCCTCCTGGGACCAGTGAGTGGAGTTATCATCTTTTTTGGTCATGTCGGTAAGGGGTTTTACAATAGAGGAAAAATTAGAGATAAATTTCCTATAGGAGTTTGCAAACCCGAGGAAACGTTGAAGGAAGCGGAGACCTACTCGGATGCGGCCACTCGAGAACAGCCGAGAGTTTTTCAGGGTCCATAGCGAAACCAACCTCTGAAATTAAATACCCCAAGAAGGTGACCTGTTTGCGGTGAAACTCACACTTCTCTAATTTGCAAAATAGGTTATTTTCTCTTAATCTTTGCAGGACTCAGTTTACATCTGCGTGGTGGCTTTCCGTGGAGGAGGAATGGATCAGAATGTCATCTAAGTATACCACCATGCACTGTTGGAGCATGTTCCGGAGGACATCATTCAAGAATTCTTGGAAAACCGCAGGAGCATTGCAGAGACCAAAGGGCATTACGAGGTATTCGTACTGCCCGCTCCTGGTGTTAAATGCGGTTTTCTATTCATGGCCCTCCTTTATCAGTACCAGATTATATGCCCCTCTCAGGTCGAGCTTAGTGAATACCTTAGACCCTTTCAATCAATCGAATAGCTCTGTAACTAGTGGAATAGGGTAGGCATTCTTAACTATGACATGATTGTCACAAAAAGGTAAAATGCAATACACCTTTATTAGAGCAACAAAAACAGAAGCATGATCCAAGAGCATAAACCAAAAGACACTCTAGGGTCAGGAATCAAGACAGGTATTCAGCTGAGCCGGAGTCAGAATGCCAGAAGTCTGCGATATCAGGAACAAGCCGAGGGTCAGAAGCACAGAAGTCAGCAAAGTCTGAAAAAGCCGATGGTCTGGAAACACAGCATACAGGAGCGCAGGAAAAGTCCACAGCAGCCAGCAGCAACAGGTCAGCAAACAAACACAAGGACAATGAGGAAGTGAGCCAAGCTGCTTTAAATACCCTGAGAGGGTTGGCTGATAACAATCAGGTGAGTAATCAGAGAGGTCAGCTGATTCAGCCTGAGCCAGAAACTCAGAAGACAGCAGCAGTGGCTAGCAGAACACTAGATGGGCCACAAGAAGAAAGAAAATAGAAAAAGAAGATGGACAGTAGCTGACCAAAGTTCTGAAGATCCAGCTGGACATCAGGATTAATGGTAAGTGTTTGTTTTCAGCGGCTGTTTCTATGTACCTTAGTCGGGTAACCCTAGGAGTGCCCGTGGTTAATTCTACAAACATTGGACACAGTTTGGAAGTGCTTTGGATGTATTGATATGGGGCTTAGGCCCTCATATCAATAAATCCACTGTGGACTTTATTTTTTTAAAAACTTTTTTACAAATTAAATTGATTAGTTGGCAGCTAAAAGATGCGTTAAGGGACTCTGTACCCAAGCAAACTGGGTGCAGATTTCCCCACGTTAAAGTGGGTTCCTTAGCACATCTTACTACTAATGCAGTCAATTTAACTGCATGTTTAACCATTTGGAGTAAGTTTCAATAGGGTCAAGTGGGTGCTAACCTGCGCTCGATATGCGCTTTTTTTCTGTCAGCATTTCTTCTTAGCACAAGTATTTGAATTGTTACCGTGATAGAAAAATTGCTGGCAGTTTTTTTTTTTTTTCTAACAGCTACAATTGAAACGAGGCCCTAATCTGCAGAAATTCCATAGTAAATGGGTTGTTCATCTTTAGTGACTATCCAAAGCCTTACACTTAGATGCAATTATAAAAATAAATATCCAAAACACTATACTTAAATGTCCAAGGTCCTACAC
Organism: Rhinophrynus dorsalis; assembly: GCA_037306005.1. NCBI lineage: Eukaryota > Metazoa > Chordata > Amphibia > Anura > Rhinophrynidae > Rhinophrynus > Rhinophrynus dorsalis. Next base: position 475,800,495 of record CM074723.1, on the reverse strand, counting down.
TTAAAGGGATAGTAACACTTCATTTTATCTTTATTTTATTTTCTCAGATGTGGAATCCAGTCCATAGACCAGACAGATAACAGCAGGGGACAATCTTCTTCCTATGAGAACAATGAAAGCCCTGCCCCCCTTGACAAGTTTTTCAGGTTTTCCCCTTATCTTAATTGAAGATTGTCCCTCTCTGCTGTCTAGCTGGGCACCTCCCTTCTGATCTGGCTGATCAGTGTTACATCAGTAAAAGGGGCGGGAGGGGGCACTTTGTCATTGAATTACTCTTGAACTACAACTCTGACAGAATTGAAATAACACTCTCCGAAGTCCAAATACTATGATGATTAATTGGAGCTGCTTTTATTATGAATCATTACTATCCCTTTAAGATTCAATAAAAGGTCTATACCCAAAGTTCAACACATCATGGACCAGCAATACAGAAGGTAAATATACAAAATTCTACCATTGATATGAAAAATAAAGAAAAAAGTGAAAACTCTTTAGAAGACACAATGAAGGTCTAAAATTGACTTGATCAGCAATACATAAAGTTCCATAACATATAGAATCAGGAATGAATAAACATCTTCCAAACTAAACATAATTCTGCCAAAATTACAGAATGCTTTTCTTTTTAAACAATGACTTACAGACAAAACATGAATGTGTACAAATTTTGAATAGATAGAAAATAACTATGAACATTCAGTTAAACTGGCGTGGTAGTCATGCTTGTTTGGAATTCTAGGGAAAAAGAAAGTATGCCTCCTCTATCAGTATTAAGTTGGAGTCTACAGCAAAAGGAAATTGCAAGCAACAATATGATATGATTACTTCTGCAAATTTCAATTCAACGACATAATAAATGTGTTTGGATTGCAATCGAACTTCTGGGAATGTAGACTGTATTTACTGTACATTTTTTACACTTAATTTAACCTCTCTGTGAGATGACGTGATGAAATATAGAGTACAGACTTATTACTCTGGATTTTATGAAAGTGAATTAACCTCATGAGTTCTGAAGAAGTATTTGTTGCATTGCAAAGACCTCTAGATTTTAACGGTTTCTCCAAATGCTTGAAGAAATGAAGGGAGCCATATACTAATATGATTTCGGGTTAACAAATAATAGAAGCAATGTATTATTATTATTATTATTATTGCCTATCACTAATTTACTAAGATACCTGTTTTGCATATTTTTTTAACCATTTGAGTGCCAGCAGGGGTACGTAATGCTTTGCATAAAACTCTGGCATTCAAAGGGTTTAATCTCTTGCAGCAAGCAGAGGGCAGTTTGGGAGAGTAGGATGCACTGGTCGGAGGATGGCCGGACCAGTCGTTGACTCGGAAGTCATCAAAGAACGCTGGGGTCGACTCCACATCGAACGAGGAAAGCCAAGGAAGGTCTCCAGGTGCAGCGTCGACTTCCGGACTAGAACCAAGGGACATAGAGGGTGAATTACTCTACTCCCCATTGAAAGCATCAAGCTGAGTCCACGTCGACGAGTCTGACAGCATACAAATCCCAAAGAACCGACTCAGATTTGGATCCGCAGCTATCTGGCAGCAGACAGCCGACGGTACAGGATACTTCATATGGATGGGCATCAGAGAGGATGCTTTCAACCACCCAAGAATAAAGACACCAGGACTCCTTCTTAGTTTAGGACAACGAACTCTCCTTTATTTGAACCCACAGCTTATTTAAACAGTTAACTTGACATAATTCATTCACAGTGCATGGTGAAGACATAACACAGTGGGTGTGTTCACATGGATAATGCAATCACAACATATAATACAAAGAACCAACAACAGATGGCTCAGGGATACACAACAGGGCAAACATGATTACATTAATAAACAAAGGACTTGGGCTAGGGTAGACAATAGACAGCAAGGCTTGAGGGGTGGAATACACATCTTGATACAATGGCTAGGAATGGTTTCCAGTAACGGACTATGATCTGTTACATTTCCCCCCCTTTTCAGTACCAAGCCATCAGCAGCTTGGTCGAACGCTGGGTTGGGGAGTCCAATAAGTCCTTGATTTGAGGGCGGTAGCCCCTTGTCCTGGTCCAGGAGTAAAACATTAGCCCTTTGTCCTGGGCCAGGAAGCAAACTGTTAGCCCCAAACAATGAAAGATTAGCCCCTTGTCCTGGGCTAATAAACAAGGCAGGAGCACCCTGTCCTGGGCCAGGAAAAAAACATGTGAGTCCCTTGTCCTGGGCCAGGAGAAAGTGGTAGCCCCTGGTCCTGGGCTAGCGATAGGTTGGGGGCACTCTGCTGGTCCATGATCCAGGCAAAGATTGGGTCAGATTCCCCTGGTTCTGGGGCCATTACCTCTGGATCCAGGGCCAGTCTGTGGGGTGGAGTTCCATGAGGCAAAGGGGTTTCCACCGACGTAACTGAACTGGTGAAAAGCTGATTCTAGCATCCCCTCTTTGAATACCAGGGGTCTGGTTTGGGGCAATTTCGCAGTTGGATCAAAACCTTTAAGGCATGGTCCACACAGAAACTAGAGAGGGTCGGGGTCCCACTCTCTAATGCTGAGTCTCCAGATCCCCTGGGGAGGACGGCGGTTCCACTCCCCAGGTTAAGGTCACTAGGGCCACTAGAGAGGACAGGGATCCCCCTCTCTAGAGCTGGGGTATCAGGGGAAGGGGCAACAAGGTCCCTGGAGAGAATATTACTACCACACTCCAGTTCAGGGGCAACAAAGGGGCCTCTGGTGAGGACCTGAGTCCCACTCACCATGACAGGGTTAGCAGGGGAAGGGGCAACCAGCCCATCGGGGGGACGTCTGTCCTACTCCCTATTGCAGGGTTATCACTTGCCCTGGTGAGAAGCAAATTCCCGCTCACCAAGCTGAGGTTAATATATTCGGGGCAACAACACAGGGGCTACTGGTGAGGACCTGAGTCCCACTCACCGCAGCAGGGTTATTAGGGGAAGGGGCAACATGCACATATGGGAGGACGTCTGTCCCACTCCATGATGCAGGGGCATCACTTGCCTGGGTGAGGAGCGAATTCTCACTCACCAGGCTGGGGTCAACAAATTCAGAGGCAACAACACAAGGGTTGCTGGTGAGTCCAACTCACCACGGCAGGGTTAGCAGGGAAAGGGGCAATATCACCACTGATGATAACCTTGGTCCCACTCACCAGGGCAGGGGGTTCACAGGGACTGGTGAGGAGTGCACTGGCACTCACTAGTTCAGGGGCAACAGGGTCAGCAGTACTGTATTGCTTCAGTTCACTATGGTCATGCAGCATTTCATGTAATCTCCCTTCCCAACTTCTCCCAAGGAGTTTGCATTTCAGGGTCAGAGTCTGCATTGTTCTCAGCCCCTGGCATATCCGGTTGCAGCAGGGACCAAGGCTTGGACTCTGCCTGTAGTTGGGCTGACAAATCAGTCGCCCAGCCCTCCTCGTCTATTTGGTATTCCTGGATTCTTTGTAGCAGACGGGTGTAAATTTTTTTGGACATCCCACTCCCAGCCTGCTAGGTTGCTTAGGTTCTCCTGTAGGCTCAGGGGAACGTACCACCAAAGCTTTCTTGTCTCCTGGCTCTAATCTCCCAGGAGCGGCTGGAGTCCTGACAGCGAAAGTTAGCTTCCCACTGAAACGTATCCCAAATCAGTCCTTGAGCGCCGTATCCCCAGTGAGGTGGGGAAGGATGCTGTGTGACCCAGGGAAATACTCCTTGTCCATTTTCCCAAAGAGAGACCAGTATCCATCATGTAGCAGTCGTCCAGCTCTATTTTCCATTCTTCCAGGGTTACTCGCCCAGCAGTGGCTCCCACAATACCCATAAGTCCTCATATAGCTGCGGGTCGAATGTGTAGGGGCTCATAGCCTCCGGGTACACTGTTCCTGCCATGTCCCACCGGTAAAATCCAAGTTGGTGAGGGAGATAAATCTCACCGTTGCCACCAGTGTAACAGGAGCTGAGGAGGAGGCACCCCGGGTCATCTTCTCCCTACAACAGGAGCTCCATGGACACCGGGTCTCCCTCAGCTATCATTCTGGGTCTCTCCCTCTCGACGCTGGATGGGTACCATCGGATGCACCAGTCAGAGGATGGCCGGACCAGTCATCAACTCGGAAGTTGTCGAAGAATGCTGGGGTCGACTCCACATCGAACGAGGAGAACCAAGGAAGGTCAATGAGTCTCCAGATGCAGCGTCGACTTGCGGACTGGAACCACGAGACATAGAGGGTGAATGGCTCTACTCCCGGTCGAAGGAGTTGAGCTGAGTTCACATCGACGAGTCTGACAGCATAAGAATCCCAAAGATGTGATTCGGATTCGGATCCACAGATAGCTGGCAGCAGATGGTCGACAATACAGGATACTTCGCATGGATGGGCATCAGAGATGATGCTTTCAACCACCCAAGAATAAAGACACCAGGACTCCTACTTAGTTTAGAACAACTAACTCTCCTTTATTTGAAACCACAGCTTATTTATACAGTTAACATGGGGCGGTGCAGGAGACATAATTCAATCACAGTACATGGTGAAGACCTGACACAATGGGTGTATTCACATGGATAATGCAATCATAACACATACAAAGAACCAACAACAGATGACTCAGGGATACACAATAGGGCAGATCTGATTACATTAATACACAAAGAACTTGGGCTAGGGTAGACAATAGATGGCAAGACTTGAGGGCTGGAATACACATCTTGATCCAGTGGCCAGGAATGGTTTCCATTAATGGACTATGATCCATTACAGTCCTCCTTCATCTTTTTCCTGTCGATATACTAGCAGGGGACAGAGCAAATAGCTGTAACATGAATTTGTTTTCCTGTGCCTGCTATAGGGAATGTACTTGAGTTTGTTTTGAATGATGACAGATGGTGTGTGCCATTATACACCAAAGAGATCATACACAAATGTACATATCATGATGCCAAGGCATCAACACAGAAAATGAGCTGCATTGGTAGATTTGTACATCCTCCAATCCATGCTTTTGAAACTTATACATGTATTATAGGTCTTTAAAGGGACAGTAATGTCAAGTCTTTGTTATGCTTTTTATAAACACTCAGTGCTATGTTTAATTGCTTACAAGTCTGTAGTTCAAAGGCTATTCAGACAGAAAGGACCCCCCCCTCCTGCCCCTTTACCAGAACCACTCAGACTCTCATGCCGGACCATATGGAGAACAGCGAGGAACAATCTTCAGTAAGCAAAAGGAAAATCCTGCCCTCCTTCCTCATCATACGTAGTGAGTGAAGATTGTCCCTCGCTGCATCCATCCGGTCCGATAACCAGATTCCAGATCTAAGGGGAGGCGGCCAGAAGGGGGTGGTAGGGGGAATCCTTTCAGGTTGAATATCTTTTGAACTACCGAACTGTAAGTCATTAAACATAGTGCTATGTGTTAATAGAGACATTACTGGCACTTTAAGAAATGCTAACACTTACTTTAATGTAAACAGAAAATCCTAATGAGAGCTGTGAATGAATTCTGCGTGGATTGGTTTTCCAAAAATAAATGTTTAACCCTTTGAGTGCCAGAGAGGTATCCAACGCATTGCAACACAATGCATTGGATACCTCTCTGGCACTCAAAAGGGTTAATAATTACTAGAGTTCGTGTCTGCGGGGGCAGACACATTTCCTTGTCATGGGTCTCCCAGAAGTCAAACCTCTCTCACTTAACCCTGTGAGTTGCAATGCATTAAATATCTCTCTGGTGCTCAAAGAGTTAAGGTTTCCTAAGAAACACAGAATGTGATGTCATCTAGTCTGCCTATTTTCATACTGTAAAAACCTCAAACCTTATCTGGTCCTTGGTTTTGTCTTATGTTCAGGACAGCCTATCACATGAATGCTTACATTCCATAACTATATTAACCTCTACCACTCCTGCTGGTAGGCTATTCCACTTATTTACTACCCTGTCAGTGAAGTAATAATACCTTACATTACATCTAAACAGGTGTCCCTCTAGTTTTACACTATGGCCTCTTTTCCTAACATTGTTACGTCAGTGCCTCTGTAGACATGATGTCCAGTCATAATTAAAGATTAATTTTGAAGAATCAGTCCACGCATAATTTTTTGTGGTGGCTAATAAGATTTTCTGCCCTAATTAACCCCTTAAGGACCGCAGATGAAGGTTCAGGGCTACCTGAACAGAGTGCAGCTGCCTGGGGAGCCCCGAAATCCATGACGCATGTTGGACCCATGACATGCTAGGACCATCATACATTTCAGGGCTCCCTCCACAGTTGAACACTGTTCTGGGGGCCCTGAACCAGATCTGCTACAAAAAAAAAAAAGGTCTGTGGTCCTTAAGCACTGGCAGCGCCTTAATGGGTTAAGTAATAATTATCACAAGTTGTTCATCTCTACAGATTATGATATTATTATTAATAATTATTATAATAATTCTAAAAATGAGACTACTAATGAAAGTTCTACCATTAATATAATAATAATAATAATAATAATAATAATAATAATAATAATTAGTGATGATCGAGCACCCCAATGCTCGGGTGTTCGGGTGCTCTGGCCGAGCGCCCCCGGATGCTCGAATGCTCGGCCGAGCACCCGAGCCCCATTGAAGTCAATGGGAGGACTCGAGCATTACACCAGGCACCCCCTGCTCTGATGAGGGGAGGGTGCCTGGTCCATAGGAAAAGGGCAGAAAATGATGGAAACACCACAGAAATGGTTCAGGGACAGCATAGGGAGGATGTCTGGATGCATCTTGGACTCCAACGTCGCTGCTGGGAACGATGTTTCGCCCGTAGTACGCCATTTTTACAGACTGACCGTAAAACACACAAAAAGGAAGATAAAAACTAATCTGCGGCTAGGCACACTAAAGAATATGTGACGCTAATCTGCGGCTAGGCACACTAAAGAATATGTGATGTTAATCTGCGGCTAGGCACACTAAACAATATGTGACGCTAATCTGCGGCTAGGCACACGAAACAGAATTTGACGCTAATCTGCGGCTAGGCACAGTGAACGGAATATGTGACGTTAATTTGTGCATTTGCACACTAAACAATATGTGCCGCTAATCTGCGGCTAGGCACACTAAACAGAATGTGACGCTAATCTGCGGCTAGGCACACTAAACAGAATGTGACGCTAATCTGCGGCTAGGCACAGTGAACGGAATATGTGACGTTAATTTGTGAATTTGCACACTAAACAATATGTGCCGCTAATCTGCGGCTAGGCACACTAAACAGAATGTGACGCTAATCTGCGGCTAGGCACAGTGAACGGAATATGTGACGTTAATTTGTGAATTTGCACACTAAACAATATGTGACGTTAATTTGTGAATTTGCACACTAAACAATATGTGCCGCTAATCTGCGGCTAGGCACACTAAACAGAATGTGACGCTAATCTGTGGCTAGGCACAGTGAACGGAATATGTGATGTTAATTTGTGAATTTGCACACTAAACAATATGTGCCGCTAATCTGCGGCTAGGCACACTAAACAGAATGTGACGCTAATCTGCGGCTAGGCACACTAAACAGAATGTGACGCTAATCTGCGGCTAGGCACACGAAACAGAATGTGACGCTAATCTGCGGCTAGGCACACGAAACAGAATGTGACGCTAATCTGCGGCTAGGCACAGTGAACGGAATATGTGACGTTAATTTGTGAATTTGCACACTAAACAGAATGTGACAATAATCTATGGCTAGGCACACGTTTAAAATGGCCCTTTTTGTTGCTGCGTTGTACAATATTTGTCCCTGTGCACCTAGTACAATGTCACCTTACTAATATCCCACCATCAAAAAAAAAATGAAATTGTGCCCCCCCAAACAAAATATAAATGCTGCCCCCACACACAACAGTCCTAAAAAGGACTTTTGGGTCTTGAAAGAGTACCAATACTACCAACACTTTTATTCTCCCTACACTGACTTTCCCTGCCTGATCGCATCTCTCCCTGGCTGAGAATGAGCAGAACTCGCAAGTCGGGTGCTATACAGCACCCGATCATGGGTTCTGGCCAGCCAATCAGTGTAATGCCAGCAGCCAACATGGCTGCTGGCATTACACTGATGTCAGAGCCTCCCCGCACGTTTATTGGCTGCGCAGCAGCCGTGACACGTGCGGGGAGGAGACCCGAACATGGCGGGCGAGCACATGCGGTACTCGTACGAGTACCACCATGTGCCGAGCAGAGCGATGCTTGAGCCGAACCGAGCTTCGGCCGAGCATGCTCGCTCATCACTAATAATAATGTATTTCATAATCTCTAGACAAGTTCACTGTGCATTGTGAAAACTCGTCTAATAAACACTGATTTCTTCCAGCCAGCCTGTTTATGTAATTATTTATATGTACATGAAACAGAACAAAAGCTTTATTTACACAAGAATCCAGCAATGCAAAACCTTGTGTCATCAAAGTAAACCTAACAGTTTATAAGTATACTAGTGTATAGGCCAGTATACACAGGCCAAGGTCCGTCGAGGTAAAGAGGTCGGTCCTGCTCAGTGTACTGTCGCCATCTCACTGGCGGAGCACACGATGCAGTCATGCAAGGTAGAGACTGCCCAAACACACAGAAAGCTCCCAGCACAGAACTCCCAGCATTCCGTGCTCCCAGCATTCCTTCACCTCCCAGCATTATGTGCTCCCAGCATTCCGTGCTCCCAGCATTCCTACACCTCCCAGCATTCTGTGTGTTTGGGCAGTCACTACTGCACATGACTGCATCAGACAAACATTCTGGCCTTTTATATTAAAGGATGTATCTGTGTTCCTGTTTGTGTGTGCATGCTTTTGTGTACGTATGTATGTGTGCATGTGTGTGTGTATATGTGTGTGTGTGTGTGTGTGAATGTATGAATATGTCTATGTCTGTGTGATTGTGTGTCTGGGTGTATGTACTGTATGTATATATGTGAATGTGTGTGTATGTATGTGAATGTGTGTGTGTTATATATGTGTATGTGACTGTATGCATGTATGTGTTTGTGTGATTGCATATGTGTGAATGTGTGTGCGTATATGTATATTTGTGAATGTGTGTGTGTGTGTAAATGTGTATGTGTGAGTATGTGCATATTTTGTGAATGTGTGTGTGTGTGTGTCGATGTGTATGCTCATGTATGTGTTTGTGTATGTATGTATGTTTGTAGGTATGTGAGATGCATGAGGTTGTGTATTTTTATATGCTCTACTGATTTTGGGGGCATTTTATTATGGGACTTATTTTTTGAGGGACATTTTATATTATTTTTTACATTATGTGATATGTATTTTTACATATAAGATCCTATATTTACTTCATTACATTGTTGATATGTGTATTGTATGTCTGGAGATTTATTACACTGATATTCTATATATTTACTGTTTATTTAGAATAGGAACACTCTCCACTCATCTTTTGGGATCCTGTGAATATTTATTAACCCCTTAAGGACTACGTGACGTACTATTACTTTCATGGTCCTTAAAGAAACACTAAGACCACCTAATAATAAATACCCACTTACCTTAAAATCCTAATGAATACTAATAATCACTTCTGGATGGATAGATTCTCCAAACTTAATATTTTATTAATCTTGGCTATAATGTTCTTGGTGGTAGACATGGAATTAGTTGTAGCATGGAATTAGTTGAAGCGTGAGTTATAGCACCATTGAGAAGCTACCATGCCTAGAACAAGACACTTTACCTTGTTCGCTCTTGATGGGTGCTCCTCACAATTGTTTGTCTTCCTCATGGAATCAGTTTTTGTTGCAGGAACCAGAGTCCAAACGATGGTCACTAAGAATACATTTTTCTTGGATTGCTTCTCCAAAATGTATATTTAATTTGTTCTGAATACCATATCCATGAATGGAGACATGATGCTTTCTGCAAGATTCTGAGCATAATTTTTGATAACAATTAAGTGATCACAAACTGAGAGGTAGTATATAAAAGTAATATGATTACCAAAGAAAAAGATCTATCAAGGAAATCTCATCAAATATTCATATCTAACATGATCTTGATTCAAAATTAGATCTATTATAATTTAGAGAAGTTGTTTTTAAAGCTGAACTACCACCCTTCAAAAACGTTGTCCCAAGTAAGTCCCCATCTGGCAGCTAGCTGCTCAGTAGCTCTAGTCACCAGACTTCTTACTGCGTTCATGAGAATGAGCCACTACTCCGGGACTGAGAGGCAGGACGGAGCGCAGACATCTTTCCATAGTGACGTCTGCACTCCTGCTCTGTCAGTCTGAGCCGGCTCTAGGAGGCGTTGCTAGGAGCCGTTCAGCTCCAAAAAGTCAATGATCCACTTCTGACTGTTTTGTTTTTTTTTTGTCTTCTGGATCATTCCACTGATGGGAATATACCTGTGTCCTTAAGATGTAAAAGATGGAGAGCACATTTTCTAAGCGTAATGTGTATGATAGACAGCCCCAAATACAGCCCCCAAATAAAATGCAGTCACTGGATATGATGAAGATAGAACACCATAAAGTATAACTCCAGTGTGTAGGTAGATGACAACGGGTACCAAATACTATACGTATGAATATTTCTTTATTATATACACTTCCCTGTGCGTTTCGCGAGACAACTAGCTTTGTCTGGGGATAATATAGTTAAGAAAAAAATATATATATATTATGAATCCACCACAAATATGTCTCCAAATCCAAGTGGGACATAAAATAACTGAAAAAAGAAACAAATGTTTTTTGTGGAGTTAGGGGGATGTACTAATATGATTCTTCTTTAACCAAACTCTAGAATTTTTTTTTTGTTTTTATATCCTTACGCCTACTTAACGATTAAGTACTAAGCTACTTTACGGCATTGTCTTGCTCATGCAACAGAGGAGACATTTTGGGTGTTAAAGCCTCAACAATTGCAGAGTATGTGAGCGGTATGCACTAAAGTTCTCATACGATCTACTACTTATACAATATTGCAGTGACTGGCATTTCAGGCTATTTCCAGTGGAGATGAGATGGTCGATTGTACATTCTCCCTTTATGTTTTAGTAAGGAATATAACATGAATGAATCAGATATTTTTCACTTCTTAATATCATCCTAATTCTGTAATATCGGAGAGATGCAGCCAGTAAATTATTTCTTTATTTGAGATGTATGTGTTTGCTTTACTAGCTGTTAAACTGCACACATCAAAAATCTGGCTTACCCCCCCAATAAAAGGATCAGTTCTCATTTTTCTAAGATTTTATGACCCAATGTTACACCCTTGCTCTTGGGAGATTCACTGGTTTAGTAAGAGATATTATTAACTGTATCTAAAGCTTTTCATTAGGAATGTCCCAATAACAGTTTTACTTGTCTGCTTTATAGGAGATGTTGCCAGCTATGTGACTGAAAGGTCTTTGAGTACTGTAGGAAATCAAGCAGAATTTTCCAGGACCTTCTGAGAAAGGTCATAAAAAGGTCTATTTCATTTTCCTGTACTGTAACTGGTGACTGATTTTGGGTTGAGCGGTTATGGTAAGAGGTGATTTATCGTCTCTGAATGGAGACATTACACACTAGTGTATGTCAGTGTGAATGCCTAAACTTACTAACATACAACAGCGTTTATTTATTTATTTAACATCTTGCATTCTTCAAAGACCGCATTACGGTTGGACAACCATTAAGCGTACGTATAGCATGCTTATTGTTCTCAATATATTGGATGCACCTACTTCTTCATTCCCCCTGAGCCTTCCACAAAACAAAGTTTCATTGTGTTCCTCTTGCAAATACATTAATTTATTTATTTTAACCCTGGATGTTTTGCATAAAGGCAACGTTACAAAGGATTCACAATGCAGTCCTGTGGTCTCTCAGATCTCTTTGCGCTCTTCTTCCCTCTTCTTTTGCTGGATTCATTACCTATGCTTTTTTCAGAAGGCCAATAAGCCCTTGTTATCACCATTAACCCTTTAATTCTTTGAGTTCTAGAGGGTAGGCTTTGCTATGCATTGAGCATCACTCTGGAACTCAAAGGGTTAAGTACTAGAGAGGTATGCCACTACATACAGTCTAAACTATGCTGGCGGTATATTACTAGAATCTACTGGGCTCCGGGTGGAAATCTGGGGCTGGCCTGACATTTCCACATGGTCTGGAGCAACTTTGAATAATGAAAAGAAAACACCAACCAGAAGGAGAGCACACCAATGGATGTAGTAAATGATGTTAAAGGGATAGTAATGTTTCAAAATCAGCTCTAATTAATCATCATAGTATTTGGACCTTGGAGAGTGTTATTTCAATTCTGTCAGAGTTGTAGTACAAGAGTAATTCAATGACAAAGTGTCCCCCTCCGGCCCCTTTTACTGATGTAACACTGCTCAGCCAGATCAGTAGATAGGTGCCCAGGTAGACTACAGAGAGGGACAATCTTCAATTGTTCTCATAGGAAGAAGATTGTCCCCTGCTGTGATCTGTCTGGTCTTACAACCAGATTCTACATCTGAGCTGAGCAGTGTTACATCAGTAAAAGGGGCGGGAGGGAAAACTTTATCCTTCAATTATTCTTGTACTACAACTCTGACAGTATTGATATAACACTCCCTATGGCTAAAATACTATGAAGATTAATTGGAGCTGCTGTTTTTGTGAAACAATACTATCCCTTTAAATGTAACATTAATATGTATATAGACTGTAATAACACTGTACTCACATGGTTTTGTGACCGGCATATGGATGTCCGTGGCTGGTCACTTTGGAGAATGTGAGTACAGTGTTATTACAGTCTATATACATATTAATGTTATATTTAACATCATCCACTATGTCCATTAGTGTGCTCTCCTTCTGGTTGCTGTTTTCTTTTCATTTTCTATGTCGAATGATTCCTATGAATCAGCGCAGATGAGGGATTGAGCCAGGAGAAACAGAATATCTGTGTGGGGGTAGTAATAATATCCTCCACCAGTGCATTTACTACCAGTCAGTGATGGTAGCCACGATCTAGTATGAGTACCCATTCATTACAAGATTGATTGTTTACGTTGACATGTAGGATCCACTCATCTTTGTGCCAATAATCAGTCATAATTAAAAAGTATAAACTTTTATTTCTAGAAATTAAAAATCTCCAACAAATAAATGAATTCCAGTATAGTTACAACAGGTCAACTCTGTTGTACCCGTGCCGGAGTTCATTTATTTGTTGGAGATTTTTAACTTCTAGGAATAAAAGTTTATACTTTTTAATTATGACTGATTATTGGCACAAAGATGAGTGGATCCGTATGAGCACTCCCAGCCTGTGTCTTCTCGTTTGCTGAAGTCCATGCCAGGGCTGTTGGGGGTTGCAACAAGGTGCACGTGGGCCTTTGAGTCCGGGCGAGTGTATATTTTTATGTATTGATATAAATATTATTGACAACAGTAGCAAACCAAGTTTGTTTATATCTTTATGTTGACATGTAAACATACTACACCATGTGGCTCACGCCTGCAGCCACCACACGGGACCCTGTGACTCACACCTGCAGTCACTACACCAGACCCTGTGACTCTGCCTACAGTCACTATATCGAGACCCTGTGACTCACGCCTGCAGTCACCAATCAGACCCTGTCCACAACAGTGGTCTGTCTTAAGCCAATAGCACAAATTGATCACAGTAAGGGATACTCGTGATCACTGGGTCATACACAGAGATGGTTCTCGTACTTAGCTGGGTCATACACAGAGAGGGTTCTCATACTTATCTGGGTCATACACATAAAGGGTTCTCTTACTTAGCTGAGTCATACACAGTGCGGGTTCTCATAAATAGCCAGGTCATACACAGGGTGGGTTTTCGTAGATAGCCAGGTCACACGCAGAGCCCAAGTACTTCACCTAATTACAACAACGCAAGGGCGACTGAGTCAGGACTCAGTCTGCCTTTTAAACCCCTCCACAGGAAGTAGGAGGAGCAGCTCAGAGGGAGGAAGTAGGAAGTAGGTAGGAGGAGACTACAGGAAACAAACAGATAAAAGAGAGGCCTGCTGCATGCTATAAACCTCGCGCCTGTAGATGCTGCAGCAAACAAGGTAAGCTGAAACTGTAACAGATAGTAAGAGGGGAACGTTTAGAATGATTGGCAGTGCCCTCACTCCACCCTCTTCAGCAGCGGTTCTCAACCTTTCTAGCGCTGCGACCCTTTGATAAAATTTCCCAATTTGTGGCGACCCCTAACAGTAAAATTATTTTCATTGCTCCTTCATCGATGTAATTACTGAATTACTCCGTTATAAAGAAATCCTTACTGTTCCGATGCCGGAAGCCAGGCACCAGCGCAGACATCTTATCTGCGTGCCTGCACTGTCAGTCCCGGTCTCCCAGACAATTACAAGTTTTACAGATTAAATAGACAAAAAAACAATTTTCTGATGGTTTTAGGTGACCCCTGGCAAATCGTCATTCGACCCCAGAAGGGGTCGCGACCCACAGGTTGAGAACCGCTGCTCTACAGTAAGTCTTCCACCAGTCTTTCCTCTACTAGTGCCATGCACTACAGCTGTCCTGGCTGTTACCCCAATACATAGTCACTTATTGAAATTACAGCTCTTCACCAGTATATTTGTAGAGTATGTATATGACTGGAAACACAGACGAACAAGCACATGAATAACTAACATTCAAGGAAGAGGTACCATATCACATAGTGTTTGCAGTTAAAGGCACACGTGATTTCCTGACTGTACAACAGACTCATAAATCACAGAGATCTTATAACAAGATAACCATGCAGACATCTGTGTCCTCCAGTGCCGCACGTTAGTAGAGTGTTAGAAATTGAAGCACCGTATCTTCGCACTGTTACCTTCGAACAGGATTGAAGTTCTGCACAACTGAGAACTTTCTCTCTAAATGCATATTGGTGAAGTGGATAGTGTGATAAGTGTCGCTGTCTGCTTCACCAATATGTATTCAGCCTCGATAATTAAGCATTGCAATGTGATGGAGAAATCTTAGTGCATTTGCTTCATGGGAAATGGAGAAATGATATCACTGGAGAAGTCATTGCCACTATATCACGTCCTTATCACTCCTTAGTACATAACCCAAAAACCTTCAATGAATTCTGTATATCATGTCCGTGGAGGCGGACATGACAGTTGCTGGCATGATCACAGGACCTCATATTCTGCTCACTGCACATGGTAATCTTGAGTCTTAAATCCCTTAATGACTGGCCGATCCAGGTGGTGGGCAGGCGTTAAGGACCACTGCCTTTTTTTTTTTTTTTATTTGCGCAATGAATTCTGGGAAGGCATAGAGGCATGTCATCCCAGAATTCCATGAAGCACCAGGATTGTCACCAGAGTGATTGTCCCAGCACATCACCGGACATTCTTAATGGGGATTATGCACTAAGGTATGATAAAGAGGTGATAAAGTGGAGTTGACTTCTCCAATGATATCACTTCTCCAGTTCCTATGTTATTCTATAGAGCCTATGCAATAACATCTCTGAAGATTGAGAAAAAATTCCCTGTTCAACTGATTCATTCCCCAGACTCCACCCACCAACACTGGCACCCTCTTCAGAACCTTTTTAAACCATGTCTTATGGGGTTTTTTATTTGTATTTGGGATTTATTTTATATTAACTGCCCCTCAATCCCAGTAAACAACCCCCAAAAAAATTCCCTGTTCAAATTATTCTTTCTCACCCTCACGCCCCTTTTATACTATGCCTTTGGGAAATATAATAATATTTGTTATGTGTTGTGTGTAAGTTCAATAATCCCACTGATTTCAATGGAATGAGCTAGGCGAAAAAATCAGAAAATCAGCATTTCTCGCAGGAAGTGCCATTATTCACTGAATTCAGTTTGAGGCAAATTTTTTTGCCCATCCCTACCCCTGAGTAAAAAGGGAACTCCCACTAATGGAATGTGTTCTATTCAAAAGTTATAACAGCTCAAACTTGAATTTTTTAGGCGCAACATAAATCTCCATAGGATGGTGTATAAACAGCGCCACTGTAACATTTCAGGCCACTGTGATACTGTGCCTAAAAATTCAAGTTTGAGCTGGAATAACTTTTGAATTAACTCCCTTTCAGCAGTGTGAGTACCCTTGTTGTACTCAGGGGGATAAACCCAAAAATATATAATATATACATTTTAAGTATTACTATCCTTTAAAAAAAAAAGTAGCAAAAATGTGATTGAGTTTACTCCATATTTAAAAAAGGTGCCATCATCCTATATAATAATTCGCTAGGATGTTTGTCAGAAGCCGTCATGCACAGTAGAAACTGCCCGAACTCACAGAATGCTGGGAGCACAGAATGCTGGGAGCACTGGGAGCATGGAATGCTGGGAACACGGAATGTCGGGAGCACGGAATGCTGGAAGTTCTGTGCTGGGAGCATTCTGTGCTTTTGGCCAGTTTCTACAGTGCATGACTGCGTCGGCGGCAGGACGCAGAGCAGGACCGGCCTCTTAACCCTTTGAATGCCAGAGCAGTACGCAACGCATTGCAAAGCAATGCGTTGCGTACCCCTCTGGCACTCAGATGGTTAACATCACCCGGGCCCGGGACAATCTTCAACTAAGATAAGGGAAAAACCTGAAAAATTGTCAAGGGGGACAGGGCTTTCATTGTTCTCATAGGAAGAAGATTGTCCCCTGCTGTTATCTGTCTGGTCTATGGACTGGATTCCACATCTGAGAAGAGATTGTTTACACTAGGTAAAAGGGGCGGGAGGGGAAACTTTGCTTGTGGATATCTCTCAAACCATAAAGGTTTGAGAGATAAGACTTATATCATTCTTCATATTTTGTTAATGCCTACAAAATAAAATAAAGATAAAATGAAGTATTACTATCCCTTTAATAACTCTGCACTTATGCTATTCTATTTATAAGCTTATAGCTATATGACTAATTATTGGGTGGGACTTTATTTGGGGTGATAGTTCTGCTTTAACCTTTTGAGTGTCAGAGAGGTACACAACGCACTGCAAACCAGGAACACTTTGTAGACCATTCAAGCAAGTATTTGTATTTAGATCTTGCAATCTCGGCTCTGCTGAAGAGCCACCTCCGGTCCAAGGGCCAGGATCTTCTTCTGCAAGATAGACCATGACGTATGAGAAAGGGAAGGGAGGGGAGCTTTGTATTCGTATCTCTCAAACCATAAAGGCTTGGGAGATTGGAATGGGCTCATTTATTTCATTTTTTTCATTGCTACAATAGTCTGTTCACTTAAATTGATGTGTTACTATCCCTTTAAAAATAAGCAGTGTAAATCAAAACAGGCTTTTAATTTTTTTTAAATAAACTTAGATAGAATGTTAAAATTTAGACTTTAAAATATAGTATAGAAACAGACTGTATGCAAAATATATTGCTTGATTTTCCTTGTGAATTTTAGACACTGTGAAATGCGTAAGACAACCAATATAGCAACGAAAAATGATGTAAACCAAAAGTAAAATGATTTTTTTTCTTATAAATTTGCTCAGATTTTCTTTAGTATTGTAATGGGTTTTTAGTAATTTAAACATAATAATGGCATGGGATTTCATTCTTTTTTTCCCCGGGTCAATGCTCGGTAAAACTATTTTCACATCGCCTGTTATTGTTTTACATAAAATTGCAATTTATTCTGAAAGTTGTAAATGGTAAAAAGTGGTTTCAAAACATATTAAAAACCCCAATAAAGTCATAAAAGTGATTCATCTTTTGAATATACTAACCTGTTCAAATAATTCATGAAACCTTAGTTTTAAATATAGGATTGTTGGTGACTTGCTTTGACAAAGTGCATATCACAGTCATATTTTAACATTGAACCTAAATTCCCGTTTTTTTTTCCTCTATTTTTATTGGAATACGCCACCTACATTATTTATGAGGATTCGAAAGAGTCTGTCAAGGAATGATATAGTGAAACGTGCTCTTACTTATTCAGCGTTGGTGCAAAACTAAAACTTATGGCTATATTTGCTTAATTGACAGATCCTAGGATTTGAAAAAGCACTTTAACATATTAAAGAGACTTAAAGGGATAGTAATGTTTCATAATAAAAGCAGCTCTAATTAATCATCATAGTATTTGGACTTTGGAGAGTGTTATTTCAATTCTGTCAGAGTTGTAGTTCAAGAGTAATTCAATGATAAAGTATCCCCCTCCCGCCCCTTTTACTGATGTAACACTGCTCAGCCAGAGCAGAAGGGAGGTGCCCAGGTAGACTGCAGAGAGGGACAATCTTCAATTAAGATAAGGGAAAAAACTGAAAAACTTGTCAAGGGGGGCAGGGCTTTCATTGTTCTCATAGGAAGAAGATTGTCCCCTGCTGTTATCTGTCTGGTCTATGGACTGGATTCCACATCTGAGAAGAGATGGCTTACACTAGGTAAAAGGGGCGGGAGGGGAAACTTTCCTTGTGAATATCTCTCAAATCATAAAGGTTTGAGAGATGACATATTGTTCTTCATGTTTTTTTAATGCCTAAATAAAATAAAGATAAAATGAAGTATTACTATCCAAATGGCCACTCACTTATTCATCCTCTTGTACATGAAACCTCCAAACCATCAACAGCTACTATGGTGTTATCCATCCAAAAAAACGAATAATAAAACACACATGGGACAGTATCATTTGTTTGAATAGTATATTGGAAAATAAATGCATTCACGAGTATAACAAAATAAAGCATGTATTAATCAAGGGACACTTTCCCCTGCACTTTGCCTATGGATAGAGTCCAGCGTCTCCAGGCCTCTCCCACTGGTACAGCTGTAAGAGTACCTCTGACTCGTCACTGTTCCTTGGGATAGCGCGATCTTCAACACACGCGTTTCGGCACACATGTCCAGAGGAAGGCCAAATAAAACACACATGGGACACTATCGTTGATTTAAATAGTATATTAGAAAAGAAATGCACTCACAAGTGTAACAAAATAAAGCGCGTATTAATCAAGGGACAACTTCCCCTGCACTTTCACTATGGATAGAGCCCAGAGTCTCTAGGCCTCTCCTTCTGATACAGCTGTAAGAGTATCCCCGACTCCTCACCGTTCCTCGGGATAGAGCGATCCTAAACCAAATATAGCTTTCTTTCTCTGGTATCCGATGCATTTCAGCACACAAGTGCCTTACTCTGGACATGTGTGCCGAAACGCGTGTGTGTCGAAATGCGTTGTGTGCAGAAACGTGTTGGATGACTGAGAAAGGAAGCTACATTTGGTTGAGGATCGTGCTATCCCGAGGAAGAGTGATGAGTTGGGGATACTCTTACAGCTGTACCAGTAGGAGAGGACTGGAGACTCTGGACTCTATCCATAGGGAAAGTGCAGGGGAAAGTGTCCCTTGATTAATACACGCTTTATTTTGCTATACTTGTGAATGCATTTAGTTTCAAATATACTATTCAAACAAACGATACTGTCCCATGTGTTTTATTATTTGTTTTTTTGGAGGGATAACACCATTGTAGCTGTTGATGGTTTGGAGGTTTCATATACAAGAAGAGGAATAAGTGAGTGGCCATTTGGCACACATGAGAAATATATCACGTCTAATATTTACATATTACACTATATGGTTTTTCTTTGTTTTCGTTTTCTTGTCTTTTGATGAAATGATCTTCACTGAGTAATAAGAATAAGTATTGCGCCATATTTTTTTGTTTTTCTTGTATTTTCACGCGTGAGGTGTATGAGCAACAGACTTTTTATTTTAAGTGATATTTTCACACAAGTGATTTAAATTAAAGCATCGCTTTTGTTTATTTTTATGGTGGAGGTGCACAGACTCACGTTTTCCTTTTTTTGGTCATGTTTTTGCTGATTACCCATAAGTATATAATGGTGGTATAATTTTAATGATACAATTAAACCTTTCAGTGCCAGAGGTATGCTCAACACTTTGCTTTGCAATGCGTTGCGTATCCCTCCGACACTCAAGAGGTTAAGAATGACACTTCTATATGAGCAGACATAATGACATTCATTAAGGACTCATCTTATTAAAGGGATAGTAACACTTCGTTTTATCTTTATTTTATTTTGTAGGCATAAAAAAACATGAAGAACGATATAAGTCTTATCTCTCTCTTTATGGTTTGAGAAATATTCACAAGCAAAGTTTCCCTTCCTGCCTCTTTTACCTAGTGTAAGCCATCTCTTCTCAGATGTGTAATGCAGTCCATAGACCAGACAGGTAACAGAAAGGGACAATCTTCTTCCTATGAGAACAATGAAAGCCCCTCTTGACAAGTTTTTTAGGTTTTTCCCAAATCTTAAATGAAGATTGTCCCTCTCTGCAGTCTACCTGGGCACCTCCCTTCTGCTCTGGCTGAGCAGTGTTACATCAGTAAAAGGGGCGGGAGGGGGATACTTTGTCATTGAATTACTCTTGAACTACAAATCTGACAGAATTGAAATAACACTCCCCAAAGTCCAAATAATATGATGATTAAGTAGAGCTGTTTTTATTATGAAACATTACTATTCCTTTAAGAATGGCTCTTCTATACGAGCAGATATAATGACATTCATTAACGACTCATCTTTTTAACGTATGGCTTTTATCCCCATCCTGGCATGTTCCATATGCCTTTGATAAGTACATGAAAATTATAACAACATTTAGCAGCAGTTTGTCTCCAGTTGAGTTAATTTACCTGTCCAGTAACCGCTCCTTTTTACAGAGAGTACAGACAGGATGATCCTTTTTCTGCAGTATAAAAGTTGAGAGGTGGAATAGGTAGTATGATATCTTTTATTAGACAAACACATAGCTGATATTCCAAGATTTCCAACCTATCAGAGTCCTTCTACCAGAACAAAATACCTTTGATGTCAAAAGCTTATGAGTTCAACCATATGTTGGCCTAATAAAATGTATCAAGCTACCTATTTAATCTTCTCACTTAAACAATTTGACAAATAAAAAAAACATAAACCAAGTAAAATGTGCTAAGGGTTCAGCTTGTGAATATTTACAAGGTATTAGGGGTGCAGGTTATTTAGAGAATGCACATGTTTAGAGGATTAACAAACCAGTAGGTGTCCTGTAAAGTTATAGTCCTTCTCGATGAGTTTATTACTCTGAAAACTGGGACCGAATTTGATGCTGCGAGGCTGGGACTTCTATAGCCAATAAGCAGCAGGGGGCAGGTCTTGTAAGTGACATTATGGAATGTTATGTGAAACATAGGCAGTAGAAGGTAATTGGCAAAACAGATGCAAGTGTTACAGACAATGTTTTTAAAAGAGAGTCCAAAAGTTAAGAGAAAAGCACTGCAGAGCTATTTTAAGGTCATAGAAACATAGAATTTGACGGCAGATAAGAACCTTTTGGCCCATCTAGTCTGCCCATTTTACTACTGTAAAAACCTCAAACCTTATTTGGTCCTTGGTCTTGTCTTATGTACAGGACAACCTTATGCCTATACCATACGTGCTTACATTCCCTCACTGTATTAACATCTACCACTTGCTACTGCTGGTAGTCTATTCCACTTATCTACTACCCTGTCAGTGAAGTAAAACTTTCTTACATTACATCTAAGTTTCTGTTCCTTTAGTTTTAGACTATGTCCTCTTGGCCTAACAGTTTTACTCCTTTGAAATATACTTCCATCCTGCACTTTATTGAATCCATTCATGTATTTGAATGTGTCTATCATATCCCCTCTCTCTCTTATCTCCTCCAAGCTATACATGTTCAGATCCTGTAGTCTATCCTGATATTTCTTTTCCTGTAAACCAGTCACCATTTTAGTAGCACTTCTCTGAATTCTTTCTAGAGTATCTATATCCTTCTGGAGATGGGGTCTCAAGTACTATAGACAATACTCTAGGTGAGGTCCAACTAGAGATCTGTAGAGTGGCATGACCACTTCCCTTTTTTGACTACTAATGCCCCTAGCTGTATGTAACGGGTAGGGACCCATTACTGGAATTATACCCAAGAAACTGCCTGGGAAACCGGTTCATGAAGGAGTGGAATTCACAGGGACACGGGGCAGCCACTGGGTAATGGGATTCTATGCAGCCGGCCAGTGTCCCATTGAGAAAAAGGGAGTTAAAGGGACGCCATAGGATTAACATGGTGAATGGTCGGCCGCCCTCTGATTGGTGGACTGGGGTTTAAAGGGACGTCATAGACTTAACATGGCGAATGGTCGGCCCCGTTCTCATTGGCTCTCGAACATCGAGCCCAAAAGAGGATTTTCCCATTGACTTAGAACGGGGCCGTCGCTCGCTTCATGATTGGCCGTCGACACTCGGACTGAGTTAAAGGGACTCCATAGACGTAACGTGGGAAGATGTCGGCGGCCCAGGGATTGGCTGCAAGGACTCCGCGGCACGGCCTCTGATTGGCTAACACCTAAAAGCGGAGTTCGGACTCTGGCGTCCCCAAGTCTACAGCCCTTTGTCCCGGTCAATCACCCCAGCCCATTGTATGTGTCCCAAGAACCATTGTGTCCCCAAAGTGACCACAACCTTCTTTTGTGTGCATGTTAATAAGGTTACCTGTGTGCTATTGTCAGTGAATTCAGCCTTTTGTCAAGAGAATATGATTGGATTACCCTAACTTAGTTAACTGTACATAAAAGTGCTGATTTCATGTGAATAAACTGTTCTTTCTGGTTGACTAAGAAGCGTGTCTTGTGTCCTCATTGAGAGGTGGTATCAAGAGTCTTCTTGCGACCCCCACCTCTGGCGAACAAGCGATACGGGAGACCAAGGGTTCTGTCAACCTCAGGCGGCTGCAGGAGCTCACTAGTCCGGTGCACAGTCTCAGATCATCCCGGGGAGGTACGAACCCCATTACACTGTACAACCCAGCACCCTGCTTGCATCCCCCACTGCTTTGTTACATTACCTACCTACCTTCAAGTCATTAGAAGTAGTTACTCCCAAACCCAGATTTACATCTCAGAGTTGGAGCTAGGGCACCTCTGACCACACCCATACTTCTCCCACAACCATGCCCCCAGCATAATCAACTGTTCTGTGGCACAATAGATACATTTAAAATGAAGCTAACACAGGGCGGGCCCAGAGGTAACTGACTCCCTGTGAAAATATTGCCTATGGTGCCCATCCACACTGAAAACAAGCAGACAGAAAGACAGAAGGAGAGAGAGAGATGGAAAAAGAAAGAGATAGGAGGGAGGGAGATAGATAGTAGACACACATGAGATAGATAGATAGATAGATAGATAGATAGATAGATAGATGATAGATAGATAGATAGATAGATAGATAGATAGATAGATAGATAGATATGAGATAGACAGAGAGATAGATAAGCAAACCATCTGGAGCAAACCCTCTGCAGTATAGATAACAAAGTTCCAACTGATTTAAAATGGGGCTTTAATCTCTTGAATGTTACTGAGGAATCAAGTGCATTGCCTCTCAAATAAGTCATGAGATTTCTCCATCACACAAGAGGATAAAGGTTCGATTTAACCCCTTGTGCAACAATGCACAAACCTCTTGTCCTCACGGGTAAACTCAGAAGGATTCTTTAGAATTTTTATTTAGGGATTTTGGTTTCCTATAGTGCAATTAAATTGTTCCAAAATGGCTTGAATTCTTCTTAGTAAATCAGCTTCATAAATTAAAAAAGGGATCTGACCTTTGTGCACCTGTTTTCCTTTGATGCACTTTAAAGGGAAGTTTTCTAGGTACTGTCAGGACTTAACAGCTTGAGTGCCTCTGGCACTCGAATGGTTAAAGACACACACACTCTCACAATCATACACACACACACATTCACACACACACACACACACACACACACACACACAAACATACACACACAAACCATTTATCAAACTTGGCTGAATTAACGATCATAGTTTCAATGCCGTCATCACACAAGATCACAAATTAAGAACATGACTTTTGTAGAACATGTATTTGTTATTAAAAAAATGCCTTATAAATACTTACAATAATTTAGTACATTAGTAGATGTTATTTGGCTGATTGTCTTACACAGAATAGCGTATTTGGCAGACTTGAACGTTAATAAAACAGAGTCCAAAAACCACAGCCTGGCAAATGGCATCTGCAGGAGTGTTGGCTAAGAGAATTATTTTAGATCTGCTCATTTCCATGCCCAAAAGTCTTGATATTTGCAGTCTGAGCACTGTGTGATCTTTGAAAGCCTGGAAATGTGCAGACTTAAGGATAAGCTATTGAGTGTTTTGTTTTATTATTGAGAGAGAACATTTCTGTTTGTGTGTTTTATGCATTATTTATTTTTTACAGTACAAAATTTCATAGCGTGTTAACAGGTGATAACATCCACGACAACATGTTTCAATCTACTCCAGACCCACAAAGAGCTCTTGAAACTATTTTTAAAAGGTTTCTGACACTTACTCATAAAATATGAGTATGAACATGTTTATGTTAGTATTAATGCCTTTATGTGTTTGATATTTGAACAGATAAAATCACTTGGATAAGTGCTTTGACAAAAAACAAAACATCACTTGCACCAGGGCTCAAAATTTCCACTCGCCACTAGCCAATGGCGAGTGAAAATGTATCCCTGGCGAGTAGAAATTCAGCCCTGGTGGGTATGTTTTGGCTTGCAGTGACGAGTAACTTTTCAGGTCTGGCTAGTAGCAAAGGACTTCACATTTTAAGCCCTGAATTACACATTTCTGACACAAGCATTAGCAAGTTAGTTTTCTGTTCATACCAA
Organism: Rhinophrynus dorsalis; assembly: GCA_037306005.1. Lineage (NCBI taxonomy): Eukaryota > Metazoa > Chordata > Amphibia > Anura > Rhinophrynidae > Rhinophrynus > Rhinophrynus dorsalis. The sequence goes on along the minus strand of CM074723.1, from coordinate 475,775,778 downwards.
ATAGCCTTCTGTCAAACACAAATGTAGATCTCACATCATACCTCCCAAGTGTCCCTCTTTAGGAGATATTAGGGGTCCATACCTCCCAAGTGTCACTCTTTAGGAGATATTAGGGGTCTGTACCTCCCAAGTGTCCCTCTTTAGGAGATATTAGGGGTATATAACTCCCAAGTGTCCCTCTTTAGGAGATATTAGGGGTCCCTACCTCCCAAGTGTCCCTCTTTAGGAAATATTAGAGGTCCATACTTCTCAAGTGTCCCTCTTTAGGAGATATTAGAGGTCCCTACCTCCCAAGTGTCCCTCTTTAGGAGATATTAGGGGTCTGTACCTCCCAAGTGTCCCTCTTTAGGAGATATTAGGGGTCCATATCTCCCAAGTGTCCCTCTTTAGGAGATATTAGGGGTCCTTACCTCCCAAGTGTACCTCTTTAGGAGATATTAGGGGTCTGTACCTCCCAAGTGTCCCTCTTTAGGAGATATTAGGGGTCCATACCTCTCAAGTGTCCCTCTTTAGGAGATATTAGAGGTCCCTACCTCCCAAGTGTCCCTCTTTAGGAGATATTAGAGGTCCGTACCTCTCAAGTGTCCCTCTTTAGGAGATATTAGGGGTCCATACCTCTCAAGTGTCCCTCTTTAGGAGATATTAGGGGTCCATATCTCCCAAGTGTCCCTCTTTAGGAGATATTAGGGGTCCTTACCTCCCAAGTGTCCCTCTTTAGGAGATATTAGGGGTCTGTACCTCCCAAGTGTCCCTCTTTAGGAGATATTAGGGGTCCATACCTCCCAAGTGTCCCTCTTTAGGAGATATTAGGGGTCCATACCTCCCAAGTGTCTCTCTTTAGGAGATATTAGAGGTCCGTACCTCTCAAGTGTCCCTCTTTAGGACATATTAGGGGTCCATACCTCCCAAGTGTCCCTCTTTAGGAGATATTAGGGGTCCCTACCTCCCAAGTGTCCCTCTTTAGGAAATATTAGAGGTCCATACTTCTCAAGTGTCCCTCTTTAGGAGATATTAGAGGTCCCTACCTCCCAAGTGTCCCTCTTTAGGAGATATTAGGGGTCAGTACCTCCCAAGTGTCCCTCTTTAGGAGATATTAGGGGTCCGTACCTCCCAAGTGTCCCTCTTTAGGAGATATTAGAGGTCCCTACCTCCCAAGTGTCCCTCTTTAGGAGATATTAGGGGTCCATACCTCTCAAGTGTCCCTCTTTAGGAGATATTAGGGGTCCCTACCTCCCAAGTGTCCCTCTTTAGGCGATATTAGGGGTCCATACCTCCCAAGTGTCCCTCTTTAAGAGATATTAGGGGTCCTTACCTTCCAAGTGTACCTCTTTAGGAGATATTAGGGGTCTGTACCTCCCAAGTGTCCCTCTTTAGGAGATATTAGAGATCCCTACCTCCCAAGTGTCCTTCTTTAGGAGATATTAGAGGTCCCTACCTCCCAAGTGCCCCTCTTTAGGAGATATTAGAGGTCCATACCTCCCAAGTGTCCCTCTTTAGGAAGGACAGTACCTCTTTTAGACCCAAATCCATCTGTACCTGTTTCCCACCCTGATGTCCCTTTTTTTAGGAGATCAGATATTGTGGTGTGTATATAAATGTATCACATTGCTCCACAGCAATGAAGCTCATATTATTGTTTGTTTAAACGTAAATATATGTATTTATAAATTAGTCTGTGTAAATAAAATACTTTCTTATAAGTCAATTATTAGGTTATACAAGGAGGTGTCAATAGGTTGTGAAATATCCTAAAAATTCTCTGTAATACACTGCCCACCAGCCAAGCCCCCAGCAACACCCCCTAAAACACAAGTGTACCTCTTTGGCAATTTGAAATGTTGGAAGGTATGACACAATAAAATGTAACCCTTTGAGTGCCAGAGAGCTATTCAATGCTTTGAAAAGCAATGTGTGAGATACCTCTCTGGCCAGCTCTGGTCCGTAGACCATAAATCTCCATAGGATGGTGCAGCAACAGCACCACTGTACAATTTCAGGCCACTGTGATATTGCACCTAAATAATTCAACTTTGAGATGTAATAACTTTTGAATAAAGCACATTTCAGCAGTGGAAGTACCCTTGTTTTACTTAGGGGGATAAACCCTAAAACATTTTTTTTTTACATTTTTAAGTATTACTATCCCTTTAATTCACTCCACTGTAACACTTATTTAATTAGTGTTGTGCTGGGCCACTATTAACACAAATTGTGCTATGAATTAATCTAGGCAGAGACCACATACTGGGGGCGTGTCTTATATGACACAAGTTCTAAGTCTGGTTTAGAACACAGCCAATTAGCATACAGTGCAGGAAATTAGCATTAAGTGCCACAACGATCAATCATATCTCTAAAGGTTAATTTCTCACAAAACTATTTATTATAAAGGAAACATAGCTAGTGTACCTTACAGGAAGATTTTCATTATCCATACAACAAACTAAACTTGTTTAGGTCTATGAAACCAATTACAAGATACCAGTTTTTAAGGTTTAGCTTTAACCCTTTGAGCGCCAGAGAGGTATCCGATGCATTGCAACGCAATGCATCGGATACCTCTCTGGCACTCAAAAGGTTAAGCAGCCTTCACTGATCTCTCCTATACGGAATGTGCCAGAAGGGTGCACATTCAGACACAAAATGCATTGGATGAGTATTTCTGTATATTAACTTTGTCTGGAGGACGAGCCTTGATCTATCTGATAAAACAGTGGACTATCATCTTCTTCCAGTCATTGGAAGTTTCTGCCCACAGATTGGATCCTAGAAATATAGGAGTCGGGAGATATTACTCCAATCATTTTCCATACCAGAGATGCAAATATAAGAATGTCCAGGGGATACCAAATTATATCAATGATTACTTCATTACAGACGGGAGAAGCGGACGTACTACTTCCCACTTATTGCATTCATCTACACAAGGACGGGAGAGGTACACCATTGTATCCAAATCTCTAGTTACATAACAAAACAGTAATTGTATACAGGTGTTGTGTCAGTATAATACTGGAGATCATTCTGTTACCATTAAAGGGATAGTAATGTCTTTATTAAAGGGATAGTAATGTTTCGTAATAAAAACAGCTCTAATTAATCATCATAGTATTTGGACTTTGGAGAGTGTTATTTCAATACTGTCAGAGTTGTAGTTCAACAGTAATTCAATGACAAAGTATCCCCCTCCCGCCCCTTTTACTGATGTAACACTGCTCAGCCAGATCAGAAGGGAGGTGCCCAGGTAGATTGCAGAGAGAGACAATCTTCAATTAAGATAAGGGAAAAACCTGAAAAACTTGTCAAGGGGGGCAGGGCTTTCATTGTTCTCATAGGAAGAAGATTGTCCCCTGCTGTTATCTGTCTGGTCTATGGACTGGATTCCACATCTGAGAAGAGATGGCTTACACTAGGTAAAAGGGGCGGGAGGGGAAACTTTGCTTGTGAATATCTCTCAAACCATAAAGGTTTGAGAGATAAGACTTATATCGTTCTTCATGTTTTTTAATGCTACAAAATAAAATAAAGATAAAATGAAGTATTACTATCCCTTTAAAGTGCAACTCCGACTCTTCTATATTTTTTTTAATAACATATAGATCTTTATTTGATTACTTACAGGTCTGTTTTTCAAAAGATATTCAAGCTGAAACGATCCCCCTCCCCGCCCCTTCTGGCTGCCTCCCTTTGAATCTGGAATCTGGTGGTGGGACCGGACGGATGCAGCGAGGGACAATCGTCACACAGTCAGTATAAAGAAAATCCTGCTCCCACTTAATGAAGGACGGGAGGATTTTCCTTTTGCTTACTGAAGATTGTCCCTCGCCGCTCTCCATCTGGACCAGATTGAGAGGCAGCGTGATGCAGGGAAAGAGGCAGGAGGGGGATCCTTTCAGCTTGAACATCTTTTGAACTACAGAACTGTAAGTAATTAAACATAGCGCTGAGTGTTATAAGAACCATATAGAGGACTTGGAGCTGCACTTTATACAGACATTACTATCCCTTTAAAGGGATAGTGATGTTTCATAATAAAAGCAGCTCTTATTAATCATCATAGTATTTGGACCTTGGAGAGTGTTATTTCAGCTCTGTCAGAGTTGTAGTTCAAGAGTAATTCAATGACAAAGTATCCCCCTCCCGCCCCTTTTACTGATGTAACACTGCTCAGCCAGAGCAGAAGGGAGGTGCCCAGGTAGACTGCAGAGAGGGACAATCTTCAATTAAGATAAGAGAAAAACCTGAAAAACTTGTCAAGGGGGGCAGGGCTTTCATTGTTCTCATAGGAAGAAGATTGTCCCCTTCTGTTATCTGTCTGGTCTATGGACTGGATTCCACATCTGAGAAGAGATGGCTTACACTAGGTAAAAGGGGCGGGAGGGGAAACTTTGCTTGTGAATATCTTACATCGTTCTTCATGTTTTTTTAATGCTTACAAAATAAAATAAAGATAAAACGAAGTATTACTATCCCTTTAACAGACCCTTTTTATACAATGTTTCATTTAGTATAATACATATTGTATCTTTTACTTATTTGTTATCTTGCTATATTTTATGCAATATTAAATAATATTATATGTACCTAGAGACACTATCTAATATTATCCCCTCTTTTTTATCTTAGCATTTTTGGGCTATAAAATACACTATAACCACATATTGTATAGTAGTAGCCTCTTTGTAATATAAGTACCAGCTAAACAGTGTCACTTTTTTCATCTTTTTTATCATCAATATTATTATATCATTTTTTATTCCCCATATTTTATTTTATACACACACACACACACACACACACACGTATATATATATATATATATATATATATATATATACATATCTTATAGGGCTTTTCCTGCTGAGCATAACTAGGGAGCTCCCACCACTGTCAGTTGTTTTATTCAAATGTTATAACAGTTCAAATTATTAGGAAGTGAAAATTCTAACCTACAGGAAGTGACTCAGCAGTTTCTAAAATATTCTATGCAGAACTGAATGTCAGTGACTCACCTCTAATGGAGAATGGAGCTGAATAACTAATTCAAATCTCACCACTAGAGGGCACTGTTATTGTGAAAAACAAGAGGTTAAACTCTAATAGCTCTGTAAATATGCATATCTCTGCAGTGGGAGTACCCTTGTTTTACTCATCGTGAAAAGCCATCCAATGTTGTTTTTTTTTTTGTTTTTGTTTTTTTTTTAAACAAACGTTTATTGCTCCTTTAAACTGGGGAAACCTCTCTAGATTTGGAAACCTCTTTATCATTGAAGGAGTTAAAAGCCTATGTAAATCAATGGCATGTGTAATTTCTCTCCATTGTGCAGTTCCTTTGCCCCAGAATCAGGGGAGTACTGGCATGAGGGGCAGGGTGGCAATTGCTCCCTGAGCTGGTCATAAGCCTAGTCTAGCGGACTACTGCATCACTCCATTTACTGTTTGCTCCTGTAAATGTTGTAAACAGAGTTTACAATCCATAGGAAGCTACACTTTCAATTATAAGCTCTGTGACATCACTAGCATAGCTCTACTTAAGTTGTAAGCTCTGTGATATCACTTAATGTAGCTCTATTTCAGTTGTAAGCTCTGTGGTATCACTAGTGTAGCTCTATTTCAGCTGTAAGTTCTGTGATATCACTAGTGTAGCTCTATTTCAGTTGTAAGCTATGTGATATCACTAGTGTAGCTTAATATCAGTTGTAAGCTCTGTGATATCACTAGTATATCTCTATTTCAGTTGTAAGCTCTGTGATATCACTAGTATATGTCTATTTCAGTTGTAAGCTCTGTGATATCACTAGTGTAGCTCCATTTCAGTTGTAAGCTCTGTGATATCACTAGTGTAGCTCCATTTCAGTTGTAAGCTCTGTGATATCACTAATATAGGTCCATTTCAGTTGTAAGTTCTGTGATATCACTAGTGTAGCTCTATTTCAGTTGAAAGCTCTGTGATATCACTAATGTAGCTGTATTTCAGTTGTAAGCTCTGTGATATCACTAGTGTAGCTCTATTTCAGTTGTAAGCTCTGTGATATCACTAGTGTAGCTCTATTTCAGTTGTAAGCTCTGTGGTATCACTAGTGTAGCTCTATTTCAGCTGTAAGCTCTGTGATATCACTAGTGTAGCTCTATTTCAGTTGTAAGCTCTGTGGTATCACTAGTATATTTCTATTTCAGTTGTAAGCTCTGTGATATCACTAGTGTAGCTCTATTTCAGTTGTAAGCTATGTGATATCACTAGTGTAGCTTAATTTCAGTTGTAAGCTCTGTGATATCACTAGTATAGCTCTATTTCAGTTGTAAGCTCTGTGATATCACTAGTATAGATCTATTTCAGTTGTAAGCTCTGTGATATCACTAGTATAGGTCTATTTCAGTTGTAAGCTCTGTGATATCACTAGTGTAGCTCTATTTCAGTTGTACGCTCTGTGATATCACTAGTATAGGTCCATTTCAGTTGTAAGCTCTGTGGTATCACTAGTGTAGCTCCATTTCAGTTGTAAGCTCTGTGATATCACTAGTATAGGTCTATTTCAGCTGTAAGCTCTGTGATATCACTTGTATAGGTCTATTTCATTTGTAAGCTCTGTGATATCATTAGTGTAGCTCTATTTCAGTTGTAAGCTCTGTGATATCACTAGTATAGGTCCATTTCAGTTGTAAGCTCTGTGATATCACTAGTATAGGTCCATTTCAGTTGTAAGCTCTGTGGTATCACTAGTGTAGCTCCATTTCAGTTGTAAGCTCTGTGCTATCACTAGTGTAGCTCCATTTCAGTTGTAAGATCTGTGATATCACTAGTATAGGTCCATTTCAGTTGTAAGCTCTGTGATATCACTAATGTAGCTCTATTTCATTTGTAAGCTCTCTGATATCACTAGTGTAGCTCTATTTCAGTTGTACGCTCTGTATTATCATTAGTGTAGCTCTGTTTCAGTTGTAAGCTCTGTGATATCACTAGTGTAGCTCTATTTCAGTTGTAAGCTCTGTGATAGCACTAGTGTAGCTCCATTTCAGTTGTAAGCTCTGTGATATCACTAGTATAGGTCCATTTCAGTTGTAAGCTCTGTGGTATCACTAGTGTAGCTCCATTTCAGTTGTAAGCTCTGTGATATCACTAGTGTAGCTCTATTTCAGTTGTAAGCTCTGTGATATCACTAGTGTAGCTCCATTTCAGTTGTAAGCTCTGTGATATCACTAGTATAGGTCCATTTCAGTTGTAAGCTCTGTGGTATCACTAGTGTAGCTCCATTTCAGTTGTAAGCTCTGTGATATCACTAGTATAGGTCTATTTCAGCTGTAAGCTCTGTGATATCACTAGTATAGGTCTATTTCAGTTGTAAGCTCTGTGATATCATTAGTGTAGCTCTATTTCAGTTGTAAGCTCTGTGATAGCACTAGTGTAGCTCCATTTCAGTTGTAAGCTCTGTGATATCACTAGTATAGGTCCATTTCAGTTGTAAGCTCTGTGGTGTCACTAGTGTAGCTCCATTTCAGTTGTAAGCTCTGTGATATCACTAGTGTAGCTCTATTTCAGTTGTAAGCTCTGTGATATCACTAGTGTAGCTCTATTTCAGTTTTAAGTTCTGTGATATCACTAGTGTAGCTCCATTTCAGTTATAAGCTCTGTGATATCACTAGTATAGGTCCATTTCAGTTGTAAGCTCTGTGATATCACTAATGTAGCTCTATTTCAGTTGTAAGCTCTCTGATATCACTAGTGTAGCTCTATTTCAGTTATACGCTCTGTATTATCATTAGTGTAGCTCTGTTTCAGTTGTAAGCTCTGTGATATCACTAGTGTAGCTCCATTTCAGTTGAAAACTCTGTGATATCACTAGTGTAGCTCCATTTCAGTTGAAAACTCTGTGGCATTATTATTGTAGCTTCACTTCAATAATAAACTCTGTTGTATCACTATTGTAGCTCCATTTCATTTACAAGTTCTGCGGTATCACACCAGTTATGCCAGTTATAAAGTAAACAGAAGGGAGTGGACTGGGACAGTGGGCTGGAGCAATGGTTGAAATAGGTCACTTCTTTGTACTTGCCCCAGGCCAAAAATTGCCAGCCCTCCACTGACCTGAATTTCATAAGCATGTTGAATAAGATCCTTAGAGCCTGAAAATGCAAAAAAATACCAATCAGTACAGCCAGACTTTTCTTTTCATCAAAAGCCATGAGAAAATATAACATTAAAGCCCAAGATGTGATTTATGTAAACTGTGACCCATTAACACTTTAGACATCAGATTTGGATAATGAGAACTTTTATAAACAGGGAATTTACTTAGCTCCTAGTGAGGTGTGGTCTGAATTATATGGTTAACATTACTACATTTTGAGTTGGGGGAGAAGTTAAGCCAGTGGGAAGCCTGGCAAACCTTCACCATGCTTGTCAGATTCTTGGAGCTAACAAGTTGTACTTAAATACACCCACGGGTAAATGGCACTCTTTAAATACTTCAATGAAACCTGTGATGCCTGTATTTGTTAAAGGGATAGTAATACTTTGTTTTATCTTTGTTTTATTTTGTAGGCATTAAAAAAACATGAAGAACGATATAAGTCTTATCTCTCAAACCTTTATGGTTTGACAGATATTCACAAGCAAAGTTTCCCCTCCCGCCCCTTTTACCTAGTGTAAGCCATCTCTTCTCAGATGTGGAATACAGTCCATATAACAGACAGATAACAGCAGGGGACAATCTTCTTCCTATGAGAACAATGAAAGCCCTGACTCCCTTGACAAGCTTTTCAGCTTTTTACCTTATCTTGATTGAAGATTGTCCCTCTCTGCAGTCTACCTGGGCACCTCCCTTCTGCTCTGGCTGAGCAGTGTTACATCAGTAAAAGGGGCGGGAGGGGGATAATTTGTCATTGAATTACTCTTGAACTACAACTCTGACAGAATTGAAATAACACTCTCCAAAGTCCAAATACTATGATGATTAATTAGAGCTGCTTTTATTATGAAACAATACTATCCCTTTAAGCAGGAAGTTAGTGTTGTGAGCAAAGGACCAAGGCATTCTGCATGCTAACACATTTTTCAAGGTACCTGTCACTGTAGGACTCACAACTTTGACTTCCAGCTACTTATTTCTCCACTACAGCCCTCAGAAGAAGTAATATTGTGCTTGTAAATGTTGCATCATAGGAAACATAGGTGAAACATTTGTTTGAATAGGAGAAAAAGTTGTTGGAATTGTTGAAAAGGAGGAAACATTTTCATTGGCAAAAAGGAGAAAACTTTTGCGAAAAATCATCCTTTTTTTGCAAAAAATCATTCAGGTAATGATTCTCACTTTTCTCCCACCCCTAGTGTTAGGTTCCCATAGCATGCCATTCTGTGTTTGTGAGAAATAGGAAAGGCAACACAATTTTGCAGATATTTAGGATCGGCACAGGGCCAGATTTCTGTAGGCACAGAAATCTGAAGCGCCTCCCCCCCCATTGGCCATCTCCACCATGCTCCAAATCTCCACATTACCCCCATCAGCTCCACATTGCCCTCCCATTGCCCCATCAGCTCCACATTGCCCCCATCAGCTCCACATTGCCCCCATCATCTCAACATTGCCCCCATCAGCTTCTCATTGCCCCCATCAGCTCCACATTGCCCCTATCATCTCAACATTGCCCTCATCAGCTCCATATTGCCGTCACATTTCCCTATCATCTCAACATTGCCCCCATCAGCTCCACATTGTCCCCATCACCTCAAAATTGCCCGCATCAGCTCCATATCGCCCTCACATTTCCCCATCATCTAAACCTTGCCCCATAAACTCAATATTGCCCCATCAACTCAATATTGCCCCATCACCTCCACATTGCCCCCATCAGCTCCAAATTTCCCTCACATTGCCCCATCATCTCAACATTGCCCCCATCAAAATATTGCCCAATCAACTCAATATTGCCCCATCACCTCCACATTGGCCCCATCAGTTCTATATTGCCCTCACATTGCCCCATCATCTCAACATTGCCCCCATCAGCGCCACATTGCCCCATCAGCCCCACATTGCCCTCACATTGCCCCCATCATCTCCACATTGCCCTCACATTGCCCCATCAGCTCCAACTTGCCCACCATCATCCCCATATTGCCCTCATATTGCCCCCATCATCTCCACATTAAGCCTCACATCCCCTACCCATCCTGTTCCTACCTCCCTGGTGGTCCAGCGGCAGGAGAGATCTGAGCTTCTGCACAGACCTGTAGCTGCTGTTGCTCCCGCGCGGTCTTCTCTTTAGTAATGCAGAGTGCTGGGAGAGGATGTCATCGCCCAGTGCTCTGCATTACTAAAGAGCCGTGGCAGCTCAGCAGCTACAGGTCTGTGAGGCAAAGACCTTACTATGCGGCGTGTGGCGCGCACGCCACTTTAAAAAAATAAATAAATAATAATTAAAAAAAAATATATATATATATATCTCGATTGCAGTGGCAGGAACTCCTCTGTAGGGTGCGCCTGTAGGCAGATGCCTACTCTGCCTTATGGAAAATCCGGCCTTGGATAGGCAAATAAAGAAAAGTTGGAGTGTAGTTTAGGAAGGAGATTTGATATCTGTATTCTGAAGTCTGTGGGATTCTGGGGGGTGTGAAAGAAGAAGGGAGATTTACCCAAATCACCCCAAAATCTTGGTTGACTGAGATAGGCAGCTGTGATCCAAGTTCCTTCCTGAACTAGCTCTTATCTCTGTGTTAGGGTGTGTGAATGGAGCAAATTAGATTTACCCCAAATACTCAAACATTTTATGTGACTGACAAGATGCAGGGAGCTGTTTTCCAAGTTCCTTCTTGATCTGGCTGTTATTTCTGTGTTAGGGGTGTCTGGGGGGGTGTGAAGGGAGTAAAGGAGATTTACCTTAAATACCCCAACATTTTGATTGACTGAGAAGAGGCAGGGAGCTGTGAGATTCAACTTCTTTTCTGCTGGCTGTTCTCTGTGTTGGGGAAGTATAGGAGTATGTAATGGAAGCAAAGCATATTTACCCCAAATACCCCAAAAGTCTGTGTGACTGAGAAGTCATTGTAACTTTGATCCAAGTTCCATTCCGCAGGATGTTCTCTGTGATAGGGGAGTGTGAGGGAACATGCAGTTGCAAGAGGAGTGTTATTTCTGGCACTGAGATGGATAATTAAAAAAATATTTTAAAGAATTAAAATAGTTTGACTAATAGGTGACAGGGACTCTGACATGAGCTGTGACTTAGGTAGACAGAAACTAAGGGGTGGATTTAAAGGCAGGCTTAATATAGCCAGTAGGGCCAAAGTGAATACCGGCTGAAGAACTAACATGTCTAACGCGGTATTCAGAGGCCCTACCAGCTAAATCACAAAGGACGTTAAGCCACAGAAATGGTCTTGTGGCTAAACGTCCATTTTGTGAGTTAAGTTCCCAAAACGTCTCTAAGAGCAGTGATACTGGGAACTTAACAGTAAAAAACAATTAACTATCGGTGCCTGACATACTGCCAAGCACCAATCGTTAACTGATCCGTGTTACACTTACCTGTCATCCACTGTCCTTCTGTCTTCTCTTCTTTCTTCTCTCTTCTGTCCTTCTCTTCAGTCTTCTTTCTTCTCATTCTTCTTTCTTCTGCCTGTAAAATAAAATCAATATGAATACCAAGCATGAATGAAGGCATCGTTTAACAATGCGTTGCGTACCTCACTGGCACTCAAAGTGTTAAATATTACTGTGTCATGTATATTCCTTAATTTAAATGCCTCTATTTAATGCCAAAATAAATAATAGTGCCATGAATAAATAGTATACATATCCACCGAAAGGAAAGCCATACATAAATGCTAAGTAAAACTACTTAGCTAAAATCTTCATGTCTCTGCCGCTTGGAGTGGTCGCGAGGTCGGTGGCAGCGGAGACACAGATGACCAACACGTGTTCCCCTTCAGCCCTGTATGGGCCGATACCCATAATACACTGAGGGCATTGGAAGTGAGCCTACATTTATATATGGGTAGGCTCACTTCCATTTCCCTCACAGCCATTGGCTAGGATGTTCTTACTCACATCCCAGCCAATCAGATTCAAGTGGCTGTTCTTTAAACTGATTGGCTGGGATGCGAGTAAGAACATTCCAGCCAATGGCTGTGAGGGAAAATGAAGTGAGCCTGCCCATATATAAAGGCAGACTCACTTCCAATGCCCTGGGTATGTTACGGGCATCGGCCCGTACAGGGCTGAAGGGGGACCCGTGTTGTTCATCTGTGTCTCCGCTGCCCCCACCCTCGCGACCGCTCCAAGCGGCGGAGACATGAAGATTTTTGCTAAGTAGTTTTACTTAGCATTTATGTATGACTTTTTTTTCGGTGTATATGTATAATATGTATTCATGGCACTATTATTTATTTTGGCATTAAACAGAGGCATTTAATTTAAGAAATATACATGGCACAGTAATATTTAACACTTTGAGTGCCAGTGACGTACACAACGCATTTCTTTGCAATGCATTGTGTACCCCTCTGCCACACAAAGGGTTAAAATATGACTCCATTCGTGCTTGGTATTCATACTTTGATTTTATTTTACAGGCAGAAGAAAGAAGAATGAGAGGAAAGAAGACCTAAGAGAAGGCAGAAGAGAGAAGAAAGAAGACAGAAGGATGAGAAGACAGAAGATGAGGACCAGCAAGCTGTGGACTCCGCTGGACATCAGGATTAATGGTAAGTGTCAATGCAATGTTGCTTTACTTAGTCGGGATAACCCTATGAATGCCGGCGGGGTAATTATACCCCACTGGCACTCATAGGGTTAATCCTACTAACTCTGAACACATTTTAGGCACTTTGAATGTATTGATGTGAGGCTTAGGGCCCCATATCAATACATCCACTGTGGACATTGGGTTTTTGGCCAGTTAACAGCTGCGCTAGCCGGCAAAATATCCGATAAGGGACTTTATGGCTAACAAAACTGGGTCTTAAGTTTTATGCAGTAAGTGACTCCCTTATCGGATTTTTTTCAGCTAACGCAGTCCTTTAAATGGCAAATTGGAGCATTTTTTTTTTTTTAATGGGCCAAAACACACGTTAGTGTAGCGGCCATATTGCTTTATGAACTGCCGTTAGTAGTTCATTACATGTCCCTTTGAATGGCTTACTACATGTTAAATCACCTGTTGGTGTTTTTTTTTTGCCTAATGCCTGCCTTTAAATCTACCCCTAGAAGGGACAGATTTTGTAAAGGGTGAAACATTACACACAGTCAGTTTTGTTGTGTTCTTCAATGTTTAACCCCTTAAAGGGATAGTAATACTTAAAATGTAAAAAAAATATGTTGTAGAGTTTATCCCCCTGAGTAAAACAAGGGCACTCCCACTGCTGATAGGTGTTTCATTCAAAAGTTATTAATTTTCAAAGTTGAATTTTTTAGGTGCAATATCACAGTGGCCTGAAATTGTACAGTGGCGCTGTTGCTACACAATCCTATGGACAGCTCTGGTCAGTTGACCATAAATCTCCATAGGATGGTGTAGCAACAGCACCACTGTACAATTTCAGGCCACTGTGATATTGCACCTAAAAATTCAACTTTGAAAATTAATAACTTTTGAATGAAACACCTCTCAGCAGTGGGAGTGCCCTTGTTTTACTCAGGGGGATAAACCCTACAACATATTTTTTTTTACATTTTAAGTATTACTATCCCTTTAAGGACGGCGCGCGTATGCCTGGCCGGCACTTGAGGACCACAGGGCTTTTTTTTTTTTAATTCCAGTTCAGGGCTTCCAGAGCGGCGTGCAGCCACGCCGAGAGCCCTGAACTCCAGGCCATGCCAGGACCGTCACTGGTCCTTAAGTGCCGGACCGCCTTGACGGTCCTGGCACATCAATGGTCCTTAAGGGGTTAATAATGTACAGCAAATGTATTAGGGGCAGGGGTAGTTCAGCGTGCCCAATAAACAATGATACTTCTCCTCCTGAGTAGGCAGTTTGTCAAAATCACGTAAAAAAGTTCTACAGCGACCTCCAGTAATATCAATAAGACATCTAAGAACTCTGAAGACAGCAATGAGTCTCATTCTAATGTTACTGACATAATGGAGGAAGATGTAGTAGGTCAACCAACTGCTGTGCCTGACAGTGAAACTAAAAACACCAGTCCTCAAAGTAATGGAGATTGTGCAGAACATCCTTCTGAGTGGAAAGTATGGTGGCTCAATCTTCCACCACTGAAAAGCAGTGATGATCCTGTTTATGAACTGTTTGGGAAATCAATCGGAAATTCTGACTCTGGCCAAGTAAAGATACCAAAATATATACTGTACAATCATCCTGCCAGCTATCATCAGCACCATCACCGCTTCCAAGTTCCACCCCATCCCAGTCACACACACAAAGTTAACAGCAACACAGCTCATCATCATCCACAACCCTAGCAATGCTGAGAGCTTCTGCTGCTGTGGGACATGCATTTTGAACCAACTAGCACAATTGCAACATCTAGCCCCAGTAATAGTAGCACATCAGTCTACGAAGCCCACAATATGGAGATAATTTACTCAGGATCCAAAAGCTAAACATACATATTACAATCTCATGTCTGTGTAAGAAGCATGTGAGTGGGGGTGGGGACAGGATCACATCTAGGCACATCCTCACTAAGATCCCACCTGAAGTACAACAATACTTGAAAAAGAGAGGAATCTCAAGGTATTCTTACTGGTAAAAATGTTTTCTAAATAAGATAGGTCTGATTGGGAGACACACCATCAACATGTCCGAGGTGCACAACTAGCAGCAGCAGAAGCACTCCTACAAGTTCTTGGGGCTCTGGGGTATATAATAGAAGTATTGTTGCTGTGTTACAGAGTTTGCCAAGATTTCATGCTCATTCTTGCAAAGGAGTATTACTCTCAGTTTTTTTTGTAGATGACAAGAGTACTGGTACCCATAGAGTCACACATATTGACCTCCAAACCTTGTCCTACTGCACATCTAGACATATAACTATACCTACTGACTCCCCAGCCTACTTCCACTGCACTGGTAGCCAAAGAAAAACACACACTGACCCAAGCCTTGTCGCACTGTACTGATAGCCATAGAGTCACACATACTGACCCCACCCCATTGCTCTGTCCCACTGCACTGGTAGTCATAGAACCACACATACTGACCCCCAAACCCTGTCCTATTGCACTGGTAGACATAGAAATACACTTACTGACTCCCCAGCCTTGTTCCACTGCAGTAGTAGACACAGAACCACTCATACTGACCCGCAAGTCCAAGACTTTTTCCATGGATAAAGCAGCAAATTGCAGGTTTTGGCAAACATTCCAGCTTTTTCTCCCAACCCTACAATCCTATATAATAATTCACTAAATGTGTGTTTGTCAGAAGCCATCTTGTGCAGTAGAGACAACTGTGCGCGCTGCAGTCACGCGCACTACAGACTGCCCGCTCAATGGCTGATAATGGAGCGGGGTTCTGAATTCAGACCATAGTCCTCTCTGTGCATCAAAGGTGCGTAGAGAGGACTACGGTCTGAATTCGGAGCACCCTGCTCCGTATCAGCCGTGGCGCTGGCACTCTCTACTGTGCATGACTGCACCGCGGCCGTGTGTAATATTGTATTAATCTTTTTTTTTAATCGCTATTTGGCAGAAATCTAAGGAATAAATATTGTCCTGTTCCCTACTTCTGGATAGACTGCGGTTACCATCTCTGTACCACAGTCTGTCACTCTGCCTCTACTCCCCTCCCTCTATCCAGTCTCCTCCAATGACGGAGGCTTTCTGCATGTAAACTGGATCGATATCCAGCCAATGAGATATCCAGCCATGTAAACTGGATATCGATCCAGTTTACATGCAGAAAGCCTCCGTCATTGGAGGAGACTGGATAGAGGGAGGGGAGCAGAGGCAGAGTGACAGACTGTGGTACATAGATGGTAACCCCAGTCTGACCGGAAGTAGGGTGGCCCGTGTACACGGGCTCTTCAACTAGTTATATATAACTGACTACAGTATAAAGTCTGGCCTAGTTAAACTGGAACTTTCACCTTAATTCATGTTTGCATATTTAAAAACTGCATTAGAAATTTCCTATGTGACATGTTTGCCAAAAGACCAGCAGATGTACAGTTAAGGAGATATTCAGAATTGTTACCATATACTAATTGTGGTACATGTGCAGTACCAGTGATGTGGAATATGCTAATTGCACTTTTCAGTGACATTTCATATGCTAATGAAGCTCTGTGTTGTACTAGAAATAAACATGAGAATATCTCGTAAACCATACATTTGCTGGAATTTTGGTTAACATGACACATGGGCAGTTTTGAATGAAGTTTTCAAATATGCAAAGAAAATTTAAAGTGATAGGTCTATTATAAGACCTTCTGTTACCCCTTTAAAAATCAGATGAATAAGCAGCTCATTGGAGATGATTCTATCATTACTGGGACTAAAGGATAGATTTTAAATCAATATATTTTTTTAAAGCGTTGTATACAGCTATATCGTCCAGGAATATGAAATTCTCCAAGTATTTGCCTTCATTCCATTAACTCTTTAAGGATCAGCAGGGTACACAACTCACAACAAAGCAATGAGTCACTCACCCTTCTGGTCCTTAAAGGAGTACAACAACACTATTTTAAAATTGGGTTCCAACACTAAAATATATTGAGTGAATGTTCAGTATATTCCATTAAATTGTGGCTAGTTCTTAAAAGCATGGGAAAAAGCATAATCCAATTCCAAATTTCAAATCTGACAAAATAATTAGTTGCTTGAGGCTTTTTATTATTAGGAATTATGAGCATTCCTGGAACTAAATTGTTAAATGATACTCTCTGACCTACAGATTGCACATAGCAGATCGGAATTCATACACATTTAGTGTCGTAACTTTTTCCAAGGAAATATGTCTTTTTTATTCTATTAAAAGCGTGGTTTATGCAGGATTTGGTGTTGCGGTGCTTGGCCTGTCAAACTGGCTATAGCGAGCGCTTAGAAGATCAAATGATTACATATCCTTTTATTTGTTTTATTTGCCTTAAAGCCAAAAGGTGCAACTTATTATGACCTAAAATTTGCTGACCAAAGGAAATGTTTGAAATATATGGTAATGTAATGTAAGGTTATCAAAGTCCAAAATGTCAAAGCAGTTCATATGCGATGTATACATCTCAGAAATGAGACTCGGAGCTAGTAATAGAATGGTATGAATGTAAACAGACATTAGTTAAAAGGGTTTTGTGAGTTTATTTACAAGTGTCTTATTTCACCAAGGAACTGGCATTTCCAGTGGAACATTAGGAACGTCTGATGAAGGGACATGTCCTTAAAATGTTATCATTCCATTCCGAAGGCAACTTGGCACAGTAGGGCAGAATGTAGATGCTATTGAAGATATGGAGAAAGCAGAACATTTTCCATTTTACTGTGAAATCTTCTCTGTTTTTAATTTTTTTATATTTTTTATTGAAGACAATAAAAGAGAGGGTACAAAGTCATGGGACGTTGGGTTACATCACAAAAGGAGACAATTTTCAACCATGCAGATGTATAAAGTGTAAGTGATTAACAGTGAGCCATAATGAATGAGCATGTTACGTAGACATTGTGGTGGGTCATTTCGGAGTCTACCCTACATAATCATCCAATGTAATATACCTTATCATGTGTGCAACATGACCAACAGCTCTGTATGTGGGAGAAACTGGACAAGCACTACATAAGAGGTTTAATTCCCACAGATACAGTGTTAATAACAAAAAGAAAGAGACACTAGTGGGAGAACATTTTTGTCAAAATGGGCACAGTGTCAGGGACATTAAGTTAACTGTATTGATGGGACGGTTCCTCACTCACAGGGCCAGAAAGGTATGGGAGGTAAAATTAATGTTAAAATATAATGCAATTTGTAGTGGTTTGAATAAGGACAGAGAGTTTTTGTCACATTATCACTTAGTGGGTTGACCTTTCCAACAGACCTAAGAGCATCGTAAATACCTCTAAAGCCTCAGAGGGAGAGTGCAATTTACCACTGACTGATCAAAGTATCTGGATCTGGATTGAGTTCTCTTATCTGATTTCCATGCTAAACAATGTTATGTGTACTTGTATTTAAGGGAGATGTTTTCATATTTATCTGTACAACATGCCTGAGGAAGAGACCTAAAGTCTTGAAAGCTTGCATTCTAAATCTGCTTAGTTAGCCAATAAAAGGTATCAAAAACTATATTTGCCTCCTGTATTTCTATGGCTAACACGGTACCAACTCTCATCTGTTACCCTACATAATTGTATACTGGGAAAACAGCAACATATCCCATATCTAGAACACATGAATGGGTAGGGGAGACAATACCTCCCCTGACATTCATGAAAGAGGGAAGAAAGAGGGGTGGGGGATGAGGAAAAAATTGGGTTGTGTCAAGTGGGGGTTTGGAGAGGGAGGGAGACAAAATAGTGTTTGGTCAGGCCTGGGGGTAGGCTGCTCTACCCAAGGATATACAAATCAGATGTCCTGAATCTGGCTGTAAGAAGGCATCATCTAGCTAAACCAGTTGTTACATTTTGGAGTTACATCTTCTTGTTACATCTTCCTCTGTGTGCAATGACCATCTCACTCACAGTAAATAAATCTTTATTTTTATAATAAAATAAGAAACTCTCTGTGATTTTTGGCTAAGGAATACCTCCTGCTAGGTGTGTCGGCACCTGGTTAACCCTTATATTTCCCCCTAAGTATAGGCTTATTAATTCAGACAGGAGGGAGGGTGAAGTAAAGTGGAGGGGAGAAGAACCTTGAATGAGGTGTTGATTATAGTGAGGATTTAGATGTGTAAGATTCCTTGGAGGTGTCAATGAGTGACTGGGAAAGGTGGTTGGTGAAAGCTAACCATGATTTTACTGACCCTTACCATCCATTCTGACACTGTAGGCGGGGAGGTGGATTTCCAGTTGGATGGAATGGTCAGTTTAGTTGTATTTAGGAGATGCCTAAACAGCATGGAAGAATATTTGGAGTTGGGAGCATGCATTTGGGGGGGTATGAGATTGAAGAATATAACCTGAGGGTCAGTAGATAGGGATTTGCTCAGTATCAACAACAGATGGAAGAATATATCCTTCTAGTATCTGTGTATTAAAGGGCATTTATACCAGACTAGTTTTAAAGCCTGTGTACATGGGCCAACAATGGCGGCGCTGCAGTCATGCGCAGTACTGACTGCCCGCATCACGGCTGATACGGAGTGGGGCACTCCTAATTCAGACCGGAGTTCTCTCTGCGCACCTTCCTGGGGTCTGTACTGCGCATGACGGCTTCTGACAAACATTCTTAGAGAATTATAATATAGGATGTGAACTGGAGAACCCTCTCCTTCCTGGCATCTCCAAAATGGGTTCAGGAGATTGGGGTAAAATTTGTGGAGTTGTTCCAGGGATTTATACCAGCATTGGAGAAGCTTAAGGTTAGTCTCCACTGTTAGAACATTTTTAGAACTTTTTTTGTGTTGGTGAAGGCTGTGAGCCATTGGGTGTTTGTGAAGGTAATCCCCAGGTCACTATCCCATCCTCTCCTCGCAGTATCCACTTTGCTGTCCGTACTGTGGAGAAGGATTGTTACAAAGAGAATATGCTCCAGCCCCTTGGATTATTGGAAAGAACTAGTTTCTCAAAACGTGTGGTATCTTTAAGTAGGAGGTGTTTAGACGGGTGAATGGTGAGAATCTTCTCTGTTTTTATTAATTGTATTATACTCTACACCAGAGTATCTGAACCGTGCTCCTCAAGTACCACTAACAGTGCATGATTGTCTGGATCTCCTTGCTTTAGCACAGGTCCTGAACACACCTGTGTCATTTATAGATCTTTCAATCTGATTAGTTCAGCTGTGCACAGGTGAGAAATCCTTAAATCCTGCACATTTATGGGTATTTCGAGATCAGTTTTCTAATCTAGACAATGTTTGGAGAACCAAGTGATGAATACTTGAGTAAATTACATCTGGGAGATATCAGAAATGAATTATCGTTCCAATTAGAGGTATCCAATGCATTGCATCCAAGGTTATATGTCCTAAATGCACTTGTAGTTTCAGACCTACTGACTAGGACTGTGAATAGTTTTTCCATTCTCAGTGTAGACATGTCACCAAATAGCTTTTAGTCTTATTACAAGGTATCTATTTAATCTGCCTTGTGCCTTTTGATGTTCAGTCAGAGTAATGGTTTTAGTGATTTTTTTTTGTTAATCATCTATCTATCTATCTATCTATCTATCTATCTATCTATCTATCTATCTATCCATCTCATATATATCTCATATATATCTAATAACTATCTATCTCATATATGTTTCATATCTATCTCATATCTATCTATCTATCTATCTATCTATCTATCTATCTATCTATCTATCTGAAGAACTCTGGATTGTTTAACTCAAAAAATTATTCCAGTTCTTCTTAGAACATCAGCCTCTCTCAATGAGTCGCTTGGCTTATGCCTTGTTCTTGCCAAGCCATGCACTGGAGATAAGACAGAAAAAAACACTTCTGATTCTCTCCATACAGGTTACCTACATGTGAACCCTGTATAAAGCATATATTATACTACTGTGTTGATAAATGTAAAAGAAAAATAAAATGATCTAACATCTTTCAAACATACTTATCTTGGAGTGAGTGGGTGGAGACCCAAGCGGACCAGATCTCCATCAGTCCCTTTTTATAGATCTTTCCCACCCACCACTACAAGCTACACGGGGCATGTATATTACCTTGATTAAAAAGAGACATAGGCAAGCAAATCAAGTCCATCCTTGCCTTAAGGACTGGTTATGGTGCTGCCACATCATGGGTTAAATGATAGCAGCACACCTCAGGGTGCACTGCAAAGATACTGGGGAGGCTGAAACTGAGTACTACAAGATGGAAGCACTCAGTTTCAGTCATTCCCCGCTTTGCTGGTACATGTGATCACATTCCAGTGTACTAGGTTTGTGAATGACAAAGGAAATGTGTTCTATACATTGACTTAGCAATTGTTCTCTGCCTCTTTCTTCCTCACTGTGACAGTGTATTCTGTACATTGCCTTTGTCACTCTTCTCTTCTTCTCTCATTCTCACTGTGACAGTGTATTCTGTATATTGTCTTTGTCACTGTTCTCTGCCTCTCTCTTTATCACTGTGACAGTGTATTCTGTACATTCCGTCTGTCACTGTTCTCTGCATCTCTCTTTGTTACTGTGATAGTGTATTCTGTACATTGCCTTTGTCACTGTTCTCTTCCTCTCTCGTTCTCACTGTGACAGTGTATTATGTACATTGCCTTTATCTCTGTTCTCTGCCACTCGCTCTTCCTTACTGTGATAGTATGTTCTGTATATTGTCATTGTCGCTGTTCTCTGCCTCTCTCTTCCTTACTGTGACAGTGTATTCTGTATATTGTCTTTGTCACTGTTCTCTGCCTCTCTCTTCCTCACTGTGACAGTGTATTTTGTACATTCCGTATGTCACTGTTCTCTGCCACTCGCTCTTCCTTACTGTGATAGTATGTTCTGTATATTGTCATTGTCACTTTTCTCTGCCTCTCTCTTCCTCACTGTGATAGTGTATTCTGTGCATTGTCTTTGTCACTGTTCTCTGCCTCTCTCTTCCTCACTGTGACAGTGTATTCTGTATATTGCCTATGTCACTGTTCTCTGCCTCTCTCTTCCTTACTGTGATACTAAGGAGGAGAGAGTATATTTTTTACAAATCCTTAAAAAAACAATTAGAAGAATAATTAAACATTAATGTGAGTTTTATTATTGTGGAGCCCATCTGAAACTGGACATACCTTTTATCCAGTATTAATACAAAACTAACAAGTTGGGTATGAATTATCACAGGAGAACCTATCAAAAAATTATTTTTTTCTATTTTTTATTATTTACTTTATTATAAATAACATAAATGGTGGGTTATCAATATAATTGTGGTATCAACAGCAAGTCCTACTTGAGATTTAATAAAAAACTGGATAAATCCTTGAGTTAAAGGAGAAGTAAACTTTTTTATGAAAACCTACATGTTATTGGACTTTTCCTGCTGAGTAAAAAAAGGTCACTCCCACTGCTGTCAGTTGCTTTATTCAAACATTATAAAAGTTCAAATAATCAGGAATTGAATTTACTATTTACTTCCCAATAGTTCTAACTGACAGGAAGTGACTCAGCAGTTTCTATCATATTCTGTGGAGAACTGTATGTCACTGACTTTCCTCTCCATTAGAATGTAACAGAATAACTAATTAGAATTTGACCACTAGAGGGCACTGCTGATGTAAAAAACACAGGTTTAAACAGTAATAACTCTGGACATATACAACTCTCAGCAGTGGTAGTACCCTTATTTTACTCAACATGAAATACAATACAATATATATTTTTTCAGAAGAAAAAATTTACAACTGAGGTGGAAGATTCACTAAGTGTAATAAAGGAATTAGGTGGAAAATATTGTTGAACAAAGACATACTCAAAAAGGTCAAAATTTCTCTGGTCGTTAAGTGCAACCCACCCCAGGTTTTCCTGGTCTTTGAGGAGTTAAGAACCTCTTCTAAAATAACAATAATTTTTCAGTTTTAATCGTTAACTGCATTTCATTCTATATCATTTATAACAGTGATATTAAATGAAATATGTTGAAAGAGTAAGTATAATGGAAAGGAGAAAAGATATGCATTGGATATGTCTCTGGCATCCAAGATGATTAATAATTTCCCATATCCAACCTTTTCCAGCACCACCACATCCACTGCTTGACACCCATGAATGAGACAAATTGACACAGCTGGATAAGACATCTCCACTTCTTCAACTTCAAACCATTTCTCTTTGACAGTGACTGAGTATGGAATATCTGTACTCCTTTAACCCAGGTGGCCCATGTTCCATTTTCTCTCTATTTTAGTAAGACTATACATTATATAAAGTGTGGCATCTATTTGTGTTAGACATATACATTTTTATGAAAAATACATTTATTCTAATGATGAGAAAATTGGTTCTGTAAGTTTATTATTTGTACAAAGACATGAATCATGTTTTATGTAATATATGTTTAATTTCTTGTTTCATTTTCCATTTTCTCCAATCACATTACAGGTAAACTGATCATATGGTGTCAAAAAAGAGCAGGCTTGCATTCAATGAATGCCATTAAAGGGATAGTAATACTTCATTTTATTTTTATTTTATTCTGTAGGCATTAAAAAACATGAAGAACGATATAAGTCTTATCTCTCAATCCTTTATGGTTTGAGAGATATTCACAAGCAAAGTATCCCCTCCCGCCCCTTTTACCTAGTGTAAGCCGTCTCTCCTCAGATGTGGAATGCAGTCCATAGACCAGACAGATAACAGCAGGGGACAATCTTCTTCCTATGAGAACAATGAAATCCCTGCCCCCCTTGATAAGTTTTTCAGGTTTTTCCCTTATCTTAATTGAAGATTGTCCCTCTCTACAGTCTACCTGGGCACCTCCCTTCTGATCTGTCTGAACAGTGTTACATCAGTAAAAAGGGCGGGAGGGGGATACTTTGTCATTGATTTACTCTTGAACTACAACTCTGACGGAATTGAGATAACACTCTCCAAAGTCCAAATACCTTGATGATTAATTAGAGCTGCTTTTATTATGAAACATTACTATCCCTTTAAAGGGAAAGTAATACTTAAAATGTAAAAAAAATATATATGTTGCAGGGTTTGGGGTAAAGCAAGGGTACTCCTACTGCTGAAACGTGCTTTATTTAAACATTATTAGTGCTTAAACTTGAATATTTTAGGTGCAGCAACCTATAGCCTGAAATTGTACAGTGGTGCTGTTACTAAACCATCCTATGCACAGCTCTGGTCAGTTAACCAGAAACATCCATAAGACAGTATAACAACAGCACCACTGTACAATTTCAGGCATGTGAGATATTGTGCCTAAAAATTCAATTTTGAGCTGTAATAACTTTGAATAAGACACCTTCCAACAGTTGGAATAACTTTTTTATTTTGCTCAGGGGGGGGTACACCCTTTAACATATATATATATATTTTTTATTTATTTATTTTTTTTTTATTATTAATTTTTTTTCTTTTTTAACATTTTAAGTATTACTATCCCTTTAAAATAAGTTTCTGTTTCATCTAAACAAGGTAGGAAGAAGACTTGATGGAGCTGGTTACTGATACATATTGAGGCTGATCTATTAACAAAAATGGTGCGATTTTTGTACATGCCAAGTGTACCACAGGGGAACACATACAAAATGCAAAAATTCCCATTGAATTAAAGGTGAACTATCACCCCAAATAAAGCCCACCCTCCCCATAATTCGCCATCTAGCGATAAGCTTAACAATAGTAGTGTAATCCATAATAAAGTAGGATTTCTCATTCACGTGGTAATTATTCCTGATAACGCTACTATTGGTAAGCTTATCACTAGATGGCTAATTATTGTGGGGGGGGCTTTATTTGGGAGGATAGTTCCCCTTTAAAGGGATAGTAATACTTCATTTTATCTTTATTTTATTTTGTAGGCATTAAAAAACATGAAGAATGATATGTCTTATCTCTCAAATCTTTATGGTTTGAGAGATATTCACAAGCAAAGTTTCCCCTCCCGCCCCTTTTACCTAGTGTAAGCCATCTCTTCTCAGATGTGGAATTCAGTCCATAGACCAGACAGATAACAGCAGGGGACAATCTTCTTCCTATGAGAACAATGAAAGCCCTGCCCCCCTTGACAAGTTTTTCAGGTTTTTCCCTTATCTTAACTGAAGATTGTCCCTCTCTGCAGTCTACCTGGGCACCTCCCTTCTGATCTGGCTGAGCAGTGTTACATCAGTAAAAGGGGCAGGAGGGGGACACTTTGTCATTGAATTACTCTTGAACTACAACTCTGACAGAATTGAAATAAAACTCTCTAAGGCCCAAACACTATGAAGATTAATTAGAGTTGCTTTTATTATGAAACATTACTATGCCTTTAAGCCTTTGAGTGCCAGGGGCTTGGGCCATTTCTTGTACTCTGTAGCATTTTCGTATCCATCTGTTTAACCCTGATTACTACTGGCAACTTTCTATTTAAATTTGGAAAACTATATATATATATTTTTCTTTGTTTTTCAAAAGGAATTAGACTTTTGCATGGCACCTCATATGAAGTAAATTTTGCATCACGTGACAGGTTATGTATTTTGTTAAGTTCACATACTACGTCACAAACATTTATATTGATTGTGAAAGTTTCAATTATTTGAAAAAGCCCTAAATTCCCCAAATACAAAAATGCCAAACATGCAGTTTACCAGTGTCAAAAATTAATGATAGAAGCACAAATACAGCCCCCCCCCCAGCCTTGTCCTACTGTAGTCATACAAAAATCACACTTAACTCTGACTCCCAACCTTATCCTATTGCACTGGCAGCCCCCTTCCCCCAAGGAAACTAAAAGACTACACATACTGACCTGAACCTACCATACTACAACCAAACATACTCACAGCCAGCCCTGTCCTACACAACCAGATATACTGACCCAAGCCTTATCCTACTACACTACAGCGAAACATACTGCCCCCTCAGCCTTGTCCTACTACACAAAAACCAGACATGCTGTCCCGCAGCCTTGTCTTACTACACTGGCAGCCCCCTTCCCCCCAAGGAAACTAAAAAACTACACATACTGACCTGAACCTACCATACTACAACCAAACATACTCACAGACTGCCCTATCCTACACAACCAGATATACTGACCCAAGCCTTATCCTACTACACTACAGCTAAACATACTGCCCCCTCAGCCTTGTTCTACTACACAAAAACCAGGCATGCTGTCCCCCAGCCTTGTCTTACTACACTGCAAACAGAAAAACAGTTCCAAACCTTGCTCTACTACAGTACAACCAAACATACTCTCCTCCAGACTTGTTCTGCTACACTGCAACCAGACATACTCCCCTCCACCCTTTTTCTGCTACACTACAAACATACATACTCCCCTCCAGCCTTGTTCTCCTACACTGCAACCAGACATACTTCCCTCCAACCTTGTTTTGCTACACAGCAACCAGACATACTCCCCTCCAGCCTTGTTTTACTACACTATAACCATACATGCTCCCCTCCAGCCTTGTTCCTCTACACTGCAACCAGACATACTCCCCTCCAGCCTTGTTCTGTTACACTGCAAACATACATACTTCCCTCCAGCCTTGTTCTGCTACACTGCAACCAGACATATTCCCCTCCAGCTTTGTTCTGCTACACTGCAACCAGACATACTCCCCTCCAGCCTTGTTCTGCTACACTGCAACCAGACATACTCCCCTCCAGCCTTGTTCTGCTACACTGCAACCAGACATACTCCCCTCCAGCTTTGCTCTGCTACACTACAACCATAAATACTGCCTTTCAGCCTTGTTTTGCTACACTACTAACATAAATACTCCCCTACAGCCTTGTTCTGCTACACCGAAATCAGACATACTCCCCTCCAGCCATGTTCTGATACACTGAAATCAGACATACTCCCCTCCAGCCTTGTTGTACTACACTACAACCATACATACTTCCCTCCAGCCTTGTCCTACTACACTACAACCATACTGACTCAAACCTTGTCCTACTACACTACAACCTTGTCTTCCCACACTACAAAAAGACATACTGACACAAGCCTTGTCCTACTGTACTACAACCATATATTCTGCACCCCAGCCTTGTCCTACTGCACTACATACAGGCATACCGACCCCAGCCATGTCCTGCTACACTAGAACCATACATACTTCCCCCACCCCAGCATTATCTTACTACACTACAACTAAACATACTGACCAAACCTTTTTTCTGCTACTTTACAACCAGACATACTGATCCAAACCTTGCTCTGCTACACTAAAACCATAAATACTCCCTCCAGCCTTGTTCTGCTACACTACAACCATACATACGCCCCACCAGCTTTGTTCTGCTACACTGCAACCAGACATACTCCCCTCCAGCCATGTTCTGCTACACTGAAACCAGACATACTCCCCTCCAGCCTCATTCTACTACACTACAACCATACATACTGACTCAAGCCTTGCCCTACTACAATGAGACATACCGCTCCCCATCCTTATCCTACTACAATATGAACAGACATACCGACCCAAGCTATGATCTACTGCACTGCAACCAGCAATACTGTCTCCTATCCTTGCCCTACTACACTAAAACCAGACATACTGTCCAGCAGCCTTGTCCTACTACACTACCAGACATTCTGTCCAGCAGCCTTGTCCTACTACACTACAACCAGACATACTGCACCTCAGCCTTATTCTTCTACACTACAATCAAACAAACTGACTTGAGTTTTGTCATACTACACTACAACCAGATATACTACCCCATATAGTAAGATAGTAATTCATTTAGGTTGAAAAAAGACTTGCGTCCATCTAGTTCAACCCTTTTCCTATTACTGTTTACCATTGTTGATCCAAAAGAAGGTAACCCCCCCCCCCCTCAATATAGCAATTTAAAATTCTACCCTGAATGGGGGGGAAAAATTTCTTCTTGATTCCAAATGGCAATCAGATTTTTCCTTGGATCAACAAGCACTAACTAAATATTAATATCAATACTAACATACACAGCCTTATCCTGCTACACTACAATGAGACATACTGGCCCGAACATTGTCCTACTACACTAACACCAGATATTGTGTACCCCAGCCTTGTCCTACTATACTACAACCAGACATACTGACCCCCAGCCTTGTTCTACTACACTACATCCAGACATACTGACCCCCAGCCTTGTCCCACTATGCTACAAAAAGACATACTGACCCAAGCCTTGTCCTACTACACTATAACCAGGCATAGTGCCCCCCCACATTCTTGTTCTACAACTCTGCAACCAGATATACTGACCCAAGCCTTGTCTTCCTACACTACAACCAGACATACTGACCAAAGCCTTGTCTTACTGCAATACAGTCAGACATACTGACCCCAGCCTTGTCCTATTAAACTACAACCAGACATATTGGCCAAACCTTATCCTACTACACTACAACCAAATGTACTGTCCCCCAGCCTCGTCCTACTACACTACAACCATACATACTGCCCTCCAGCCTTATCCTACTAGACTACAAGCAGACATACTGATCCCCAGCCTTGTCCTACTACACTACAACCAGAGACCCAAGCCTCATCCTACTTCACTATAACCAGACATACTGCCCCCTGTCTTTCCTACAACACTACAGCCAGATATACTGACCCAAGTCTTGTCTTCCTACACCACAACCAGACATACTGACCAAAGCCTTGTCTTACTGCAATACAGTCAGACATACTGACCAAAGCCTCGTCATACTGCAACAAAGCCAGACATACTGACCCCAGCCTTGTTCTATTAAACTACAACCAAACATAGTGACCCAAGCCTTGTCTTACTACACGACAACCAGATATAATGTCCCCCAGCCTTCTCCTACTACACTACAACCAGACGTACTGTCCCCTATTCTTGTCCTACTACACTTCAACTGGGTATACTGCCTCCCAGCCTTCTCCTACTACACTACAATCAGACATACTGACCCAAGCCTTGTACTACTACACTACAAATAGATATAGTGCCCCCTCTGACCTTGTCCTACTACACTACAACCAGACATACTGACCTCATCTCACGGTTCCCCAGAGATATTCAGGAGTCAGTACAGTATAGTAAAATTCAATTTATTAAAATATAAGTAAGGCAGTACACAATAGAAATATAACAAGAACAAGCAGAGGGTCCTAAGCCAGCAAGCACTACTATCAGAAATAGTAGGCTTCCCAGATAGACCACACTGCTGGAGACTAGGCCTCAGCCACTGGTAGTCTCTGCTGGAACCAGGAGCAGGAACAGGGACACAGCATCTTGATCCAGCGTAGGAGGAGCTACCTGACTCACACCATCTGTCAGCAATGTAGCAGAGGATACCTGACTCTCGCCTGCAGTCAGTATGGAGAAAGCAGAAGCTTGACCCACGCCTGCAGTCAGTAAATAGCTAGTCTACTAGAGCCCCAGGTCCGCACCAGATTGGGTGTCTGCTAGATACAGGGGTATAACAAGAGAATAGTCAGACAGAGCCACAGGTCAGCACCAGAGAGGGTAGTCAGACAATCCAGGTCATACACAGTTAAGGTCGGCCAGAGCCACAGGTCTGCACCAGATTCGGTGTCCACTATAAGGATAAGGCAAGAGAATAGTCAGACAGAGCCACAGGTCAGCACCAGATTGAATGGACAGACAAGACAGGTCATACACAGAGCCCGAGAACACAGAACTGCTTTGTACAACAATGCAAGGGAAACTGAGTCAGGACTCAGTCTGCCCTTTAAACCCCTACTCAGGACGTAGGTAGGAGGAGCAGGCTCAGAGGAAGGAAGTAGGTAGGAGGAGACTACAGGAAGCATGGCATAAAACAGAGGCCTGCTATAATCTGAAGCCTTGCACCTGCAGATGACGCATCTTGCTCTGATGCATCCATCCGCTGCAATCTTCCTGTGTCATCCGTGTGGCATGAACGGCCGCTGAAACCAAGGTAAGCTGTGACACCCCAGCCTTGTCCTATTAAACTACAACCAAAGATATTGACCCAAGTCTTGTCTTACTACACTACAACCATATATAATGTCCCCTAGTCTTGTCCTACTACACTTCAACCTGGAATACTGCCTCCCAACCTTCTCCTACTACACTACAATCAGACATACTGACCCAAGCCTTGTACAACACCACTACAACCAGACATATTGCCCTCAAGCCTTGTCCTGCTAGACTACAGCCATACATACTGACTCCCAGGCTTGTCTCACAACACTACAATCTAACATACTACACCCATCTTTGTCCTACTATACTGACCCCAGCCTTGTGCACCAAACTAAAACCAGACATATTGACCCCAGTCTTCTCCTACTGCATGACAACCAGACATACTGACCCCCAGCCTTTTCATACTGCACTTCAACCAGACATACTGACCCACCCAGCCTTATCCTAGTACACTACAACCGGACATACTTGCCCCCCAGCCATGTTCCACTGCAGTTGTAGCCATAAAACCATAAATACTAGTGTTGAGCGAGCATGCTCGGCCGATGCTCGGATCGGCTCGAGCATCGCTCTGCTCGGCACATGGCGGTACTCGTACGAGTACCGCCATGTGCTCGCCCGCCATGTTCGGGTGGCAGGGATCTGTGCCGAAGGAGGCACAGATCTTGCAGACGCTCCGCTGGACCACCAGGGACTGGAGGTAGGGGGCATTGCGGAGATGAAGGGGGCATTGCGGAGATGAAGGGGGACATTGCGGAGATGAAGGGGGACATTGTGGAAGGGGGACATTGCGGAGATGAAGGGGGCATTGCGGAGATGAAGGGGGCATTGCGGAGATGAAGGGGGACATTGTGGAAGGGGGCATTGCGGAGATGAAGGGGGCATTGCGGAGATGAAGGGGGCATTGCGGAGATGAAGCATTGCGGAGATGAAGGGGGACATTGCGGAGATGAAGGGGGACATTGTGGAAGGGGGACATTGTGGAAGGGGGGCATTGCGGAGATGAAGGGGGCATTGCGGAGATGAAGGGGGCATTGCGGAGATGAAGCATTGCGGAGATGAAGGGGGACATTGCGGAGATGAAGGGGGACATTGTGGAAGGGGGACATTGTGGAAGGGGGACATTGTGGAAGAGGGGCATTGTGGAGATGAAGGGGGGCATTGACCAGGCACCCTCCCCTCATCAGAGCAGGGGGTGCCTGGTGTAATGCTCGAGTCCTCCCATTTAATTCAATGGGGTTCGGGTGCTCGGCCGAGCACTCGAGCCTCAGGGGGTGCTCGGTCAGAGCACCCGAACACCCGAGCATCGGGGTGCTCGCTCAACACTAATAAATACAGATCTCTGGCCTTGTCCTGCTACCCTGGAAGCCATAGAACCACGCATACTGACCTCTGGCATTGGTAGCCATAAAATCACACATACTGATGTCACAGCTTTGTCCCACTGCACTGATAGCCATAGAACGTCACATACTGACCCCCAGCTTTGTCCTACTGCACTGGTATCCATAAAGCCAATTATACTGACCTCCAGCCTTGTGCCCTGCACTGGTAGCCATAGAACCACACATACTGACCTCCAACCTTGTCCCTTTTAGACTTGGTATAGCCAGGGCCACACATACTGGTCACTAGCCTTGTCCCACTGGTAGTCATAGAGCCACGCATCCTGATGTCCAGTCTTGTCCACTGTAGCCATAGAACCCACATACTGACATCCAGCCTTGTCCCACTGTACCCACAGAACCACACATACTGACCTCCAACCTTGTCCGCTGTAGCCATAGATCCCACATACTGACCTCCAGCCTTGTCCCGCTGAACCCATAGAGCCACACATATTGACCTCCAGCCTTTTCCACTGTAGCCATAGAACCACACATACTGACCTCCAGCTTAGTCCCACTGTAGCCATAGAGCCACACATACTGACCTTCAACCATGTCCACTCTACCCATAGAACCACACATACAGACCTCCAGGCTTGTGCCCTTAACTGGTGCCATGGAACCCCAGACACTGGACTCCAACCTTGTCCCTTTCAGGTTTGGTACCGCCAGGGCCGCACATGCTGGCCGCCACTCTTGTCCCACTGGTAGCCATAGAACCGCACATACTGACCTCCAGCCTTGTCCACTGTACTCATAGAACCACACATACTGACCACCAGCCTTGTCCCACTGCAGACATAGAACCACACATACTGACCAACCCAGCCTTGCCACACTGGTAGCCATAGAACCATACATACTGACCACCCACCTTTGACCCACTGTAGCCATAGAGCCACACAGACTGACCAACCCAGCCTTGTCCCACTGGTAGCCATAGAACCACACATACTGACCTCTAACCTTGTCCCATTGTACTGTTATCCATAGAACCACACATACTGACCTCTAACCTTGTCCCACTGCACTGGTGTATCCAGAACCAAACATACTGAGTTTGACTCTTTGCAGGAAAAGGCAAAGTTCCCACTGGAAATGTATTGGAATTAGTGAAAAATAGAACACTAAAAAATAGTAAATTGATGTTTTTCTGCCATTATTCATGACGAATAAAATGGGACTTAAACCCATTCTTGCTCTCTAGAATACAAGTGGTCAAAAAGTCCTCTTTAAGTTAACCCTTTGAGTGCCAGAGGGGAACGCAATGCATTGCAAAGCAATGTGTTACGTACCGCTCTGGCGCTCAAAGGGTTAATGGGAATTTTTATTTCTCCCTACGTTGCAGCCAACATGCTCCAGACCTGCTCATCGTCGTTTGCTTTATGAACAAGGCTCTGCATTTTACAGCTGAGTAACAATGTACACTCAATCTCTGCCAAGAGTTAAGAAGTTTATCAATAGAGTTTAATGCACTGTATATATGTAATAAAACAATAATACAATCTAAATCCAAAATTAAACCAACAGCTGTACAAAATAAACACTCATTGCAGTGAATTGGATTTGTACAGTTTGCCAAGTCTGCTTTATTTGTTACAGTAAAAAAGAAAAACTCAATAGTCTTATTGGCTGCTTGGCAGAAACACGCTATAATCACTGTCTTTACCAGTGTAAGGTATCAGATGCTCAGCTAATGAGGCAGACGTCTATAATAAATATTCTAGGTGAGACCGTGAGAGGCCTTATTTATTAACCATGTGAATTGCATTGCAACGCAATGGATAACTCTCGTGCATGCAAAAGTTTGTTATTTTACCAAGTCCAAAGTGGTGTGGCGTTGTGACCACATTGTAACCCCTTGTATACCATCCTTGACCTTTCTATATCCAAAGAGTTTAAAGAGACACCTCTCTGAATATCAAAGGGTTTATTATAAATTGCATTTGTCTTCCTCACAAAAATAGCAATACATTGAAATTTAAAATGAATTTAATTTTAAATATCCTAAACCAGCTTTCTGGTTGTGAAAAAAATACATATTTTTTGGATTTTCCTGATGAAAAATACAAGGGTTACCAACTGTTAGGAGATGCTTTATTCAAAAGTTATAATAGCACAAGATTATGCGGAGGGGATATACAATAAGATTGAGTGTAGTAAAAAGTGCCGGAATTGCTTTTCTAGCCATACACCTGCCTATCGCCGAATTAATAAGCTACTTACGATAAAAAAATTCTACTAAATACCAGCTGCACCAAGAGAAGGGCAAAGGGGCAGTCAGTGGGTGTTGAAGACTGTTTCTTTCCTTGACTTGTTTAATGTGACATATTAACCCCTTAAGGACTGGGAAAATCTGAGGTCGTTTTCACTTAAGGACCAGAGCAATTCTGACCTTTTTGACTATGTCTTTGTTCAACAGTGTTTTCCCTCTAAGTACTTTATTTTACCCATGAAAATGATATACCTTTTTTTACGCACAAATAGGGCTTTCTTTTGATACCATACTTATATGGATAGCCCACCATTTATTATAGTAAAATTAAAGAAAACTGTAAAAAAATGTAAAACAACACCATTTTTTTTTTCTCTTGGGATAATTTGAGCACAATGGGTTAAATTTTTATGGACACTGCATTAAACATATGACCGTCAGTCATACCTACAAAATGGGCAGTTTAAAGTGGTCACTGTCCCCCCATGGGTGAAAAACCCCATGTCCCTCCCCCCCACTATTTTCCCACTTTTTTATTGATGACATTTGGCGGTGTGTATAAATGTAGTACATGGCTCCGCACACTTCACACTTCCTATTTTGGTTATTGAAATTATTTTTTATTTAAATAACATTTTTGTTAAACACAAAAAAAAAGTGCTGTGTCTTTTTTTAAAAAAAACAAACAAAATTGACCTGCATTTAGCCAGCCTCCAGCACAGCAGTGAAGGGGTTAATACCCCCAGCTGCTGCAGTTTATTTGTCCACTAGGTGTCTCCTTTCTGCTTCTCTGTCCCTTACTTTACTAGTAAGGGACAGAGGGCTGAGAAGAGACACTTGAGGCAATATATAACACTCCATCATTCATTCATTCACAATGTCGGTACATGGGATCGTTGCTGCCGGGAATAATGATAGCAGCATGCACAGAGGCATGTGTATTATACGCAATATTTTAAGTTAAATGTGATTCCCGGGTGTTTGATATTCTGAGGAAGGGCTGCACCCGCCCCAAAAAAATGTAGCATTCAGGATTGGTGCACGTATTGATCTACTGGGGAAAATGTACATATTTGCCAGTGGAGCAGCATGATATTAGTGTCTAACACAGTGGCTACACATAAAGGTATGCAGGGTACAATTGCTGTAATGGATACCAGCAGACATACTCCACCAATGCAGGACTTCAATACTAGCCCCAGAGCATGTGCAGGGAAATTAAGTTCACTCACCTCATTTCCTCTATGTCTTTCTTAATACTTTGGTCTAAGCAAGGCCTAGTTTAAAGGTCTGCCCTAAAATGCCACAGATTGCCCCAGAGTATGTAATTTAGTAAAATTACTTTAGGCAGACATATTCATAACCTATTACTGGGCTCCATTTAGTGCAGAATCAATTTTGCGCATTCATTCCGCTGTGTCGTATTGATGCACCAGATGTCAGAAGTCACAGCACCTTGCCAGGTGCATAAAATGTACACTGGCACAGCGGTATTGCACCAATATAGCCCCTATTAACTTCTTGAACATTTGCCTATGTACCATCCATTTTTCAGAATTACCACAGAACAAAGGTAGTGCAACGACAGATCCAAAGCCAGATATAAGATTCTTAGGAAGTTTCAGACTCCAGAGTCTTATGTAGTTCTTGATTCCAGGTTTTTATGAAGGTCTAGATTCTGGATTCCTATCTAGTTCCAGATTCCAGCTTCTTATTACGTTCCACATTCCAGGTTCATATGAAGTTCCAGATTCTTATGAAGTTCCAAATTCTTATTTTGTTCTCCAGGTTCATATGAAGTTCCAAAGTCCAGGTTCATATGGCTGATATTTAGCCAGGTCATGCCACGTCACTGACCTTGTACCTTTTATCGGTGACCTGGTAACTTAAATCAGTTACATTTTTGGCACTTTGCCCTCTAAGGATAAGGTGACCTGGTACCTTTCTTTTTAGAAAATTACCCCTGCCCCTTGTCTTCCATATACACTGTTCTATTAGGTTTTAGTACAGCAGAATTCTTTACTGCAGCTTATTGTTTAACCTTAAATGCTTCCAGTCCATCAATTTGTGCTAAATGCATAAATGTAACAATAAAATAACACAGTGTCATATTGCGCAGCATCTGGTTTTCACCAAACAGAGACAAAGGTCATGATAAGGAAATGCTGGCATGAAACCAAGAGCTAAAACAGGAGAACAGCTCACGATAAAGGCTCAGAGTGATATTTACAAAATAAAATAGAGCAATTCTGGGGCAAGCCAACCGCACCATAGATAAAAAAATTCTCAAAATGTGTACTGCTTTAAAGGCTTTTTTTTAAAACATATTTTTATTGAAGGGGACAAAATTCACAGTACAGGGTAAACAGGTACGAGTTTGCTTGTCTCCCATTTTTAATTATTTAACCTCATAAAAACTTAGGAACCTAACTAGGCTTTACTAACAGCCCATGACTCCTAAGAAACAATTAAAACAATTAACCCATCCCCCGAGCACCCCGATCCCCCCAACCCAGAAAGCAGCCTCTGTAGTCAGCACGGCACTATACTGAAAGGTCCGCCTCAACACAGAGATCAGCTTTAAAGGCTTTTAACTGGGGATGTGCAAAACATTAGCAATTTGTTTAATACCTTATAGTGTTAACGCTTTGGAAGAACTGGTAGGTTATGTACTAAAGAAGTGATAAAGAGGTGATAAGATGGCAATGACTTCTCCAGTGATGCCATTTCTCCAGTTCCTATGTTAATCTATGGAGTCCATGTATTAAGATTTCGCAAGTGGGAAAGATTTTGGTGAAATCACTGTAGAAGTCATCTCCATTTTATCACCTCTTTATCACACCTTAGTGCATAACCTCACATGGAGAAAATTCCAAATCCTTCCACACTGACATGGAACGGCATTTCATAAGGACAGAGGTAAGAAGGGACAAGGAGTGAGGGTGGCTGAAGAGAGAGAGAGAGGTGGGATTGAGAAAGAGGGAGAGAGGCAGAAGAGAGAGGAATGGAGATAGTAGGAGTTGGTGGTCTTTTCCAAAAGAGAACTGGGCCAGGGGCACACAACAGAGAAAGAGGGAGGAAGAAATCTGGGGAGAGAGATTGAGAAAACATGAAGGAGGGGGGTGGGAGAAGAGTGAGGGAGAATGATGTGAGAGACAGTGGGGGAAGAGTGAAGGATGGAAGAGACAGTGGGAGAAGAGTGAAGGATGGGGGAGGCAGTGGGGGAAGAGGGAGGGAGATGGATGGGGGAGGCAGTGGGGGAAGAGTGAGGGAGATGGATGGTGGAGGCAGTGGGGGAAAAGGGAGGGAGATGGATGGGGGAGGCAGTGGGGAAAGAGTGAGGGAGATGGAGGGTGGAGGCAGTGGGGGAAGAGTGAGGGAGATGGATGGTGGAGGCAGTGGGGGAAAAGGGAGAGAGATGGATGGGGGAGGCAGTGGGTGAAGAGGGAGGGAGATGGATGGGGGAGGCAGTGGGGGAAGAGGGAGGGAGATGGATGGGGGAGGCAGTGAGGGAAGAGGGAGGGAGATGGATGGGGGAGGCAGTGGGGGAAGAGGGAGGGAGATGGATGGGGAGGCAGTGGGGGAAGAGGGAGGGAGATGGATGGGGGAGGCAGTGGGGGAAGAGTGAGGGAGATGGATGGGGGAGGCAGTGGGAGAAGAGGGAGGGAGATGGATGGGGGGAGGCAGTGGGGGAAGAGTGAGGGAGATGGATGGTGGAGGCAGTGGGGGAAGAGGGAGGGAGATGGATGGGGGAGGCAGTGGGGGAAGAGGGAGGGAGATGGATGGGGAGGCAGTGGGGGAAGAGGGAGGGAGATGGATGGGGGAGGCAGTGGGGGAAGAGTGAGGGAGATGGATGGGGGAGGCAGTGGGGGAAGAGTGAGGGAGATGGATGGTGGAGGCAGTGGGGGAAAAGGGAGAGAGATGGATGGGGGAGGCAGTGGGTGAAGAGGGAGGGAGATGGATGGGGGAGGCAGTGGGGGAAGAGGGAGGGAGATGGATGGGGGAAGCAGTGGGGGAAGAGGGAGGGAGATGGATGGGGGAGGCAGTGGAGGAAGAGGGAGGGAGATGGATGGGGGAGGCAGTGGGGGAAGAGGGAGGGAGATGGAAGGGGGAGGCAGTGGGGGAAGAGTGAGGGAGATGGATGGGGGAGGCAGTGGGAGAAGAGGGAGGGAGATGGATGGGAGGAGGCAGTGGGGGAAGAGTGAGGGAGATGGATGGGGGAGGCAGTGGGGGAAGAGGGAGGGAGATGGATGGGGGAGGCAGTGGAGGAAGAGGGAGGGAGATGGATGGGGGAGGCAGTGGAGGGACAGGGAGGGAGATGGAAGGGGGAGGCAGTGGGGGAAGAGGGAGGGAGATGGATGGGGAGGCAGTGGGGGAAGAGGGAGGGAGATGGATGGGGGAGGCAATGGGGGAAGAGGGAGGGAGATGGATGGGGGGAGGCAGTGGGGGAAGAGGGAGGGAGATGGAAGGGGAGGCAGTGGGGGAAGAGGGAGGGAGATGGATGGGGGAGGCAGTGGGGGAAGAGGGAGGGAGATGGATGGGGGAGGCAGTGGGGGAAGAGTGAGGGAGACTGGCGCGGGAGACAGTTGTGGAAGAGTTAGGGAGAATATGAAATGTGATATTCAAGGGGTTAAAAATCTCTATTAAAGTACATGGGTATTTAGGATTTTTTATTTGCACCCAATGATGCATTTGGTTTAATCAAAAATAACTCCGGTTTGCTTTTATAAATATAGTCCTAAGTTACTAATGGCTTTGTGAGCTGGTTACAGGGATTTCGATTTATTTCTGGAAGCAATAGGCAGACAGCATAGGACACTGGCTCTCAAATAAGGTTCCACAGCACTTTGCTATGCTGCAGAAATCCATTTTGTAAGCACTTTTATAAACAATACTACTGTAAAAGCCCGTGTGCACAGGCCAAGGTACGGGTGATGTTAACCCTTTGAGTGCCAGAGGGGTACGCAAAGCATTGCTTTGCAGTGCGTTGCGTACCCCTCTGGCACTCAAAGGATTAAGAGGGCGATCCTGCTCTGTGTTCTGCCGCTGACGCAGTCATGCACTGTAGAGACTGCCCGAAAGCACAGAATGCTCCCAGCACAGAACTCCCAGCATTCCGTGCTCCCAACATTCCGTACTCCGAGCATTCCATACTCCCAGCACAGAACTCCAAGCATTCTGTGCTACCAGCATTCCGTGCTCCCAGCATTCCTACACCTGCCATCATTCTGTGCATTCGGGCAGTCTCTACTGAGCATGATGGCTTCTGACAAAAACTCTAGCGAATTATTATATAGGATAAATACTTAGTTTCAAATGCGTATTTAGATTTAGACTTCCACTGGAATCCTGCAGCCACCACTTTCCTCTAGATCAGGGGCATTCATTTGGAGTACCACCTCTTTCTCCTTTCTTTGAAATAAAGAGTGTGTGCTCCTGGATATATAGCTACTTCCAGGACCACTACCGTAGGGATGACTAGGTGACACTTGAGCTTGCGATGGATCTTTGTGTAGATGGAAAACCTAGGAGCCTGTCAAACATGAATAATAGCTACCATTTTGGATGTGCACCTGGGTTCCAGCATGGACCCCATCTGGTGCACTGAGCCCTACAGAAAATTTTAGCATGCTCCATGATGCTTCCCTTAGTGCAAAGAGGTGGTAGGGACACCTTTATATATTGATGTTAGTGTGTCTTTAAAGGGGAATTACCTCCCCAACTAAGGTCCACCCCACCTAATTAGGCATCTAGCAATAAGCTTAATAATCAATTAGTTATGTAGAATAAAGACACGTTAGTCAGAAATCCAACCTCAGCCAACACTGACTGCCAAGCAACAGCGCAGACACCTTTGCTTAACCCCTTAAGGACCCTTGATGTACCCGGACCGTCACGCTGGTCCGGCACCTAATACCAGGGACTGAAGTTGATCGCTTCAAGACCGGCGTGATCTCTTTCAGTCCCTCGTTCGGCGTGCCGGCACACGTGATCAGTCAAGTGGGGCGGCACGTTCAACTTCCCTATCTGGTCCTTAAAGGACCACACACCCCGGGACCGCTGGTCCTTAAGGGGTTAAAGACATCTGTGCACCTGCACCGTCAGTCCCACTACGGCATATGATCATCCAATTGTATCTTTGCCGATATTTAGGGATTGATCTGTTTTTTCAGAAAAGGTTTGCTACCTCCTTGTAATGCAGAATTCGAGAATTGCTTCTACTGTATATAACAAAGGTCCTTATTAGGACTGGTAAATGGTATTTTTTCTGGTTTTTGAGGCTATCTACCAGCAAATATTTTCTTTTCAGCCTTTTTGGGCGCCCTATAATGATTTTTTTCTAAGGTGCAATTGGTGGCTATCACCTATTTTTGCTGTTTCAATTCCTATAAGCAATGGGGGCAATGTGGAGATGGACATTAGGGGCAATGTGGAGATGGACATTAGGGGCAATGAGGAGATGGACATTGGGGGCAATGTGGAGATGGACATTGACAATGTGGAAGGGGCAATGTGGAGGTGTCCAATGGGGGAAATCTGGGACCCCCTGAAGACCCCAAGAGTCAAGCTTTCTTTTAGAGCATTACAATGTCTCTCAGTTAGCGATTCTTAATGATGCTGCTGTTGACTTGTAATCCTTATGTATTTTGTACCAGATCTGCTGCACTGTACAATATCACTATATGGTTGTGCTTTGCCAATTTTTCAATAAAGATTTTATAAAAAAAAAAAAAAAAAATTCCAGGACAAACCAACGACACTACAGGGCAGTGATTTCTGACTCCGGTCGTCAGGAAACACCAACAGTTCATATTTAACCCTTTGAGTGTCAGAGGGGTACGCACCGCTCAATCACAATGACTGTGCCATTGATAACCCCACTGTGAGTACAGAGAGATATCCTGAAAACATGGATTGTTTGTGTTTCACGGGACTAATATATAGGGGGACAAATGAACATTCCCATGGGTTTAAATGGGGTGATTTCACTCCTTGAATATTAGAGAGGTCTGTAATGCATTGTGAAGCAATGCACTGGAGTTTTCTCTAGCATTGAATGAGTTAATTCTCAATTTAAATCAATGGACGTTTTAATTTGCCCCCTGTGGTGTTCTCTCTTGAGTTGAAAGATACATTATATTAATCCACTCTTTAATAAATGATTTTGATGAAAAGATCTCTAACTCCTGCTAACTTATCCTCTTTAAGACATCTGTATCAAGAGGAAATTCCTTTCAGAGTCCACATATTATCAATATTTTAATCCGCTCACTCATTAAACCCTGTTTCTACTCCTGCGCATTCCTTCTGGCTGGCTTGCACTCTCCCATCTGTCCCCACTTCAATACATTCAATATGCAGCTGTCAGGCTCATCTCCCTTATTTTATTCACCTTATCTGTTCCTCAGCTATGCAGTTCCCCTCCCTGGATTTACAAGTCCTGCGGAATCCAATTCAAAATCTATCATAAACAAACCCCCAAATCCCACTTACCCTCTTTTATCTTAGTCTTTCACTTTTTATATTTGCATCAGCTGCAATCTATTGACCCCTTACCAGGTGTAAAGATGTGCTTTGTGCTGCATTCCAGGAGTGCTTTAACCCCTTAAGGACCAGTGCAAGTTAAGAATATTTGAGCTCCCTGGCTAAATAGTGAATGGAAGCCCAACACAGAAGAAAGCATTTAGAACCCCTGCAAACGATAAAACATTAAAACCCCAATCTGATTAAAATATTGGCCAATCATCTCAGAATAATGCTAAGGTTCTCCATTATCTTAGGGGTTAATACTGAACCTTTCTGTTTTCCAGAGTAGGGGAAAGCTGCAGTGACGTAACAATAGGGGCCCGGCTGCCCCTTGTAACCCCCCCCCCACCCGCCGCCTGCAACAAGCTGAGGTCTGTGCCTTCCTCAACACAGACCTTTATCAGGAGGTGAGCTCTGTCTCTGGCACTCTAATAATGCAGAATGCTGAGAAGTGACATCATCTCCCAGCACTCTGCATTACTGGAGAGAGGACTGCTCCAAAGCTGCTAACAGAGGTCTGTGCCAAAGAAGGCACAGACCTCTCCTCCCACACCTCTGGGCCACCAGGGAGGTAGAAGATGGACACTGGGGGTCATTGGGGGCAATGTGGATGTGGACATTGGGGGCAATGTGGAGATGGAGATGGACAATGTGGAGGGAGCACTGTGGGGGTGTCCAATGGGGGCAATGTGGAGGTGTCCAATGGGGGCAATGTGGAGGTGGCCAATGGGGGCAACGTGGAGATGGCCAACGGGCAATGTGGAGGTCGCCAATGGGGGCAATGTGGAGGTGGCCAATGAGGGCAATGTGGAGGTGGAGATGGACAATGTGGAGGGGTCAATATGGATGTGGCCAATGGGGGCAACGTGGAGATGGCCAAACGGCAATGTGGATGTGGCCAATGGGGGCAATGTGGAGATGACCAATGTGGGCAATGTGGAGATGGCCAATGGGGGCGATGTGGAAATGGCCAATGGGGGCGATATGGAGGTGGCCAATGGGGGGGCAATGTGGTTGTGGGGGCCCATGGCATTAGGCCCCGGTGGCTTCTAGTTATGCCTCTGGAAAGCAGCCTCCAGCTTCCTCCTCTGATATGTGACTGGAGGTGTGGGAGGTAAGAGTAACATCTCAAGCCCCTATAGACCCAGTGAGCTTGCTCAGAGCCGAAATCTTGTGAGATTTCTACTCTATTTCATTCAAGGGAATAAAAGCCACATTTAAACCAGTGTTCCTTTTTTGTCCCCTATAGTGAAGTTGTTTTGTTCCAGATTTGTTTATATTTTACTTTCTGCATAAGGACCTCCAGGAAGACCAACTGCAAAGTCATCAAAAATTCTAGTTGATGTAAATGAGGCTTCTGTCCTCCTGAATGCTTGAGAGATCTCCAACGGATTTTTGGAATTTGTACTTGTACCCTATGGTGCAGTCGGATTGTTCCTACATTGTTTACATTTTGCTTTCTTTATAAAGTGATGGGTGCTTGTGCACAAAAGAAAATATCAATTCTGGGCAATACCAACAGCACCACCCGAGTTAAATAATGAATTATATAGTTTTTTCTCCCATTTCTCTAGAAGGGTTACTGTAACGGACCTTCGGTCTTATATGGTAATAGCAGTGTTATGTTTTACTGTATTTCCACATACCGTCTTGTGGTCACCGGATCCCCCATTCCTCCGTGACTTTCTGTCCCCATGTCTAGCCTGGCTGCCCGGCCACAGTAAGGTTTCCAAGCTGGGGCAGTCAGAGACTCCTGGTCCTCAGTTTGAAATGTAGGCAGCCCTATGATTGGTCACCACTTGTCCATCCCTTGTCATTCCAATCGCCATTGGATGGAGATTGGCATGACAAGATTTTGTTCCCTCCAAACCTCCCAGTCCCCAGGTTAAAATGTAGGTGGTCCCCTGATTGGTCGCCCCTTGTTCATCCCTTATCGATCCGATGACCATTGGTTAGAGATCACCACAACAAGACTGTGTTCCCTCCAAGCCACCCCATCCCGAGGTTAAAATGTAGGTGGCCCTCTGATTGGTCGTCCCATGCTTGGTCATCCCATGTCACTCTGATCCCCATTGGCTTGAGATCGGCCCGGCAAGAATAAACTGTGTTTTTTATACATTTGGTATTTTTGCCCTATATATGTTCCCTGTGTTCCCAAATAAAGTTGTTCTATCCATGTTAGCTTGGCTGGTGTGTGTTATTCCAGGAATGGTTTAACAAGTCTACTTTGACTCCCATTCTCTGGATCTCTGCTACCAGCCTGTAGCCGCATCATGGAGAGGGAAACCTGGCCAGTGATCACACGCATCGTCTAGTTCCCATTACAGTTACTAACTGATATTATTCAGGATTATGTGATGACTAACAATATTATTAGCAAGAGTCAGCATGGTTTTTATGAAGAATAGATTGCTGGGCAAATGTACAAATTCACCAATGTAGAACCACTCCACTCTAACTGCAGTCACTGCACCCAAAGGTATGCACTACAGAGTATGAGTGCTGTAGTGCATACCGGCAGACACACTCCACCAGTGTTAGAATTTATTGGTTGCAAGCCTCACGCTCCAGCTTCATAGCATTCATGGGGAAAGGGAGTGTACATACATCATTTCCTCTATAAATTTCTTAGTACAGTGATCTATGCAAGATGCAGAGGAAATGGGTTAATATAGTCATTCTACTTGCATCAAAGGGAGGACAGTGGTAGTGTGTGGCCATTTTAATGTGGTCATTTCCTCTATAAATTGCTTAGTACAATGATCTAGGCAAGATGCAGAGGAAATGACCACAGCAAAATGACTACAGACTACCCCTGTCCTCCCTTTGATGCAAACAGAATTAATCATTGGAGTGCCAGAGAGGTATCCATATCATTGGGAGGAAATCTGTCAAATGCAGCTTATTACATTGACTTTTGCCAAGTGTAAGGACTCAAATCTATTCC